>CABFWB010000123.1:173334-210048 GCA_902151455.1 Timema bartmani | reverse complement strand
AGATGGTTTCAATTTTATGCAAAAATACTACATTTTCAACGTCATATGGGATAAATAAACTTAATCTATATTTTAAAGTTTTTAATTGCATTTTTATATAATTTAATATAATAATGTCTTTTTACATTCGCCAGTAACATAAATTTTACTACACAAACATTCATAATAAATAGAAATATATATGTATATATATATACATATATTATATAATTTGAACTCGTCTTTTCTTATGAACATATTTCGCAGAGTAAAACTTCTGTCACTGTGGGATCTTAGGAAAAAAATATGCAGGATCGTATAAGGTTGTAATTAAAAAAAAAGTCGTGATAAAAAACTTAAAATTCCGATCAAAGTGTATAATCCCCCTTAATGGTTAACAGAAAATCCATGAGTATGGTTCACACATTAACATACTTTTTTTTTGTAATTCATAAATCTACAACAATTTTTAATGTTTCTACTTTTTATAATAAAAATGTTTGACAGTAAGGTACATAAATTATTATTTCTATAATATTAAAACTGTATAGGCCTATTTAAAAAACAAACAAAAAAACAGTATCTTCTTTAACGTGATTAACTAGGCTACTAAAGTGTTAAACAAAGGCTGTTCACGGCAGGAAGAGGTTTATAGGAAAAATGCTTTGAAGAAATTCTCACAAACCAAGTGTTCAATTAGGTTTAAACCTTTACACTCACCAGGAATATAATGTTTACTTCACGTATTGGAATAAATGGTAGTAAAATATAGGTAATCCTAATAAGTACTAACCGGACCTGTTGAACGACAAGAAGACCTTCTTACCGTGAGCACTCTGTAGTACTTCCACCCTGCCAAGCATCACATGGCTTTATTCACATCACCTGTAAGGGATAGGGATATATTTTTAGTAGGTTCTCTTCAGCTACATATCGTAGTAAGTATAAATTAAGTATGCAAAGACAGAAAAAAAAGTACCATTTAACAACCCCATTTTAGGGGCTCCATCATAACAATTATTGGGAGGGTCCAAAAGACTCGAGCCCCATACGGTTTGTTTACCTATTCATGATACTTACCCCCCAAAAAATATTGGGATCAGAGCGCTCCCCACCTTCTACTAAAATAGTTCTAAAATAAATATATTATTCCGCTTCTACATTACTTACACATTTACGCTCTCACTCTATCTTCCAAGTCAGTAAACCAATAATTTAAATGTTTGGACTATATTTTTATTTTTTATTATTTATATGGACATGAGCGAGCGTATTTTTTTTTATCTACCTGCTTCCACAAGATTTCGTCTAGTCATTTTATTTTATAAATTACCAAAAATATACCAACTTTTAAATAGTTTCAAACAATTCCTAAATTAAAGGAAAATTAATAAAAATTAATATTGGTCACAAGGTGGAATTTAAAAAATATATATATTTGAAAATATAGCTATCGCTCTTATTCCTCTGTTTTTTTGGCGTTCACTACGTCAGGGACTATTCACGTATTTACGCTAGTGGGATAAGGGAAATTAAATTGTAATTTAAATTATATTTACCCACATTTGTGTGAGAAAGAGTGGGAAAGAATTTAGGTATAAAAAACTTCATCACACCCAGCTGGTATTCAAACACCGACCTTCCTCGCCATTTTAAAACTAGACTAACCCAATATCAACCCTGAGGGAACTGCAGGTCTTATGGAGATTAACTTTATCTTCTCTCTCTCTCTCTCGGTTAACTGTTGCAAAATCTCCACAACCTCAGTTATGTCGGAGGGAAGTATGCTGATTGAAGGGGTAAAGAATGATCTACTAGAAAACAGCGTTGCGAAACTTGTCTTACGTTCAAGGGAAAATTGATCACAAGGAAATCAGAAATTGACAACATTGTTTCCCAATAATAGCAATGAGATTCGCTCATAGATGATATCCAGTGTAGACGAGAGTAAAAACTTTGTTCCCCTGCGGATTACCCAATATCGATTGTTGGCTAAAGTTAATGCTTCCACAGAAAAGGTTATTATGTTGGCCCCACTGGGTCGGGGCGCAGCTCAACAGATGGCAAAACCACCACGTGTGCCGGCCAATCCCACCCCTCTGGAAGGGAGGGTTGAAAACGACGCTAACTCTACTGACAACCCTCGAGGCCAAATCTTGGGACTCTTGGACCGAAAGAACGAACGGCTCGAATTGGTTGAGAGCGTGAACGAAATAATTCGACTAAAATTTCCGGTTTTTGTCCATCACGTCACACTATCGAGCTAAATATACAACGCAAATGGGGTAGGAAAAGCTAGAATTAAAATCAAATGAACGCCTACTAGAGGTCTTTTTTTATCTAGCATCGGGTCTTACTACCCGTTCGGGCTATGCGCTTAAGTGCTAACTACGCTAATGGGTTAGGAATCGGAAAGGTTGAATTTAGATGAGTTGAACCCACATTTGCGTGGAGGGAGAGTGTAAACAATTTAGGGGACCCCCACCACCACCACCAGTTCACCCGACCGAGATTTGAACCTCGATCTCTCTGTCCTCGGCAGTCTAGCTCAACACGAAACTAGCGCGTTATCTAACTACGCCACCGAGATGGGTCTTATGAGAGTAAATGTAGACTGAGAAACCAGTACACCTTCAGTACACCTGGCCTCGATTCAAACACCGATCTCATCAATAGCAAACCAGACTAAATGAGCTAGACATATCAACTAACGAGCTCATCAGCGCTGATTTAGGTTTGGTTGCTTGTGTTAGGGTTAAGGCGTGAGAGAAATTCGTGATTCACTTTGAATGTGATCCCAAATACTAATAGTCCTTCCTCCCTTATGACTTTAAAAGGGAACATTGAAGATTAATGGATATTACCCACAATTTTGTTATGAGTGTGAATTTTTTTTTTTGGTCAGTTTTATAATTTTACTCCACACAAATGCATGTAATATATTTGTTCTTAATTTTATATTCCTAGTGCCTAAGTCATTGTTCAAATTAGTGCAATTGAATGCGGGTAGTAGATCAAAAACAAAATCAACACTAAATTATCATGTCAAATATAAACAATGCTGTGAAAACATATAGACCTACTTTGTACCCATGCCCAAAATTTAACTTCTGTAAGGAAGAAAATATATATATTTTTAATAAAATGAATGTAAATACTACTATGGCAGTGGAAAAATCGTCACAAAGCAATAGTAGAGTAGTATACACTAGATATCATCTCTGAGGGAACTGCATGGTTACTATCGGGAAACAGCGTTGTCATGATTTGGTTTTCTTGTGACCAATCTCTCCTCACATATAAGACAAAGTTTCACAATGCTGGTTAGTTGAGGTTGACAGTATATCCTTCTTACCCTAGCACAACACCTTCCGACATAACCGAGAGCGAGCAGATTTGGCAATATTGGACTGAGAAAGAGAGAAGATAAAGCTTTTCTCCATAAGACCTGCAGTTTCCTCAGCAATGATATTGGATATAGCCACTCTCATAAAATATTGAGGCTTTACATGCTGACGCCTCAACCACGTTTTTATTTTGTCACTGCGAACAGTCCACCTGTATGAAAGCTCATATTTTGTATATTAATAATATATGGTTTGCGCCCTTAACTATTAATAATACTTCTTTTTAGCACCACCTCTTACTACCCACTCGGATTGTACGCTTATGTACTAATTACGCTAATAGTTTAGGGATGAAGAAGGTTGCATTTAGAGGAAATTTACCCACATTTGCGTGGAGAGAGAGAGAGTGGGAAATTATTTAGAAAGCTCACCCTCAATACACCTGACTGGGATCAAACCACGATCTCCTCGTCATCGTAAGTTTATAGTCCATCATGAGAGTAACGCCTTAGACCATGTGGTCACCAAAGTTTTTCCAATCAGATCGAGCCTTACCTCTAATGTTGCTGATAAATGTATATGGAGCTGTTCTTTAATGACTAAGATAAATATTACAATACGGGACCAAATAGACCACAAAACAGATGGCAACCCCACGCGGCTGTTGAAGAGAACCGCAATCATCCCTTCTCCAAACCTCCCTTGCCAACCTAACGGTAGTCCAGGGGGTGGAAACAGAATTACAAGAACTAGGAAACATTTGGCTTCCATGTAAACAAATATAAGACGAAAAAGTTGATAAAAAAAAGTATATAAATTAAACTTAAGTAAACAAGTGTTTAAGATTATTTTACTAGGGCCTGGTCAATGTCAAACATTTAATAATAGTACTTACTCTTGCAATAGACTTGACTGTCACTGAGGGGTGATCTAGGCTCGAATCTCGGTCAGTGTACTGAGGAGTGTTTTTCCAAAATGGTTTTCCACACTTTCTCTCTTTCTCTCTGTCTCTTCCCACGCAAAAGCGGTTACACTTCGTCTAAATCCAACCTTCCCAATCACTATCACATTAGTGTAATTAGTAACTTAGGCTTATAGCCCGAACGGATAGTAAGACGCTCTGCTAATAAAAAAAATTATAAATTAAGACTACTCAAAAATTCTTAAATTTGAAATCTTAACATTTTGCACAATTTATTCAATAAAATCGTACTAGTAAATAGGCTAGTTAACGCACTGGTGGGCGCGTGGACTGAATGTCAAGCTCATTTAATATGGCTGGACGAAAACGGTAAGGTTGTGTTTCAAATCCCAACCTTATGTCTCTTCACGCAAATGCTTCTGAAGTGGATTTTTCTTATGCCAACCACATTAGCCTAGTTAAATGCGGGTATTCCAGATTGTTAATTAGATGCTGTGGAAATAATAATGGATAAATTGATTAGCACTATTAACATTTAGGATATCAAAACTTTGCCTTAAATATCGATAAAATTCCCAGTTTATTCAAGATAGACTAATTAAATATAGTAGACTACAATATCCACATGTGATTCAATGTCCATGTGATTTGCAAAGTATCCGCACATCTGCGTTTAATTACGGACTTGTTAATCATCTATAGCCCACAGGAAGTTACGCTTCCATCTTAAAATTTGTCATTCTGATAACAAAGAACCTTAGTTCACGAAATAAGCTCAGCTCCCGATTTAAATTCAGTGGCTGGACCATAAACGTTTTCTAGTGTGGTTTTGGTTGGAACAACAGTCAGTATCTGTTAGTTACTAAAGTTAATAAAGCATGTTTAATATATTCATACACCAAGTCATGCGATTAGCATCCATCACTTTTGATAGATATTATCAATACCTATAAAATAACACAAATAATATAATAAAATGTTGTCTATGTTGCCCGCAAAGAAATATATATGAATGTTCCCTATTGTTCTTCCAACCAAACTCAGGTTATAGGTGTTTTATTATCACTGGACATTCCCGCCTCCACGGGTCATCTGCCACAACCTCTTCCATTCCCGTCGAGCTCTCTAAACTTCTCCTTCTGACTCGTATCTCCAATCGAATCCTTTATCTTACCTCTAGTATAAAGATAGAAATATGTAAAATAATATTTCACTGCTCTCAAAGAGTAAGACCTTATTCATATGTAAATGTTTTTTTAACATGTTTATTCTCATAGCGCTCTGGTTTCATCAATGAACTCAAGTACGGTATAATTAAATTACGCGTTATTTTATAATTATGGAAAAACAAACTCCTAAACCCCTACACTCCAGTTTTTCTAACAACACGTATTACTACTAGTTCGGGCTATGTTCCATCTATTTATGCTAATGGGCTAGGTATGAGGAAATATGAATTTAGAGGAGGTTTACACACGCTTGCGTGGAGAGAGTGGGAAACCATTAGTAAAACTACCCTCAGTACACCCGACTGGGATTGAACCACGATCTCCCTGTCCTCAGCAGTATAGTCTACTGTGAGAGTGACACCTTAGACCATGTAGCCACTTAAGTGGGTCTCTCCTCTAGTTACGCAAAAAATTGAAGCAGAAATAATTTTTATCATTTCCGAAGTTTGTTTAGTGAGAGGTTGGTATGAGTTTTTATGATAAAAAGATAATAGTAACAATTATTTTCTAGAATTTTATTACTAACCTAAATTTTATATATTTTTTAATCATGAATAATACTTACCTACTACCATGGACGTAGGGTTTAAGCGGTTCAAACCCCCCCTCCTCTGAAATTTTACGAATATGAAGCTTAAAGATGGCCTTTTATCAAAAATCAAATAACTTATGGCATTCACTTTTTTAAACTTTTCAAAAGTGGAAACACTCCAAATAACTTCTAAAGGCATTTAATCTTTTAAAAAAATCCAGGCAAATATCACTCTGAATGGCTTCTAGAGGCATCCGATTTTAAAAAAAACGTAAGGGGCCATTACAAATAGATTCTATATCTTTATATGGTATTTAAAAATAATCCAAGCGAGAATCATTCCAATTAGCTTCTAAAAGAATTTAATTTTCAAAAATGTGTTGGGTGAAGATCACTTTCAATAAGTTCTTGAGGCGTCTAGTTAAAAAAAAAAATCCAGGCAAAGACCATTCCAAATAACTTCTAAGGGCATCCAATTTTAAAATTGTGCTGTTGAAACAGGGCCTCAGATATCTTCTAGAGGCATCTAGTTTTAGAAACAAAATGAAGCGAGTAACACTCTAAATAGCTTCTAGAGGTATTCAAAATTTAAAAAAATCTGCGTAGGGACCACTTCAAATAGATTATAGGAAATATAATATATATATATAAAAATTATTAACACTTCTTAAAAGAAGCTTTTAGAGGTATTCAATTTTCAAAAATTTGCCAAAGGAGACTACACCAAATAGCCTCTATAAGTGTACAAATTAAAAAAAATGTAAGGGTTATCACAATTCTATATAATTTTTAAAAGAGTATAATTTTCAAAAATTCGCCAAACTAGGACTACTACAAATAACCTAAATAACTCTTTTACTTGACCCCTTTCTCCCTCTTCACTTCTCACACGAATAAATTGCCACCACTACTGCATGGAGTAAAAATGTTCTTATTTCTTAGACAAAATAGAAAGTCTTAGCATCATATCATAAAATTACAATTTTTACCCCCAATCACCCCTCCGAAAATAGATTTTCCTTACACCTATTCACATTATTTTAATCAAAATGCTAGAGATTAGGATACATTTGTTTCTAATAAAAATTAACTTGAAGTTATTCCAACCTTCCGTTATTATTTATTAATAAGAATATCTTATTCAAATGGTGGATTCTTATTTTGTATTCACTTACAGCCATCAAATTAAATCTTAGGTTTAGGTATCGTACTATTTTATGCGAGCCTAGATGGACTGTAAACTTTTTGCATTTATTGATGAGCCACCGAGGCTTCTTCGAAGTGGTTCCACTAGAGTCCAGTAGGCTGTGATAAAACACAGACAACATACACTTATTATTAAATTCATAACGCAAGAGTTTTGTACATTTATAAAGTGGGTGAATGGTCAGAGGACCTGTATATTGTATTTACACATCTAACCTCTGCACAATCTAGTACCCATTTATTAGAAGGAATTATTCGTTAAATAAGTCACTACAACTGCGGAAGGCTTACAGAAAACAAAGAGAGTTCGGCCAACTTTTATAAACGGAAATAGATGCTTTGTTAGAGCTCTAATTTAATAATAAATTTTCAATTGTACTTTGGGTACTAATGTATCTTTAATAATGCCGCGAAAAAGCATAAAAGGAAAACTGGGGCTGTTTTTTGGTCTGGGACGTAGATAGTCTATAAAATCATGTTGCGGGGCTAGGAGCTTATGAAATATAATACTAACAATAATAACAATAACAATAATAATATTGATAATAATAATTATATTTAAATAACCTAAATGAGTGCGCTTTTTTGACTTTTTTAGTTTAATAAAAACTCAAATGTGTTACATCTATAAACTATTCTTTGGTTCATGAATAAAGACTAAGGTAAGTATATTAAAAGAGTTGAAAAAAGAGTTTTTTTTTCAAAAACTATAGCTATTTTAACGAAATTTGATGTTTAAAAAAGAGATAGTTAAGGTTTTCAAATGCTATTGGCTTTATAAAAATCAAAGCATGTAGGACATTTTTACTCTATCAGTAAGCACCGGTATTAATTGTTTGAAAGGTATTCTAAATTGTCTGAAAGTATAAGAGGTGCTAATGATACCACTTATGTAAGAGGATTGAAAAACAAATAATATTAAAATAATTGTAACTACTAATAATTAGAGAGATTATTTTTGTTTTTTTGATATTGCTTAAGGAGTAAATAAGATAGTAATAATTAAAACAATAATCAAGTATTGGTTGGTGGTCTGGTTTGTGGTAAATAAGGGGGAGGGGGAGGAGTTAAAGCAACAACCCCCCCCTCCCCCCAACAACTCTTCTAGTCAAAATTTTAACCCTTTATATCACCTTTCTTTCTGCCTATAGTTTAAACAAATTTACTAAATATATATAAATGTTTATTTAAATACTAAACTTGTCTAATAAAAAGGGTAATCAGTAGAAAAAACTAGCTCAATTATTATATTCTACATAAGGGTGAAGAAAAGGGAGAAGGGAGAAGATAAAAGTGTATTCAACATTTCTGAAAACACCCAAGATTCATAAGTAAGGTAAATAATATATTTTACTGGCTTCTTAGAATCCGATTATTCTATAAACAAAAATATAGAAAAATGAAGTAATTTTGGTTGTTGCTTGAATACAAGAATAAGATTTTTTTTTAAATATGACCTAACAAGTTAAAAGGTAGAAAAATACTTATCATGATTAGTAAGACTATGGTCCTATCTTATAGGCTGAACCATAGTGGAATCAAACAAGGTAAGAAGCTTGCTAACTTTTACGGTATATATGTAGTAATAATTATAATCTACCCTTTTTAATGGGCACTTCAGTCTAGTCTAGCCGCTTTTACAAACTCAAATATAGGTACATTTCATATAAACTGTACCTTTCTTATCCTTATACCAGTAATGTGGATGTACGATTAGTACGTATGAGTATAGATACGTAGTAGCTAGGATGTTACATCACTGTGCGCATGCGTACTAATGAGCACCTCATGTGTCCAAGATTCGAGCAACAACAGAACCGACAGTTGGACAATCCTGCATGAGCAATGTATTCATGCCTAATATCTTCCCATCGCCATTATTAAGGCGAATGTTGGAGACGGCTCCGCACTACTTTTATTCTTCAAGAGAAGAAATAAGCGCCTTCCGGTGACCTTGCGGCTGAGGTCACAAGAGGTCCTCCTCATTAGCGCGGCGCGGACTGAGGCACGCTCAGCTTGAGACGAACACCAGGAAGATCTGTGGCACACTTCAGGTTGTCTTGGCGGAGCAGAAAACATACAACATAAGTAGAGAATGTGATTTCTCCATACCACACTTCAGGTTGTCCTGGTGAAGGAAAAGTTATGGCACACAAAGAGAGTGGCTACTCCAGAGATATCTATGGGTTTTAAAGCTAGCTTTCATAATTTTTAACATTTAATTTGTGTGTCCGTAAACCATTTATCTTTTCTCGTCGTAGAAACTTTTGTTTTAGATAAGTATTGTTGGATAGTTCCTCAAAATTGTCGTTGTTATGTAGGCACTTACATTTATTGAAGCCAAAGGTGGTGGCCGCTCGGTCGGAATAGCTTTCCTACAGGTTCACACCTAGGAGTCTTTCTTTACACAATAATTATTTAATAAAGCCTGAATTACAATCAATTAAATATTTTAAAGTGATTTTAATACAGCTGAAAATGTTAAGAAAGGTATTTATCAATATTTATTGAACAAAATAAAGATTTATATTCAAGAAAACACAATTAATGGTTTCTCATCAACGAAAAAAAATTCAAGACCATTAAATACACGTTCTAACACCCCTATTTCAATTTCAAGAAGTTGACCAATTTTACTTTTTGTTCATCTTTACTTTTATAAACTTATGTTCAATTAGGTATACCCTTCAATTCTTCATTATTCTTGTTTTCATCTTCTTCATCATCACGAACTGTTTCCAGCCTGTGGTCGGGCCTGTTTAGTGAAATACTTCCAACTCCCTCTGTTTTTCCACCATTATTCTTCCTGCAATCTCTTGTTTTCATATTAATATTTAATATATGGCCTATCCTAATATACTGAAAGCATGCCATCTTCTAAAATTATAATATGATTATTACTGCTGTCCTTCTTTCCCATAGAAAATTGATAGGTAAAACTAGAAATTTGGAAGTAAAATTACAAATGGCATACGAAGAATTGAGTAACTTAGTAAAATAGTGGGAAGGGTTTGAGGCTGGAGCTGGGGTGCTTCAAACTACAAAATAATTTGGTATTTTTGAACATTAAATAGCTCTAGAAGATATTTAAAGGGAGCTTGATTGGACAAAGTATATTGCTTTCGCATTATTTATAAAGGACATTACGTATTTCAAGTTTGTTACACACTGAGCACGAGCAAACAGGAAGTGACAATTTTAAATGATGTGTAAAACAAATAAATGTTACAAAAATTATTATTTACTGCTTTGAAATTGGTTTTACAATATAAATCTTTAATCTAGTGTAGGAGCAAGGGACAAAAAAAAACCAAAGATATTTTTCAATCTAATTTTTATAAGTCAATGTATTATAGTATGATAATTTATATAACAAGACTAACTTTATTTTAATATCAAACATAAATAATCTTAACGTGTTGTGGTTTAAATTTACCTTATTTAGATTGTGATTCTACATTAAACATTTTTGATCCCATTTCTTAATAAGTTACTTTTCAAATTAATCTTGAATCCGTATGTATAAATAATTTAATTATAATAATTTTTTAGTTAGTTTGTTGCAATTTACTTACTCTCTAGCATTAGGGACTCGAAAGTTCATTACCGCACTTACAAATGTATTCCACCTAGCCCTATCTTGAGCTTGACCACCTCATTACACCCTATCTATTTCAGGTTTATTATAATGTTATCCTTCCATCTGAGTCTATGTCTTCCCAATTCGTGTTGCATGTTTTGCTCACCTTAATCTGCGAGCTTTGATCAGTCTAAAAATGTGTTATGATGAGTAGGCCTAGAGGGTATGAAACTCATCGTTACGTAGCCTCTTCTGTCGCAACATAGCATTATTTTAATTACAATATAATAACTTCTTACATTACACTAGATTAAGACATTAAATTTGTATAGCCAATTTAAAATCAGTACAGGCTGTACAACATTTCTTTATAATATAAAATGTTCACTTAAATTTTGTTAAAGTTCAGTGTGTAGCAAACTACTTGAAATCATCTCTATAATTAATTATACATATCTATATACATTATCAAAGAGCTACTTTCCTAATAGTTGACATGATATTTGTGTGTAAAAAGTACAATAATACGTGATATATGTGTGTGTTAAGCACTCTAAGGATACGGAGCTTAAGGAGTTTGTAAATGAGGCTTAACTAACAAACTCTAAAAATAAAATTACATTAAACCAACGTTGCTGGATTTGTACCTAATTATTACCATCTATCTACTCCACCTACGCAGCGGCCTGTTGTTGGTACCCAACCTTGACGGGCTGTACCTATCCTCCTCCCCTCCCTCCCATGGGAGCCAGATACTCATCAGCTCCCACGGTCCACACAATGCCACACGCCTTCTGGTCAGTCGTCGCGTGCCGCGCGGAAATGCCCGAGCGTTGACACTCGTGGCGAGGTCTTTGTTGAAATCATGGTTGTTTACAACCGTACATGAAGCCTTCGTATACTCTGAGAGGTAGAAAGCTGAACTTGTTTGGTTACACTATGGTGTAGCGTATAATATAGACCCATGGTGTAGTCAATCATATTTAGGGTAATACTAGCTTACCCTGGATGGTAGCCAACCTGCTTCGCCTGGTTACAATGTAATGTAGCGTATAAGACAGTGACCATAGTGTAGTTAGTCATATTTAGGGTAATACTAGCTTACCCTGGAAGGTAGCCAACCTGCTTCGCCTGGTTACACTATGGTGTAGCGTATAAGACAGGACCATAGTGTAGTTAGTCGAAGTGAGACGGTAAACATTAAGGCAAAACGGAATAGCTTAATTCATAAGTGAAGAATGACTCTGTAGGAGTGTAGGCTATGGCAGTATTCTGCAAACTTTTAAATTCACGGTATACTCAACAAGTCTTTTAAAAAAAAGAAGAGAAATGCTATTACTTATTTTTAAATAAAATTCATTTAGACATACACGTGGGCTAAGATATCCCCATAGTGCCTTCCGGTTTACTAATATCAAGGAGGGTTCGATTCCTGTCAGGGAGTACTGGCTGAGGCTTTCCCTTAATGATTTCTCAATCTTCCTCCACAGAAAAAGGTAGGCCTACCTTCCTCCTCCCTGAATTGTTAATGTACAGTAAATATGCATATAGCCCGGATGGGTGGTAAGACGCGGTACATAACAACATTTAAAATACGGCCACAACACATGTTTTTTAAAAGGATTTCCAAACATTTGTCCTGCAGTATATATCCTTCCATTGTTTGATAAAAACAAACGAATCTACAATCCAAGAGCACGCGTCTCTAAACTACCTTTATTATGTTTCTATCAGCTCTGTGGACTGTGACTACTGGAAAGGATAAAACGACCAAAAGTGGATGTCGATACGTTGCACTGATTTTCAAAGATCTTGTTGGGTTTTTTTGTTTCTCTTATTTCAGTTCGATGTTGAGCTTCACTGGTTTGTAATTAGTATTGGATCTACCACGCGTAGCTAAGTGCAAGAACACTTCAAATCAAACGCAAAACCTGTGTGCGCACTACATCATACAACCCTTCCGGAATATTCACGTAATCACATTATTGGGGTAGGTATGATGAAGGTAGAACTTGGAGGAAGGGTACCATGCATTCGCAGGGCGGGTAACAGCGATAGAACCCACTTCGGTGGTCGTATGGTCTAAGGCGCTACTATCGCAGTAGACTGGACCACCGATGACAGGGAGATCGAGGTTCGAATCTCGGTTGTGTGTAATGAGGGTTGATTTTCCAAAATAGTTTCACACTCTCCCTTGACGCAAAAACGGGTACATTTCCTCTAAATATGACCTCCCTAATCCCTAAAACCACCAGAGTAATTAGTACATAAGCGTGTAACCCAAACGGGTAGAAAGACGTGGTGCTAAACAAACAAAAACAGCTTTAGAAATAAGTCATAGCTATCTCCTTACCGCACCCAACGCTTACATACCTATTTAAATTTACATGGCATTGCTAAAAGATGAGTATATCTAGGGGAATGCTGTAAGTTAACAACCATTTTAGATAAAATACCTTCATTATAACCAGCCGGGAATCAATCCCCTGACCTTGCCGTTCCCAATAAACCAGAGAATTATAGTCCCCCTTACCCTCTAAGCGGATCATACTGAAATAAGTACGAGACTTATTAACTTCCACGACAAATATTGTTATGCACTGCATTAGTGTCGTTATTTAAGATAATTTTCAACTTATTGTTTACCGTCTTATCAATATGAATGATACCCCTCAATGGTGAGGACGCCGATTAATTCATTAACTTCTTCTGTTCTTATTCGAGGATACGGCGTTGTTGAGGATTGAATAATGACCGGCTGTACTTAGGATGTTATTTCCTAAATGGTTTTCTACTCATCCTTTACGCAAATTTGGGTAGATTTCTTTTAAATACATATCTACCATCCTCCTCACTAATCCACTAGCGTAGTTAAATGCTGATAGCCCGAATGTATTGCAACATGCCATGCTAACAAAAAAGTATGGAATATGTCATTTAAAATCATAGGAATAAGAAGAGTAAGCTGTGACGAGTCGGACCTAATGCTCTTGGAGTAAAGTGTTCTCCTCAGGACACGATGTTCGTAGTTTCAAACCTAGCTAAGGTCGAAGGATTTTTAATGAGCGATAAGAATCTGTAGAACAATTTCCTTCGAAGGGCAAGTAAAGTACGTCGGTCTCAATGTCGATTTTGGCATGTAAAAGAATTCTGGAAGCTATGGGAAAGTAACTTTATGGCAAAAACTGTTTGGCTCTTTCTTGCTCGCTCGTAAAACGCCACCTGAATTTAACATAACACAGATACTACAACAAGGAATAGCCGGAGTAGCGGAGCTTTATTGCGGCCCTATGCTTCCCATCGGGAGTTGAAAGGAATGAATAATAATAACTAAACTATAAAAGACTGTATCAATTTATAAAAACCTGGTTTGTCAATAGATATTTAAGTTATGTATCCGACAAGCGGGTGTGACCAATAGTAGAAGAGCTATAAGAAGAGATTACTTCTGTGTAAAAAACTCCAGTCATCCTAGATGTTGTCCTACCTCTGAATGGTAGGTAGCCTGAGGCGTTAAGGTCCCCACCCCCTCCCCATCCCGTCCCACTACGTTCATCATATTGGGGACCGAAGGGGTGTTCCATCCCTTACAGGAACAAGCTGACCTCCTTGCTCGTCAAAAAAAGAACCACTCACCCATTCACGTCTTACAAGGAGTTGATGAAACATTGTTCAGGCGAGGGAGGACACGGGTTGCCCAAGGCAGGACTACACTGAGTGGTTGAAGACATATTTACAAGGGGTGGGCCATTTCATCGGGAGGGGGCCACGCATGACTTGAGAGGGCTAGAACTAATATGTAATTTCCATTCGGGATGTGACGTGGTCTGTCTCCATGCACGCGCTAAAGCTTGGTTTAAATACTTCGTAAGCTCAGTTTCCTTAGAGTCCTTAACGTATGATTTTTAATTTTGTGCAAGCACTTCGTATCTTTAAGCCCAGATACGTGCTTGGTAGCATCAGAACTAGCACTAGCAATAGCACCAGCACTTGCACTAGAACTAGAACTAACACTAGCACTATCAATACCACTAGACTCGTTCTCAGATAGATAATAAATTTTAGCAAGCACGCAGTTGTCATTCTACAAGGTAAAACCTACCAATTTTGTTTAGCTTTTGTTTATTTATACGATTACAGCCACGGTGAGGGTCACAAATATTATCTTTGGTTTGGTGAGTTTGCTATTCCCACATTTTCATTATTAAAAAGTACTCAAGTAAGGTTTCTATAATGATTTGAAAAATTAGATTTTGAAATTAAAATAAAGACATGTCGATTTGATATGCTAAAAACCACTTGTTATTTCTGCTTTGGCCGTAGCTTTATTATAAAAGCTAAGCCTAAAAAAAATAGCCTGTGTAGTTCGTGTGTGTGTGCCGCGTGTTTACCATCCCTCGAAAGAGAAGGTAAGAAGACCGGGCCGCGTGGATAGATGGGTGGGTGGGAGGAATAATACATGTACCTAGCTCCACGTCCAGCGGCGCGTATCAAGCCACCGTGGGAACTCCGGCCATCCGCCGACCTCTCTCAGACCTTCACCCGTCGTCCGCACACTCATACCTACAGCCCGTGTACACTGGGTCCGGCCACATGTTGTACATTCAAACTTGTACCTACAGCCCGTGTACACTGGGTCCGGCCACATGTTGTACATTCAAAATTATAGCTAGTTACTACACTGTCTTATACTGAGCCCAAGCAAAACAAGCTACTAGATCTACTTTCACGTATTCATACGTCGAGTCATGGGATCCACAACTGTAACTTTTTTTTAGATATTATAAATACTTATAAAATAATAATTTTTATCAATTTTTACCATAAAAGATTTGTTTGTATACTTAAACAAAATGCTCCAAATGTCCATTCGTAAGAAAATCAAGATAGATATGCACAAGCTTGTGGTAGTTAGTGTAATACAATTTTTTTTGTCATACTTATCAAATTAGACAATTTACAGAAAGTAGATACATCCAGTTCAATCTGTTTGTCCGTTGGTGTCATTGTACCTACAACAGTGACTCCTCATCTAGTCAAAAGAAAGACTAAGGAGATAATCATGACATAGCCCAAAACAAGCAGTCACAAGTCACTGCATTTCGTTTGAATAGCCTCTTATTCTTTTCCTCGCAGGTACCTTGCAGAAGGTCATGAGTCATACGTAAGATAATTTACCTTTACAGAAGACAAAACTCTACCATTGTTTCAAGGGCTGACAAAGACTCAGATCTAGGAAGAAGAAAAGCTGGTTCGATTCTTGTTGTTAGATATCATTGTTGAGTAGGGATGGCGATTTTTACTAATATTCCGATATATTTATCATATGATACCGTGCAAGGTATATTTAGAATTCTATGTACAACACATCTATCAAATTATATCGATATATATATTGTTTCCGATTGATTGATATTCATCGGTCTGCAGGAACTGGAACGGTGGTATTTAGATGGCTGTTGTTCAGTTCAGTAATTCACCACTTTTGCTTTTCAATATTTTATTTAGCTGTTAAAAATAGCATACAATTTTGATAAAATATGAAAAAATCGAATTGGTGATTAAAAATAGAAAAACAATCATTAAATTTATTTTGATTCACAAGCTTTAAAGCGTAGTCATATATAAGAAATACATCGATAAAATGGTCGATGTACCGGATATTAAAAACATCGATAAAAATATATCAATGTATTTTTAAATAAATCGATATATTTTTAAGTAAATATTTTGTTGCAACCCCTAGTGGTGGGGCGTAACTTTTTAGAAAGTCCTACTACAGTTCAGTTTTATTAGTATGAACATTACCTAAAAACTAGAAAATATACCAGATATATTTGTTCACGCATTCATAAATCAATAATTTGATAGGAAACTGTCACATTGACGCACTTGGGGGTCGATTGGTGTAAGGCGTTAGTCTCGTAATTGACTGGACCGATTATGGTGAGATCCATCTTCGAATCCCAATTGTGCATTGAGAAGGGTTTTTCCTTAGTTAATTTTCTACTCTCCCTCCAGGAAAATGTGGGTATACTTTCACAAAAATACAGCCTTCTTCATCCCTAACACATTAGAGTAACGAGTAAAAACCCAAAAGTTTTGTGAGACAAACAGATTTGAAACATCTCACTAAATATAACTTTTTAAAAATAAAATTATTTTTGGAACAGCTACTAAACAGTATTCTAACACCAACTAGTGATTAAATGATATTTATAACGTAAGTAGAGATAAATTCAGATATAACAGCATAAGTTAATATAGTTTGAACCTTTCTCTTTATTTTTATCAATTTAATTGGTAATTTTCAAATTAAAAGTAGTGTTATGTGACAACAACAAAAACATTATATTTGACCTCAACTATCCTTTACATATTTCAAGCCTCGCTTCAAATTCGTGCCAAGCAAATTAGCAAATATTTTATATTTAATGTACCTTTCTCCCTCCTGGGACAAAAAAAAAATCCTCTCCTCCTCTTTCCTTAAGATTTATTGTGTTTAAAAACATATTTATAAGCGATGAACCAATTTAAACAAAGTAATTGTGCCGAGGGTGAGTCGCCAGAGATTTTCCCTCCTCCTTTTATCCGTGTACTTCAAGTTTCAATAAGATGAAACATAATTTTAAAGTACAGGAATTTAGGGTCGTTTAAGGTATTTCCTTCCATTAATGTACTGCCCTAGTTAGGTGTGAGAAAGCTGGATTATCTAAAACGCAAGACGCCAGGGTTCAACTACCAACAAAAGTGTTCTAGAAAGAGGTTTTTATTTTGAGAGTATGACATCCCGTTTTATCGTCTTAAAACTAGCCCTCGTGATATTGCATTATTAAATTGGTAGGTTTACGTTTCTCACACACTTGGGCACGTAGAAAACGGCGAGATTCTTATCTTGTCCGGGTTTCTAATAAAGAGGTGGTCTTGGTTCAAATCATGGCTTAGTATATTAAGGCTCTATTTTTTTTACCTTGAATAATTTTCGCTGAAAATTTGGAAAAATATTCTCTAAATTGTACCATTCTCGCCCCTCTCGGATAAGTGTAAATATACGTATAGCCTGAACGAGTAGCAAGACGTGTATTATGGAACAAGGAGAGGACCTCTGACAGCTACACTGCTCGATAAAGAAAGACAAGATCATTCTATTTTCATAGCATCTCAGCCCAAACTCATCACTACTTCAGTTTCTTGCTACAGTCCAATTTTCATCGGCACGACTCTTTCATAAAATACAAACATACTTTTTTAAATTCAACATTGATAACATTTTACTGCTTTGTTAGTGTTATCTTATTGGTATTGTTAATATATATCAAGAATAATAGCTGAAGATCATGTGATTTGACTTATACATTCGTGAAAATAGATCTAGTGGCTTTTTCTATCTGTAAGATAAGGTTCTTTTTTTGAAAATCAGCCTGTAGGTAAACTAGCTGCTTAACGCTCTCGCCAAAGGCAAGAACTCACACCCATAAATAATAAAAATATTAATTATATACTGTACCAATTTTAGCGGAGACTATAGGATGAACTCACCCCTTGGCTAGAGGAGGAGGGGAGGAACAGGTGCACTATTCATAGCTGTTAATTTTTATTCTCTTCTCTTTTTGTTTAGTTGGCACGCGTGTGTGGGAGTAACTCCTCGTTATCGCGGGAACACGGTCCGCCAGGTTAGTGAGGGGGGAGGGGGGCAGGACCTGCACTAATGAAAAACCCAGGAGTGCTCGAAGGCATGCGCCTACTTGTGATCGCATTATAAATGCAGACCCCTCCTTGCGAGTTGAAGACGGCTCTGAGGGACAGAGTTAGTCCGACTCCTTATACCACCTATACACGAGCTATGATTCAGTCTTAATTCACTTTTTATTAGCCCCACATATTACTACCCATTCGGGCATGCACTGATGAGCAAGGTTAAATTAAGAGATAGTGTGACAACATTTGCCTGGAGGGATAGTGGAGAACAAATTAGGAGGAAAACCACCCTCAGTACACCCAACTAGGATTCGAACCCCGATCTTCGTGTCATTGGCAGTCTAGTCTAATACGAGAGTGACGCCTTAGATCATGCGGCCACCAAAGCAGGTAGCACATGAATTAGCGTAATGTTCTCCGTGGTAGTTATTTATCTGGTTATTTCATTATGTCCGGCACCTTAGCTCGATTCGTAATGTGTCTTGTTTACTGAGCTAAGGTCCCGGGTATGAATCCTAGCATGGTCGAAAAAAGTATCATTGCTGAAATGTGAGCTTACCCTTTCACAGGGATGAATTAACGGCTGGGGGCTGGATGTTGTGTCTGTTCTAGATTTAAGTTAGTTAATAGTTCGGGTGCTGACATAATCATTCGATTAAGGAAGTGCACGTTAAATACCTCAAATAAAAAATAAATAAAAACATATTATGAGAGTTGCTTTAAATGTTTCAGTATGAACTTCAAACGGTCACGTAGTGTTGTGACCAATGCACCTAGCTACGAGCCTAAGGGTTCCGGGTTCGATTCCCAGCTGGTACATCGGGTATTTTTTTCCGAAAGGAAAACTACTCCAACGGTCACCAGGGTTTGGTTGATTAGGCTTAAGAAAGGTTTAGGTGTTTTCACTGGTTCCACACCCTCATATTCACTATCACCATCATCTCATCTCATCGGGACATGGAAGCAGCCTCCAAGGAAAGGATGTACTATTAGTACATTCGGGCATCTCCTGGGCAGCGGTACATTAGTACTGACTGATCTTTCCACAAACTGGACTACGAATGATGTAATCCAAACGTGCGATATTATAAGTGGCCTCCTGATTCTTAACAGTTCAGATTGCGAACATTAGATTTTTGATTTATGGGGAGGAGTCGAGTTTGTGGACACGCCATGTTGCTATGACATCATACCAATAATTTGATAATAGGGGTGGCCTACGGGGGCCCAGCAGTCGTACGTTCTTTAAACCTCGTCAGTCTTAATTCAACTAAATAACATTCACGAGTAGTTATAAGCTTAGAGACTAGGCTAGGTTATGTTAGGCTATGTTAGGTTAGGTTAGGTTATGCTAGGGTAAGATTGGTCAGGAGGAAAGCCCTGGTGGCCGGTTGGTGCTGCCAGTAGCCCCTTCCACACATGTCACCACCCTCACTAATTCATATTTCACATATAGACCTACATTTAAAATGAACGTTAGTATATTATATTTATGGATGGTCTAGTGGTTTGGTTCACAGATACACATTTGGTCTATGATTATGATTATTATTACTATTATTATTACTATGAGCACCACGTATTACTACCCGTTCGGGCTGTACGCACTTACGCTAATGTGTAGTGGTAGGGTTATTGTGAGATGAAATGGAGGCCCTACAGTTTAACGTGGAATCCGAACCATGGTGGAGGTCTGGCACTCCACACATTCACAAGTTGTGATTAATACACGCCTTGTCTGAGGTGAAGGAAAGGTTTGGCAATCAGATAAATCTGTGCCAAGACCGAGGATTGAGCCCCGGACCCCCAGCACAGAACTCTTGACAACCAACCCCTAGACCGCCAGGTCACCGTTTATGATTATAATCTATTTTAATGGTCCAATTCGTTTAAAAGTTATAGTTTTTTTTTAAATTGAACTTATGTCAATACATATTTATGTACATAATTCTGTTTTACTTTCCTGTTGGGAGGCTGTGAACTGTGAACAATCGAACTTGTCGAAGTACCGCGGGAAATCCCAAAGTATATTTAGATAAAGAAAGAGAGAGAAAGGAAAATAACAAGTGAAGGTGTTAAAAACAGCGGCGTACCCGAGGCACGAGCATCGACCACAAGAAAAGAAATATACGTGGCCGTGTTAACCCAACCATGTTTGGTGGCGGTCACATAGATTGAACAATAATTGAAGATCTGGGTGCAAGAACAAGGCAGGTTTACAAAAACACTTAGCACTGGTGGGGTACGAGTCTGTTTTGTCTGGATTACTGGTGACGGGGAAGTAGGGATTCAAATCCCGGCTAGAATAACTGAGATACTTTCTTCTAAATAATTTAACACACTATATACATGCAAACGTGGGTACACTTTGTCAAAATTCTATGTTCCTTTTCTCTAACATTTTAGTGTAAATAAGCATGTAGTCTGGGAGATTAGTAAGATGAAGCATGAAAAGAAATAATTAGTCTACATATAATGGTTTTGTGTGAGTGATGTGATTAATTTCAAACTCAAATGACCTAGGCTTGATCTTGGGCCTATGAATTGTTTGATTTATCGTCAAGAGTTTTCATTTTTTCAAAATAGTTTTCTCAAGTCCTTTGGCTGACTAGTTTTGAATTACTGATAGCTCCTACTAACGTGCAAGTACCCTAAAAATCAAGTACACCAAGATTAGGGTACAATTCAGTATTAAATATTTACCTATAGTCTTATGTAGGGTTGTGTGAAGTTTCAAAACTTTGACTTGGCTTTGAAACAAAATGTCAGCTTCAAACTTCGCTTCGATATAAAAAAAAATCCAGCTTTGACAACTACAAGGCTTCGCCAATAAAAATATCGATAGCTAAAATACTCATTTTATGGTCAATTATTGCTATTATGAGTTGTTATATATATTGCAAATTAATATCCATATGAATAATATTTAAGTAGTTAAATTGTAGGTTGTGATAACAATATTATTTATTAGCTAACATTAAATATTACAAACAATTGTACAATAAACTGTTTCCCAGGTGATTTTAGTACATAGAGTTGTATAGATAGCCACCATGAAATATTTTTCCAAGCTTAAAACAAATGAGAAAAAATATTCGAGTTTCGATTAGGCTTCGATAAGGTTTTATTCTTTTGATTCGAGTTTAATTCGAATTGAAAAAGTAGACTTCGTACATCCCTACTCATGTATTAGGCTAATTTATACAAACATTTCATTTTCAATATGATTTTGAAATTTTGACAATATAGACCTACAATAGCACACAAAATAGAAATAATTTAGTAAATAAATATAACTTTTTCTAAACTATATATAAATGTTTAAAGAATTTAAAATAATAGCATGAAAAGGTTTTCCACAAACTGTTCACCTCCTTTATAAATATCATTCCATGCACGGTAGCTTTTAATAAATGTATGGGCCTATTATTATAATTCATGAGTAAATACAAAATTCAAATATTTTTTAGAACCGCGTCTTACTACCCGTTTGGGCTATGTGATTATGTAGTAACTACGCTAATGGTTTTAGGGATTAGGAAAGCTATATTTTGGGGACATGTACCCGAATTAGCGTGGAGCGAGAGTGGAAAATATTTTTTTTAAATACCACCCTCAGTATACCCGACCTAGATTCTAACCTTGATCTCCCTATCATCAGCAGTCTAGTCTACTGTGAGACTAGCACCTTAGACCATCAGCTAACGAAGTTGGTAAAAAATGTTAAATTCATCTTATTTTAGTGTGGAAAATTAATAAGTACGACATACAAATATTTTTAGCTAAAATTCCCGTTTTTATTTAACGATCTTAATATGAGAAGAAAGAGATTATAAAACTAAGCTGTGGCTATAAGGAAAAGGAAGAAATACGATATCCTTGGTAGATAATTTAAATAAATGGTACGACACAATCATACCAACTTTCTCATAGTAAAATATAGCTTGGAACAAAATTTTCAAAAATAGGTTTTTAGTAAACTAAGCTTGAGAATGTTTTTCTTGGAAAAACATTCATCGTCTGTTAGTCACAAAAAACACGCTTCAAATATTAATTTAACATAAAATTGGTTACTCAATTAAATAAAAATTCAAATGTTCATTTATCAGGTTTATTTTAAAAAAAAATTATTTAAATTTAAAAACAAATACTTATTTATCATGAATACTAATTCCAACGTACCCATTTTGAACTGAATCTTAAGGGTTATTTGTGAAATATTTAAGTTTTCTATTGATTTTTTTTACTAAGCATAATATTATTTACCATTTAAAATAGTACCAAGATAGTAATTTTAAACTATTTTGTTTGATTAATCATTTTAAAAATGCAAATTAAAAAAAGTCATAACTAAATTACTAATTAATAATTTTGTTTAAGAAAACCAATTCTATAAAATCATTTATACTGTTAAAACTTAACCCTACAACCATTTGGAAACAAATAGTTTGAGCCGTTTTTAAAATATTCCAAACATTTTAAAAATTGTACATCAGCTAATTTTTTTCCTAAAAAATAACTACACATTCTTATTTGTAATTTAAAACAAAAAAACTTCAAAACAAATAATCGAAAAAGTATGTGTTTAAAAAAATCACTTATTGATAAATAAATATTAACTCAAGGGCTAGGGACAGAAAAACTTATCTTTGTATTGCCCGATAACATCTTAATATCAAGTTCTAACAAGATCCATCAAAGCGTTACATATCCGTGGCTAGGGACCGACAGACAAACATACATGGGGGGACAAAAATAATTTTAAAATACATTTTTTGTGGTAAGGAGGCATATAAAACGTGAAGATTCTTCATAATGATGAGGTAAATCACGATTTAAATACTTTAAATGAGAAAGTAAAAATCTACGTTCAACATATTTAATTGATTTGATCTTACATTTACATGGATACAAATTTAGACAAATAGATTAATTTTCTCAATATAAGTCAGAAAATGTTAGTTAAAATAGTATACAGAAAGATAAAACACATAGCTGACTATTTAAATGCTAAGAAATATATTTAAATACATTTATTATAACTGTGATTTTTTGTTTTGTTAATCCCTACTCTTTTCTCTTACGGTTAAGTGGAAACAAATTTTAGTTCTAGAGAACTTTAGGGAGATTTGGAGCCAAATATTTGGGTCCATAGGAGTTCACTATAAACGGAGTTAGCTGTATATTGACATCTTGACGCCTTAAAAACCTTGACTTCCAGTGTGTGTAACTCCAAGCCCAACAAAATCAGAGATGTGGCACTTTTCAAGTCTACTTGGTGAAACCCCAAGGTGTACACCTCAAATTAAAAAAAAAAATCAAATATGTCGACCCTAATGCCCTAGACCACGTGTCGACTGGAAAGTGCATCTTTAAACTCAATTAACCAAGCAATTTTAAACTTTATAGGTAGCTAGGTAGATCTTTAGTGTAAGCACCTTAACCTCGTTTTAACATCTATAGTGAGTCTAACATATTAGACATTGTGACCACCTACTGTATTAGGGTGGCTTAAGAAACAAGAAACATGGAAAGTGAAAACTTGCTAATAGCTAATTTTTTGGGAAGCCTTAGTTTCTATTACTTCACATATTGTGAGCCTGAAATATTAAACTGCGTGATTGCTTGTGCAGAAGGATGGAAAAAAGGAAGGACCATGAAAATCTTAATTTTTGTATGACTATTAATTAGGGAAGCTAGCGTATGTGAATCTCGTATTTTTTTGCTTTTACCCTACTAATTATATAAAAATGAAATGTCTGCCTTTTGTTTGTTTGTTGTTCAATCACACCAAAAACACTATACCAATTATTGTTCAGCCAAAATTTACCGTGGGTATAACCCGGACGTCCAGTTAGTATTATATAGGATAGTTTACAAATAACATCCACCATTTTGTTTCCAGATAATGGCTAATTCTTTTTGGCCTATTTCTCTGATTATGCTTATTATATTTTCATTGTATCAACTTTTAAATATTCCTAGATATTATTATATTAAAAACTACGGCCATCTTAAAAAAATTGACGGTTATATAAAACTACTTTTTAGCCTGTCTAGAGCTCCAACTTAAAAACTATGGGAAGTTTGACAATGCGAACCAATAATCAATCATATAAATAGCATAGGATTGGTATTTGTTTGTTTGTATGTATGTATGTGTGTCTGTGTGCTTGTGAATATGTATGAAGGCGCTATAGCTCCAAAACCAAGATACCTAAAAATCTTCAACCATACTAGGTATATAAAATGAATTTTTTTACGCCTGTTTTTTACTCAAACACGCTCACATCACTGTATACTTTTAGGAGACAGAAACTAAAAAATATCAGGAATGTAGTGAGATCACGACGAATACCCCAATAATTCCTAAATATTTGAAATTTCTAAGAGGATTTAGGTGAAATAGGAGATTTAGGAATTTCCAAAACTAATCTAAAAACTACTCCTCACTGTAGTAGAAGATTGAAATTTGTCAGACAGGTTTAAGAGCAGGCATAGTATATTTCTATACTTGGTTCTTTATCTCCGAATATTACAGCCTGACTTGAAACCGACATTGTAACCACACTACCCAGGAAGACATAAATTAGTTAACACATAAGTGGCAAGGCACGTTAAATTGAACAAACTAATTCACGTTTTCTCTACAGTTTTGCTGACCCACAGATTGGAAACCGCTAGCCTAGACTTTATTAGCAAAAAGTGTAAAAATATACATATGCTAATCCTAGTTTGCCATTAGACAGTATATTTTTTCTTGGCTTACTTGATGAAAAGAGAGAGTGGATGATTTTTAATTTTGGAGGTGGCTAGTTAATAATAATTATTTCTAGCTACTAAACGTTCACTCGACAACTTACCTGGTTATTGCATCAAGGTTTTCGAACGTTGTATCCTTCACAAATCAGGGAGCGCATCACACCGTTTGTGGAGAGAAAAAAAACAACTAACACTGACTTGAGTACTTTTAAAGGTTTTTTATAGTCTCCTTAACAAAGAAGCTACACTTGAAATAGTATTCGGAAATGCCTTCAAAATTACGGTTTTGGTTGAAAAAGTTCCAGTAAAAAAATAGAAGAAATTTGTATTTGTTTGGATTTTATTGTTTTACACAAATCAATAGCTTTACATGGTAATATTGACCATACTAAATTCAGATTAAGTCTGCATATTTTTTCTTACCACTTTTAAACCATTTTTAAAACTTCACAGGATTATAATATTAAGTTTAATTAGCTTTAGCTTCTACTTGTACCAATCAAGCTACGGGTAACGTTTCTCTTAGTTTATGTATTTGCTCATAGATTACACGCAGCTCTAGTGTTTATTCGACTTGAATGGAGAATGAGCTAACATAATTATGATTAAGAATATCTATATTTTTAAATACTTTATTTAGGAAAGTCTAGTGAATTATTATGGCTTTAAATATTTTCTAGTAAAATGTGTGGTTTATAAACATAGAAATTTGTTCAAATATACGTATTTTTAATAGTAATACTTTTCTTTGCATTTAAAGCTCCCTTTAATATATTATTATCAAGTCCCGTACTAGAACCCGATAAAATAACTGATTTCACACCGATATGTACCCATCTACTTCAATTATATAACTTATTCGCTTTGTTCATCGCAAAGCTAACACAAAAAACGCTATCTTCAAGAAAATACCGGCCATTGAATCAAAACACAACAGTCTTCTTCAACCTCCAGACTTTCACTTCAACAACAGTATATCAATTGACAGAGCTATAGACGATCCTCTACAATACAACACGGACCCTGCCATAATATATATACATTTTTATTATGATACTTTGATTTTATAAACATTATTGAACATATAATTTTATACAAACCTTTTTTTTTATGAAAATACTACTACTGGATTTCAACTTTATTTTACTAATTACATATATAAGAAAAAAATCAATGTAGACTATAGGTTATCTATGGCTGAAGGAAAAGCGTAACTTTTCAATGGCCCATTTATCTAATTGTTTGATGTAAGAATGAAATGTATGTATTAATCCTTATTAAAAAAATATTTAGAATCAACTCCAAATATTCCTATTCCAATTTACTCTTACTAACTAGAGAATAAAAATAAATAAATAAATAAATAATAATATATCCTTAAGATAGACTAACAATAATATCTGTGTAGTAAATCACAAGTAGTCACAAACGTAATAAATTAATTAGGGTCCAATGATGAGTTCTATCTAATGTTAACTCTGTTAAGAGTGTCATATTATTAAAGGGGATATCTTCATGCCTCGTATTTCCTGTTAAAATGCAGTTATGAAGCTCAAAGACAACTAAAACAATCTTCAATTATTATAGAATTATATCTTGTGATCCTGTTAAAAAATTACTTTATTTAGGTTAGATATGTATCCAGCCATTTACTTAGATGTCAGAAATGATACATTTAGTTTTAAAATACATTGAGAATGAGATATTTTCACCTTTTATTGATTTTTTTTTAAATCATAGAACTTATAATGTAAAATCTTGAAACATATAAGGGCATATTTTTCATTTCCAATTTGGAAGGACCTCATGTAATGAAATACAAAAAAAAACTCTTAAATAAAGTGGGTTTACTGAACGTTTGCAAAGCGTATCAATGCTCTTGTAAGTGGGATGATAGCAATTGCGAGCTAATGGCAGAATTTTTAAAGTTTTTTATAAAAAACCATCTGATAAAATGAACAAAATATTTCTCCAACAGAAACATAGATCTTAATTTTCTCTACAAAGTAATCTCAACATTTCTTGAATATCTTTCAAGGATGTTCCAGAATTTTATGATAGCTTTTAATTAGAATTTAATATGTTTCTTATTAATCATAATGTGCAATCATTCAAGAACTGTTAAAAATAATATGTCTAAAAAAATAAACTCCGTGCTTCTATTGTAGCAATATTTTATTTATTTTTCAGAAAAAAAAAAGTTTTCCATACAAACTGAAAACACAAACTTTTTCTAGCGTCCTCTTCCATCCCATGTTAACATTTGAGAATAAGAGAAAACTTTTTTTTTAAAGCAAGACACAATAAAATTAATAAAATGGGGCTATAATATAGATTCATATTAAATATATTAATTCAGGTCTTTGAAAATTAATTTGATTCTTATGCTTTTTGTTAAACAAAGATATTTCTCTATTCTCAATTTTCCTGTTACTGTTCCTAGCTCCTAGTGCCATGGAATAAGTAACAGTTTATATTATTTCATTTATGATCTTAGGTGTAGTGTTTTTACAACAATGTATAAACCTATTATTATACGTCTTACTACACGTTCGGGCTATGCGTTTCAGTACTAATCACGCTAATGGATTATAAATGAGGGAGATTGAATTTAGAGGAAGTAAACCCGCATTTGCGCGGAGGGATAGTGGAAAACCATTTAATAAAAACCACCCCGAGTTCATCCGACTGAGATTCGAGCCTCGATCTCCCCGTCCTCAGCAGTGTGGCTCAACACGAAACCAGCGCGTTAGCCAACTACGCCACCGAGGCGGGTAGACATATTATTAACTAGCTTCACAAATCTTATGGGTTTTTAGAAAATATCTAGTCTAAGATAAAGGCGAGAGAAACTCTGTGCGGTGAACCGTAACGTTAATTAAAATAATTACCTCATTTAGCGTGAAATCTCCATAGGAAGTTTATAGTTTAAATTTCTCATATGAGATATATAGACAGTATAAAGATCGTGAACACTTTCCATCTTGAAGTTATGACGGATCTTAAGGATGTATTTTGAACTCAAACATGTAGGCTTTACAATTATATTTGTATGCAATGTACCTAGGGATATAACTGAAAATGTTCTATGGATTGTATTCAAACTTAATAATTGGATGTTATGTGATCATAGCTCAACTGTTATTTATAACTATAAAACTAAGGAGTGTGTACTTATGATAGCTTTTTAAAAATTTGAAACTTTTCCAATTTTTCTCCAACAATGTTGCTTAAATAGATAACCGAGTGTCTCTTACATGATAAATAACCCAGTAACTTTGCTTTAAGAGAAATATTTATTTAAGGGTGGTTTACGACTAACCCATTTTTAAACATGTGTAAATTTTTACTTTCTCGCTAAGTATTATGATCGTAAAAAAAAATTGAGCTCGAGGTTTTGATGAATTTTGAAGTTTCATCACCCCCCCCCAATTCAAAAAAGTGGTTTTTGTATTTTCGGTTTTTGTCTGTCTGTCCGTCTGTCTGTACCTCGCAGTAGAGCCTAAACTTCTATAGTTTGGGCTAAACCTTGGTATTTAGGGTTTTCATAGGGTTACCCCGAGGGTTTTTGGAAATTGATATCTAACCCCAAAATTAAGGGTGGTTTAATTAAGGGTGTGAAAAGAGAAAAAATATCTAATATATAAAAATCAGCTAAAATGATTTTGATTAAATTTCATTTCTTAACATTGATAAATGTTACAAATAAAATGGCTACTATCAATTTTTCATCAAAATGACTTTAATGGTTCCGGTCAGATGCATACATTTTTTCATCACAACTCCGTAACTCTTTTAGGTATGAAATTACCTATCATTGCTAATGTGTAGTTTTATTCATAATAAAAATCTTTTATTTGAAACATATTTTTATAAAACCAATAATTTTCAAGCTATAAGCATGTAGACTTTTCGAACAGGTGAAGTGTTGCGACCGTAAAAAAAAATCTAGCCCGATATGTTGATAGATGTCAACGTTTCACGACCCCCCTCCCCCCTTAACCCTAAAAAGTTGTTTTTGCAATGCCGTCTGTCTGTGTGTCTGTTTAACCCTAAAATGTTTTTACAGCAATGATCTATCTCCAGTATTTTAGACTCTATAGTCAATATTTACATTTTATTTTGGTCTAAATTTATAAATTAGGAATTTAATAGCAATACGATAACCATAAGATGTGCAACCTCTAGTATAATTTCGAGAATTTTAACCAGAAGCTGAAATTTTAATACGAAGTGTTAGCCCTTGTGGACCCAATATAGATTTTTTTGGGTCCAAATATACAGATGAGCACTTTAATTCTTCAAAAATAAAATTATAAAATTTAAAACCGGGAAATCAAAAAATGTTTACGTAAATATAACGCAATTTTTGCTCTGGTTTGCTAGTGTATATTATTTCGTTTCACATATATTAAGAGTTTTGAGTAAATGTCTCAATTTTTAAACAATCGAGTGAGAAAGTCAGTGCAGAGTTCCGAATAATTTATTTTAAATGGCTATAAATTATGTATACAATTTTACTCATTGATGAATTACCGCATATACTTATTTTTTTAGAAAATTTCATTCAAGAGCTGTTAACTTATATTGGATTTTTGAAAATTTTATTCTTTATTTAATTTTACTATAAAAGAAGCTATCCACGATTGTGTTTTATCATTTATTTTTATGTATTATCAAACCAATATAAGCTCATTACATCATTTTTAAACGTAACAGAATAATAAACACGCACGCACAATATTTGAACTTGATTAGTCATACATATATTTCTAGCATGGGTGTTAATTTAAGTTATTATCTAGAAATTAGATCTAAAAATTAGCTGTGAACACTTTGCATTGACCAATATTTAAATATTAAGATGTAATATAATTTAAACAAAGCATGTATGTGAAATTAGTTAAAATTTCACACTTATTCAACTCTCTACTGAATGTTTTAAAATCTCGGTACTTAAAAGCTCTAACTACAGTATGCGTTTGTGCTGTATACACAAAATAGAACATTTAATTTTTTGTATTACGTGGCGTGCTAAGGGGGTATAAATAGTAATACGTGACCAAAACCCTTGCCAGAAGCCTAGAAACAAGAGACGGCGTGGTAAACGGTGAATGAAGCTAATGAAGGAGAAAGAAAACCCAGCAGCCATATGCAACCAGAGTTTCAGAGAAAGGAAATAAAAAATAAATTAGTTATTCTTCGCGTGGTTGGAAACTAAATGGAAAAGGGGAGTTTTTTCCTTTCTATTTAACTACATCAAGTTTAAATTTACGGCTTCTCGTGACTTAAGCTACTTTAGTTCACCACGTGAAGCCAATCACATTAATACGAATTATATTTTCTTCAAGTCTACTCAAACTGTGATGTAATTATTGCTATGGCTCAAATGCACATACTCAAAAAAATATAAAGCTAAGTCTTCATGTAGGCCTTTTTTTTTTGTATACATACAACATTTATTATGTATATGGATTCAATTCCCAATTTTCTAGTGTATTAAATTGAATATATATATATATACATATATATAATTATATTGTGTCCCAAATGATATTTTCTTCTACGTCCACCCAAACTGGTAGGTAGTTCTGGCTGAGGTTCAAATACACATCCGCAAAATCTCTAAAGCCAAGCCAAGTAAAGTTAATTATTCATGTGTATGTATATGCATATATATATATATATATTTGATATGTACTATATGTATATTATAACGTGCATTTAAACCTCAGCAAGAATTACTTTAATAAATCAACTAGTTTTAGCATTAAAGCGAAATTATTTTTCAACAACATTCTGCTCTTGAATAGTAGCGAAATTATTTTTTCAAAAACATTGTGCTCTTGACTAGCTTAAAAAAACTAATGACCTCACTACTCGTTTCTTGTTTACGTAGTACACGCACCGGTGCTCACGCAGTATTTAGGGTCAGACTTCTATAATACTGCATTTCTGATGGCGGGAAGGGCAAAATTTGAATCGTGTCCGAGTACACCACGGAAGTGATTTTTCACAATTGATTTATCATTGTATTTTCCCCATTTCTTCTCCACTCTAATGCGAGTATACTTCATATAAAATTACCCTTCTTATCTCAAACCCTTAGAGTAAATAGTTTTGTAGCTGCCCGTGTTATAGATTATAAACTAAGAACATACTTTGTGGCATCATCACCTCAATGGCCGCACAGTATTAGCTACAGTAGCCCCATGGCTTTTTTGGTGCTGACTGACAGTTCACAGCTGACTTCAGACAGTCAACATTTAGGTATATACCTAAATTTTGACTGTCAGAAGTGACAGCTGCTAAACACATGTTTTTTGCAGATCATATGGTTCGGCGAAGGGATACATAATTTGGTCTGGTAGCTTTTAAAAGCCGTCAGCTGTCAGCTGTGAGTTGTCAGTCAGCACCAAAGAAGCCATGGGGCTACTGTAGCGTCCTCCATGCGTTCTATCCTCACCTCAAAGACATGAGCACTCATGCCGCTAAATGAATCAAGTGATCACTATTCTGATAAGCCACCTGTTCACATGCAAAACAATTCAACATCCTAACACAAGTAGTTATTTATTAATGGAGTCAGCTAAGAATTTCACTTCAGAATTATTTAATCCCCTTTTAGTTTAGTTAGTTCTTTATTTTTCCATTAAATTTATCTTCAACTAATGTATGTATGTAGGCCTATATCACTCTTCACACTGAAAACTAGATCATACTACTAGATATTCTATATTAATTGATTTTATGAGGAATTTATTTATGAATATCAATATTTTTAGTGTTAGCCGCGGTTAGGTGAGAATGCGGTCTAAATGTCAAGGTCATTTAGTTTTGTTGCAGGTAAAGGAGAAGTTGGGGTTCATATCCTAGCTGAGTGTAATGAGGGTGGATTTTACTAAATGGTTTTCAACTCTTCCTCCAAGAAAATGCGGTAGACTTGCTCACAATTGTACCCTACTCATACCTATCCCGTTATCGTAGTAAATGTATGCATCTAACCCAAAAGGTTACTAAAACGCATCGTAAAAATTAATTACTTAGCGCCATGTCTGTATATCTGTCTGTCTGTCTCTGACTGCGGTTCCTAAACGGTAAAATGGATATTTTTCAAAATTTATATTTTTTTTACTAGCCCTCAAACAAAGGGTAGCTTATTTAAGTGATTTTTTTAAAATACAAACATTTCAAAAATAGCTTAAACGATTTTATTTAAAATACATATCTAGGATTCGTTTGGCATGAAAAATAGCACCGTATAGTAGGTTTTCGGGCAAACATTTGTTGAAGGGTAGTTTACAAATGAGAAATATTTGAAAATTAAAATTATTTCGAAAATAATTAACAATTTTGTTCAAAATGTATATCTGGAGATGGTGTATATGACAAATAACAGAAACAAATGGCAGAAACTAATTTATGGGTGGGATTTTTCATAATTTTGAAATATTTTACAAATGGATTTAACGATTTGGTTTCGAAAGGATATTTTCAATTTCGACTTTTGGGAGTGTTTGACATAACAAATAACTCTGTTTACCTATTATTGGAGTAAACAACTATTTATGGGTACCTTATTGATGATTGATTTTTCAAGAACTTGAAATAGATTAAACCGTGCCTTTCCAATTTGGTTCCAAATGGGTATCTTGGGAGTGTTTTACATGAAAACTAATACTATACACTGGGTTTTGGGGTTAAAACTCATTTATAGGTAGTTTACTATTGAACGATTTAAAAAAAAACTAGAAATCTTTTTATTTTGAAGGAAGGGGGGAAGGTTTAATGTGCGAAAGTTTTGCAAGGGTTTACTGATATGTAATAGTTCTTATCTCCCTCCTCCCCCCTCTACATCCTTTCTATAACTACAACACAACGCTCTTCTACTGTATTTGAAGTGTATCAGCAGTTTGTCACATCAAATTGATCACAACTATTCCAATTAGAATTGCAAATCGCTAGAAAAATACAAGAAGATATTTTATTCCGGTCCAGTATAACTCAACAGCGCTAGTTAATAATAATAGTAGTAGTAGTAGTAGTAGTAGTAGTAGTAGTAGTAGTAGTAGTAGTAGTAGTAGTAGTAGTAGTAGTAGTAGTAGTAGTAGTAGTAGTAGTAGTAGTAGTAGTAGTAGTAGTAGTAGTAGTAGTAGTAGTAGTAGTAGTAGTAGTAGTAGTAGTAGTAGTAGTAGTAGTAGTAGTAGTAGTAGTAGTAGTAGTAGTAGTAGTAGTAGTAGTAGTAGTAGTAGTAGTAGTAGTAGTAGTAGTAGTAGTAGTAGTAGTAGTAGTAGTAGTAGTAGTAGTAGTAGTAGTAGTAGTAGTAGTAGTAGTAGTAGTAGTAGTAGTAGTAGTAGTAGTAGTAGTAGTAGTAGTAGTAGTAGTAGTAGTAGTAGTAGTAGTAGTAGTAGTAGTAGTAGTAGTAGTAGTAGTAGTAGTAGTAGTAGTAGTAGTAGTAGTAGTAGTAGTAGTAGTAGTAGTAGTAGTAGTAGTAGTAGTAGTAGTAGTAGTAGTAGTAGTAGTAGTAGTAGTAGTAGTAGTAGTAGTAGTAGTAGTAGTAGTAGTAGTAGTAGTAGTAGTAGTACCGCGTCTTACTGCCCGTTCTGGTTATACACTTAAGTACAAATTACTCTCATGGTTTAGGAATTGGGAAGGTTGAATTTAGAGGAAGTGAACCCACATTTGTGCGGAGGGAGAGTGGAAAACCATTCAGGGAAAACCAGCCCCATTTCACCCGACCGAGGTTCGAACCTCGATTATCTCCCCGTCCTCAGCAGTCTGACTCAACAACAACAACCAGCGCTTTAGCCAACTATGCCACCGAGGCGGGTAACAGCGCTGGAGTATTGCGAACAGAATAAGAACTATTTGGGAGAAGCTTAGCGGCCTTTCTTCGGACTGTGCTGCACTCTTTAAGAAGAGGATGTAACTACCAGTTTATTCGTACTTCTCATATTTGAGTTCAATAATGTTCTATTTCCATGTACTTTAATGCTAAAAAAGGTTCCTAAAACAACTATTTCAAGTGTCAAAAATAAATATATTAGCTGAAGAAATAATGTATCATTATTTTTATGTGACTTTAGTAAACAGGTTAAAAATACCCTTAGCAGTAAAATTAATACTAAGACTTTTTACAATAGTTTATATTTATTTAGATACCGTTCGATGCGAAATACAAATAGTTAAAATCATATAATAATAATAGCACCACGTCTTACTAACCGTTCGGGTTATACGCTTATGTACTAATTACTCTAATGGGTTAGGAATTGGGAAGGTTTAATTTAGAGGAAGTGAACCCACATTTGTGTGGAGGGAGAGTGAAAAACCATTCAGGAAAAACCACCCCCAGTTCACCCGACTGAGATTCGAACCTCGATCTCCCCGTCCTCAGCACTTTGGCTCAACAACAACCAGTGCTTTAGCCAACTACGCCACCGAGGCGGGTTAAAATCATATAAAATTTAAAATTTTACTTATTATAAATTTGCATACATATATGTTTAAGTTATATATATACAAATTTATAATAAGTATAATTGTAAATTATATATATAAAGCCTATGTGCCTTCATTTAGGTGAAATATCGAGGTACTATTAAGTTTAGAATAATCTATGTACTTAATGTACTGCAGGTTTCCAAAAAGTTGGTTTTGATAAAGTGTTTTAATTTAAGTGTAAATATGTACATACTTATTTAAAGCCTAAACGGCAGAAACGGTTTATTTCAATAAAACAAATTTAATTTGAGAATATACCATTATATTTTGGTCAAGACCGTCTAGATCATAGCCTGTGGCCCAGGCACATTTTTTATTTTGGAACTCCTTTTTCTATCCCATTAGTTTGGTCAAAATATTTTCTAATGACCTTGAAAGAAAATCACTTGATAACAAAAAATCATGGATAATTTTTATTTTTTTAAATTATTATTGTTGATTCAATTTTTAAGCAAGTTATATACAAATATTACTAAACCTACTTTAGATCTGAATTAAATACATCAATTATCAAATAAATTACCCTTGAGTTACAAATTTATTTTTTAGCGGATTTTGTATTAACATTATCATTTGACATTTGGTCTGTCTGTCCATATTTTGCTCCATGATAACCACCAAATTTGTGGACCAATTTTAACCAAATTTGGCAGAGATATTCTTTTAACTTATGTTGAACAATGTATGGCGGCTTATCAAAAATAACTTCGTTTAATGGCTCATCTTAAAGTGATTTAAATTTATAATTCCAAGACTTGGATCGAGTATCTATGGCATGGTTATTTAAAATTTTGATACATATTATGAGACTGACGTCTTAAACCACGTGAATCAAGTAAATCAAGAATAATATGCATAAAATGTACTATTGTATGCAGTCTTAATTTATTACTCCCCTATTATAGCACCATGGAAAAATATCTACTTCAAAGCCAAAAATTAACTATAGGAGATATTTTAACTTTAAATACAAATATAAAATTTAAGGCTCTAATAATGGTAAGAACTGTTTACAAAACTACAACGACATACATTTAGTTTTTAGCAATTATATAAGACCAGGATGCATAGTTTCTTCTAGATACCACCATCCAGACTTTGATTATAGTACTATTATTATTAAATGTTCTGTCTTACGATTGGTCCATTCCTTTCATCAGTGAACTTAGACCGTTAATGCGCCATTACCTCCTACTTCAGCTTCTATAATGTTCTTCTTTCCTTCAAGTCATATAATACTTGAATCCTCCTTCCTAAACTCCTCTTTCCCTCAACCCTTTCTTCTATGACGTCGAGAAGACAGTTCCTACTAAGGATGTGTCCGATCTAGTTTGCTTTGTACCAAAAAATCACATCCAAAAGGGTTCTCTTCTCACCCACCTTTCTTAGAAATTTTTCATTTTGTCACCCTTTCTGCCCATCGTCCACCTGATCTTCTCAAATCTTTTCCAGCACTACATTTCAAAGCTCTCAAAGTATGTATTTTCTATCCTTCTATGAGTCCAAGTTTCTGTTCCATACAGCACGATGCTCCAAATGTAGAATTTCATCAATTTCTTCCTCAGTTACAAATTCAACTTGTTGGTCAGCACTAACCTCTTCTTGTTGAAGGCTTCCTTGGCTGTGACGTTACTTGACCTAATTTCCTTGATGCAGTAGGCATCCTTTGTCAGAAGACTTCCCAGGTACTTGAACTGCTCTGTTTTCGAGCTCCTGTATTTTTTTTTATCACCACCTCTTACTACCCATTCGGGTTATACACCTATGCACTAATTACACTAATGGGTTGGAAGATTTATTGAGAGTAAGTGCACCTGCATTTGCGTGAAAGGAGAGTGGAAAACCATTTATGAAAACCACCCTCAGTGTATCCGACTGGGATCAAACCCCATTCTCCCCATCTTCGGCAGTCTAGTCTAACATGAGAATAGCGCGTTAGACCACGTGGCCACTGA
>CABFWB010000123.1:144408-169280 GCA_902151455.1 Timema bartmani | reverse complement strand
GTAAAAAAAAAAAAAAAGGGTGCAATAAGTGTTCGGCTACCTACCATAACCTAAGCTACTTGGTAACAGTGCTAGCCAGGCTAATTGTGCAAGCAAATGAGCCAAATAATTAACTGTACCTGACCCAAGGGTTTAGAAAATAATAATAATATAGTTAAATAATATAGTTAAATAATATTACCCTAAGTCAGTTGGAAAGCGAAAAAACGCCAAGCCAGTATTTATCTTCAAAGATCCATAGCAGCCTTCCACTGAACAAGTGTGAATTTCCAACGTAGTGCATTTAATAAAGATAGGGTTGAGGCATGGACACAGTAATTTATAATATTACTATAAATACAAGCCTATTTACAAATACAATATTAGATACAAATAATTTACACTGTAAATTAAAAATAACACTTATGATTACAATAATAAGCAAAGGGATAGTAATATTATAAATAATCAAGAGAGAAAGTTGAGCAGTTAATCAAAAGTCGAGTAGGAAATATCAGTTTTAAATATCAAAATAATATTGATCAGGATCAAACCCCGATCTCCCTGTCCTCGGCACTTTAGTCTATAGTGAGAGTAGCGCGTTAGATCATGCAGCCTATGTGGTGGGTATCTGGTCATTGATAACACAACATCTACAAGGTGGATCGATTAATAATTATGAGTGTGCTTTAGGCCTACTCAGAATTGCATACATCCAAAACTTTATTAATATCGTACCCGTGGTTTTGTGGAGCTAGCATAGCTTCCAATGCGAAAAATGTTTCCCTTGTTACCCGAACATGGGCCTTCATGTCGAGGGTCCCATCAAGAAAATGATTGACCATGTACTGCTCCATATTCATGATGCAATAGGCATCAGGGCGATTCTAAAAATAAATTTTTTATAGAAATAAATAGACAGATATAAAAATGTTTTTTTAACTGTTGGCCTAGTGAATGTACAATTGTTATGCTCAAACAATCAGCCCTCAGACTATTTACAATTGCGCAAATTAATAGAGGTATTTTAGGTATTGAGCATAGGTAGGGTCACTTTTGAGTTGGATAGGCTTTACTTTTGGTGGCTTTAACTTTGAGGGGGTGTGGGCTAGACATTACCAACCTACCCAAATAAAATAAAAATTATATTATTCTATTGTCAATCTTTAAAATTGTGATTAGAATCAACAAATAAAGATTATAAACTTGTTTAAGTGGGCATTTTATAAATATCTTATATTAACCTCTCAACCTGTTTATTAAAACATTTTGGTTTAACAAAGGTAAAAAGTAAAAAAATATTGTACTTACATGTTGTTGCTGGATTGCAATCATTCTTAATAATAAAAGGTGCAGTATTTCCAGAAACTGACCAAGTAATCTGCACCTTCCATTAATGATCGCCATAATTATTAAATTATTATTTCTCGGCATGCTTACATTTTCTTTCGACCTTCTACGGGAAATATCGTAGTTCTGTTTAAAATGGTGCAAATTTTAAACAGTCGTATTAGTTTTCATTAGGGCTGATGGATGGCGTTTTAACAAATATTTCGTTTTTATTAGAGCTGATAGATGGCGTTTATATAGTTTCTAAGATATTCGGTAGGAAGCAGCACTGCGGGTCCAAGTGCGTTGCCGTTCAAATAGTTTGATGCTGTCTTCGCTAAGAACACTGCGAGAAGTGTGAAATCATCAAGACTGGATCAAGTCTAAAACTCAAGGGTCCAACTAGGGAGACTTGGACTATTCAGATACAACCACTGTTATTAAAGAAAACAGTTTCCAAAACAAGCGAAACTCGGAAACATGTTTCTAAAATGGCTTCAAATTGTTTGTTCCATATAAAATTTATTTTTGAAATATATTTCCACTTTATACTGAGAGATCTATTTTCAACCGGTATTAAGATTTAATCCTGTCAATCCAATTTTAAGATATTTTCTAAAAGTAATATCCTGTGACCCTGCTATAAAGTAACAAATTTTAAATTAATTATTATGTTTAAATGAATCTCTGTGAGTTTGTCAATTGTCAGTATTGCAGCGTATAAGCCGAATGGGTAGTAATACACGGTGCTAAATAAATTAAATAAAAAGCAGGGCCGCCTCGAGCATAATTTTTGAGCCCGTGCGAACCTTGATTTAAGTGCCCCCTCCTCTTTAACGTCCTACAAATTTGAAAGGAACTCATTACAAGATGGATGAATTTCTTATGTCCATGCCCGTTTCTTTTATTTATTATTACTATAATTGATTTTTATTCAAGTTTTAAATATGTTTTATGGATATAGGCCTATACACACAAAGAAGAATACCATATTATATATATATATATATATATAATTTATTCCTGAGTAATTAGACTGAACAGTGGAAACCTATAGTACCGGAATTTTTTTTACAAAGTTCAGGATAAAATTGACAAAATATAATTAACACATTTTACTTTTAACATTTTTAATGCATTTATTTTCTTTCTATTATTTGAGATAAGAACTTAGCAGAACATGTTTATTTGATATAAGTTTAAAAAGAGTAAGATGATTTGCTATTCTATGAGTGATTAAGGAAAGGAGGCTGATCTTACATTACAAAATATAAATAGCAAATATAGTACATTCACGACCTTAGTTTACTTGGATGACCACTCAAAGTGTCATTAGAAATAGTCCCTAATGTATCTCTACACCAACAGCTGACATCTGTCTCTTAGGATAACTGTTATGAAAACATAGGGTAATGTATGAATGTGATAGCTAACCGCAGTAATTTAGACCAATATTATTTATATATTTACTAGAGGTCAGGTACAGAGCTTATTTTATCGTTTAATTCCACCTAAAAAAATATTATTCACAGCACTTTTACAAAAGGTCTAACGAACATATTTCAAAATGATTACCACCGAATTGAAACCATGCGATTGATCATGGCGGAAACCAGTTCTTTACAAAGATGCACCCACGCAGTGGATAAAAATATTTTATTCAGTTAAATATTTAGAAATATTATTATATATTTAAAATAATGACAAGTATTTTCACTTTTCCAGGTAAATACAATGCCTGTATTAGATGGTATTACTGTATGCTCTATAATACACATTATAGATAATATTATAAACGAAGAATAAGTACTTTAAATTATGTTAAAAATATAATTTTGGATTGGATAAAAAGAAATTATTAAAAATAGTGAAATAATGTGAGAAAATTTAAGTTTACGTTAATTTAAATGTAAAATATAACATAATTAAAAAAACTTCATATAAATAACAAAACAGTGCTCTTTTACAGGTGTTGGCAACCCAAAACCTAAACATAATGATTTTTGAACTGTCATCCAGGTAAAAACCTATCATGAACAAACTCTAAGTTGACATTTTTATCATTTTTTTTAAATTACGATTTTGTGCCCTCTCAAGAAAAAAAGTCACTAGCTCCCACTACTATTTAGATTAAGATTAACAATCTTTCCCAAAATAATCCTTCTGTCCCGGACTGATCTTTTTACGGATTTGTTAAATAAACTTATATCATTTGAAATTTAGATGAATCAAATATATTTATATCTTAATAAAGTCAGTTGATAAAAATTTTAGATGTTAAATTTAGCAACAATGCACATTATCACTGCAAGCAACGAGTATTTCACACCCATTCTGCCTTAAAAAAAATGTTGTCTCTAAAACTATGCTTAGGCCACATATTGGGGTGCCACACAGGGTTGAAATAAATATTTCCGTTCAAATTAATGCTAAAATATATATTTTGGTGTCATCTTGAAGGTTGGGGTCTGTACTACATTTTTGGTCCAAGTGTACAGTGATCAACCCCCATGGGGGTACCTGAGGTCTCAGGCCCATTGTGCGATAGTTGTGTAAATTTCAAAATGCTGTAACTTTTTAATGGATCATCTGATCTGAATTTTTTTTTATCTTGAGTTTTTTTCATGTGGTGTAGCATCGTAAATTAAATTTCTTTCTCTCATATTGTTGCACAGTATAATACTTTGTTGTTACCTACAGTAGGATCATGGCTTCTTTGGTGCTGACTGACAGTTCACAGCCAACAGTTAGGTATATACCTATATTTTTACTGTCAGAAGTGACAGCTGTCAAACACATGTTTTTTGCAGATCATATGGTTCGACTTAGGGATACATAATTTGGTCTGGCAGCTTTTAAAAGCCGTCAGCTGTCAGCTGTGAGCTGTCAGTCAGCACCAAAAAAGCCATGGGGCTACTGTAACTGTCCCACAAACATAGAAAAAAACCCATAACTTGTGAAACCTCTTGTAAACCTGTTAAGTATTCTAATAACCTTAAGATAACCACAGACATTCCAAAAGTAGTCTTGGTACTGCACTGCATTCAGAATCTTCGACATGATTTCATTGTACGTTTCTTTCGAGTCATTGGTATAGTTTAGAAGAACTGATAAATAATTATTTTCACCACGCAACAGCTTTCAAACTTAATTTAGACACCTCAATAATCGTGCGCCATTATTAGAACTATGTTCAAACACAATTCTTTGATAAGACCATTAAAGTATTTCCTTTAGTTTCCTCCATAGTGAAATATTTGGAATATACTTCACTGCGTTGTTGATAAAATGTTATTTATTTACTGCTTAAAGTAATTTCCATTTCTGTAAGCGGGAACTAAGACGTTCGGGTTGCTCTTTTGTTAACTTTAGGTCACGAACTATCTCATTCAAATCTTCTTTCCTAATTGAATGTAGCGTATTTTCCGTTCTCCGTTGGTAGTCCAAATCCTTAGAAGGGGATGGTTCAGTGGAGTTTTTAGCACATTCATCTGTAGTCTTCATAACTGGTTACTTCAACCCATGCTTTTGGAGGAACTGCTACCAGCAGGTCTTCAATATGTGGAGCTGGCCTTATTGCAGATAGTATGTTCATATATTTGAAACTGTACTAGCTTTTTTAATATCACTGCTATTTTTGTCATACAGAAATAGCAATCATCAACGTGGCTACGTGGGTATCGCCACACCATAGATTCATCAAAAGGCATACTTTTGAGTTTCCTAGTTAGCTACAGCCTCGGATGTGTTGTGAAGTTAATAAAGGACATTATGTGGGGGCCAATTTCCATATTGGTCGCCCCCATATCATTATACAAATATTATTCACACTTAATAATACAGTACTAACGATTTATTTTCTCAGAGTTTTCGTTGTAGGCCTATCACGCACGTAGAAGAAATTGTTAGGATGATTAAGACACCTTCTTTGATCCGGCATGATAACAATACAATGTTAGGCAGATCAGAAGATAAAAACATTGTCCAAACAAAATTAGATAAACCGCTCACGCTACAGCTTTCCCTCCGTGACTGAAAGAGCTACTGACTGGGAGTATACGCAGTACAACGATACTCTTGAGACACTACTTTCATCTATGAGACACTACTTCCATCTATGAGCAGACGTGAAAAATATTTGGTTATGAATCTGATCAGTGTCATGTGTTATTATAAGTTACTTATTAGGTTTGCATGCAACAACTATATTGTAGGACATATGACAGATGAGAGTGATATTTCCGTCACCAAAACCTAGTAAGATAAACGCATTACGCGTGAACACAAAAACCAATACATACGAAAATTGTGATGTGCTGTGACATTTTTATTGTCATTTCTGAGATCTACAAACAAACATGTATTAATAACAGCCCAAATATATATGAAGCTAAAAATCATATTGATGCGTAACTAATGTAAACGCAGAAGCAAAATGTAAAATATTAAGTTACTTTTTATTAATCAACAAAGCCCCATTTAATTTGTTCCAAAACGTATAGATGATTTTTATAAAATTTTAATCATTTATAGAAGTAAAAATTAAGTTCTAGTCCGAGCAGGTTGTAAGACGCATCGCAAAAAAAAAAAGTCTTCTGTGGCCAATTATTGCACTATATCTTAAGATTATGTCTTATTCCTTAAAACACACACTTTTCCAGTTCATTTAATTGTATTGCTGATTTCATTCGAATTTTGTCTTAACGATTTTGATAAAACTTCACTACGTATATCATAGAATAATAATCCACAAGGTCAAACGATAAAAATATAAAAATGTGACCTTTGTAAATATAGTTTTTTTTATAAATATGTGAAAATAAACAATACTTTTAAAAAAGTGTTTGACCGACTTGTTTGAAATTCAATAATTAAAAAAAATTATTGAAATATAAACCAATAAAATGGAAGAATAAACTTGAAAAAGGATGGTACTAAACCTAAGAAAATACACACATTCAAATACAGATAAGAGAAAGTTAGAGTATTTGTTTAGCACAATTTTTTAATGAAATAGGTCAAATTATTATTTAATCAAAATTAATCATATATTTATAAACAAGGCTATTAACGTCTTTAGCTCCGGGATAAGTAATAAAACAGCAGTTTAAAGGATATTCACTTACGATGGTAAAACAACTGTAACAGTTTAATTTAAAAAAATATCTATCTTAATATTAGATTCTCAAATGTTTCATCAGTTCCTCTTAGAACGTCCTGCAGATGGCGAATATAAGCAATTGCCGTTCGCAGCACTTCCACTTTGCTTTTCCTACTTCTCCAATTATTCTCTGTCATTCCATCCCCCCTCACAATTCCCTGACCATCATCTTCCTGCAAGAGACACCGTCGTAGACGTTCAAACCCTTGGTTGACACTCCTCACGCGCTGCCTCTCTCTCTCGTTGCGTCTCCTACCGGGGGCTGGCGTCGTGCCGCTGGGGACCGTCGGGTCACGGCGTGGCCGAACAACGGCGCCGGGACACCCGGAGTCTCTGTCTTGGTCGCCGCCACCATCGTTAGTCCGCGTCCCTGAGAACTCGAAGAAAGGGATCGGAATCCTGTTCTCAGGAAGGAAAGGATCGGTCTCCCTCCTTCCCCTTTTACATCTTAAAGGCCGCTCACAGGAAGGGGAGCTCTCGCCGTTCCAAACTGGGCAGGTGTTTACACCTTCAAATTGGTCTACGTTTTCTATAAAAAAATACAATTAGTCAAAAGTTTTTAAATCAAGAAAGATTTAATTTAAAATATGTTTATGCTTTTTTTTTTATGAGATATGATTTTTACTTTCTGTTTGGGCTATGTGTAGATTACAATAAATACTGACCATACCAGTGATTAGTGGGGATTGATGGAGATTGAGAGGCTAAGGTTCGAATATCAGTTCACTGCAATAGATTTGATTTTTCAATTGAGAGCATCCACTTTGGTTTTCCCATCCTCTTTCCATACAAGTGTGGGCGATGAACTTCCATTGAACTGCCCTCCTCAAACATATCCCTTAGTGTATGTCTTTAATTGGCCTTGGTAGTCCCGCCGGTGGTCACGCAGTTTGTATAGCGATATCATTTAGTACAGACTGTCAAACTCGTTTGACCGCAAGGGTCACATTGAATTTTGAAAATACCAGCTTTTGTAGCCACGTAGTCTAACGCACTACTCTCGTGTTGGACTAGAATGCAGAAGACGGGGATATCAGGGTTCAATCCCGGTCGGGTGCACCGAGGTTTTTTCCTAAATTGTTTTCCCCTCTCCCTCCACGCAAATGCGGAGGCATTTCCCCTAAATTAAGCCTTATTATCCCTTACCCATTAGTGTAATTAGTACATAGGCGTATAGCCAGAACGGGTAGTAAAATGTGCTGCAAAAAAAAATAATTGAAAATAATGGGAAGGCTTAATTTCAGAAAGTTAAATACTGTCACAATCTTAAATGGAAAATATCATTTTTTAAATCCTTAATACAACTAAAATAAAATTAAGATTACACTAAATGTTAAGATTTATCCTATATTTTTTTTACCAAATATATGAAAGCTTATATTGGCATCAAGTGCGTGAGCTAAGTCACGGACAAAATAGATTACAAACATGTTTTAGTATATGTGATCGCTCGTGTGTTTGTTCCTTTTAATGAGTGAAAACACAGTTGTGTGCTCACAAACACTGCACATATTTGGTGCGAAAATTTAAGTATTTTTTTAAGAATCGATCTTTGCTTAGAAATAAGTAAATTTTGTTACACCAACCTCACTTGCTAGATTTCACCAAATAATGACCAACTGTAAATTTTGTTACACCAACCTCAGTTGCTAGATTTCACCAAATAATGACCAACTTTCAAAATGTCATAATTTTAAATGTTTTATTACTACAACGTTTATCAAAAGACAAATTGGGCCACATTGTCTGTTGGTTGATCAACGGGTCGACGGGTCGCAGAGAATCACATATTGGGCCACATGCAGCCCGCGGGTCACAAGTTTGACGTGCCTGATTTAGTATGTTTTGTGAATTTCCGCTGATGTTATGCTCGGTATGTGAAACCCAACTAGGTGTGCCGAGAGTGCTTTCACTAAATGCTACTGTACTATTCGTCGCACGTGACCTGGTGGTCTAGGGATAAGATATCGGACTTCTATTCTGGGGGTCCGGAGTTCCATCTTCAGTCCTGGCACAGATTTATCTGATTGCCGAACCTTTCCTTCACCTCAGACAAGACGTGTATTAATCACAACTTGTGCATGTGTGTTGCCAGGCCTCCACCGTGGTTCGGATCCCACGTTAAACTGTAGGTCCTCCATTTCATCTCACTATCACCCTACACACACTAGCGTAAGTGCGTATAACCCGAATGGGTAGTAAGAAGTGGTACTAATAATAGTAATAATAATAATTATTATTATTCCTCCATGCCAGTTTCGGTACATTCCCTCTAAATTCTACCTTCCTCATTCTTCTCCGCTAACGTGATTAATATACATGCGTATAATCAGAACGGATTGTGACATGTGGTGTAAAAAAATTACCAGGATATGAGAAATTCAATAGTTAGATTCCTGGCAAATCTTATGAGGACGTTTTTATTTTTTCACGAAAGGAGATTTACAAGTCTATTTTCAGGAGAGTGCTGATGCCTTTCATTATAATTTATAACTAAGCCAACCCTCATAACTACTATCAATTAATATAACTACATAAGCTTAAAATAATTACTAGGCCTGCTGCGCTAAGTAGATTGAAACTTTTAAAACAAAATATATTAATAAGTATGAACATTTAACCTATGTAGGGCAAGATTCAAAGTAGAAATGCAAATAATAATAATAATAATAATAATTATTATTATTATTATATAAAAATGTAATATCAAAGAAACAATCTTATTTTATAGTAATGTGTATTATTAGAATCATTATAAATCAGTGAATGCGTTTTGTAACCAAAAGTCAATTGACTGTTTTGGAAGAATATCTTATTTTATTATCTAAAAGCATTAAATATTATGTTTTACTGAAAAAAAATGTTTATCACATCAGTGGGAATGTGGACTAAGAAATCAACCTCATCTAATCTGGTAACAGAGGTATCATGTTTCGAATATTAGCTTAGTGTTTCGAGGATTTTTTTCCTAAATGAGTCTCCATTTTATTTTCACGTATATTCTTATAAATATTCCTCCAAGTTCTGCATTCCCCATCCCTAAGTTATTAATTTATATATGTGGAAAATCCAGATTGGAATCATGCAAAAAAAAAATCTTTCTCTCCTTATAAATTTGTTGTCTCACATAAAGTTGATAAAAGGGAAATTATATAATGAACAGTAAAATATAAATACTAAAATCTTTGTCGACGAATATTTTGGACACAGAATATCCTCTATAAGTATATGGAATGTAAAATGGAGTCCATCCAAAGCCTAGTTTTAATCTCTAACTTTTACTATTTTATTTTATTGGGATATTTAACTTGCACTTTCTGAACCACCTGATTATATTAGCATCCGAGAATTTTTATGAGCAAAAGCGAAAGGGCCTACCAATTTGCAGGAAAGATATTTTCACATAACTTACAAGTTTATCTTACACACCACAATCGACATAGGACCAAGCGCTTTACTTCACCTCCGAAGGAAGTTGTGCTACGGACTTTTATTGCTGGAGTAAAGTACGTCACCCCAGCAGGGTTTGTGCCCATGAACATCTGGTCCTGAGGCGAGCACATTATCCCAAGATCACTGAGGTCAACTGTTCACTAATTGTAATAGGACACGCAATATAACAAATCAGTTTTCAAAACATTCAATAACTAATTGTCAATGCAATAAAAATGATAAAAACTAATATTTTGGAGGGGACAAGGAGATAAAATGCTTAATCAATAATCCATTGGGACATTTTTGAACGTGCATAATTTGTTAAAACGGTATGTTTTTGTGATATTGGATCCGTTTTTCATATGCTTGTTGTAAAATTATCAAATTAAAATGCAGGCTTGTTGAAGTTTTAACGTATGTTATGAATAAAGTCTAAGCTACCTAGGGGTTTATTAAATTTAAATATTATTTAATCTCTAACAGTAATTACTATTTTTTTTATTAGACGAGATTTAAATCAATGTTTTCTAATATTTTATTGTGCTCAAAACTGTTAAATTTTTTTCTTTCAAAGTATTTATGTACTTTACACATATAAAATTACATCTAGGCCTACTAATTTATTAGAAACTGTGTCTCTACAATTGAACAGATATTTCTTTAAAAGTTTATTTATTGAAAATGTATTTTTAGTGTTAAATTTTTCAAATTGTGTGAATAAAATATACTATGTAGCACATTTCTACATTTAAGGACATAAAAAAATATGTAAATTCCTGAAGGCATTGATACCCAAAAGAATTAATTAGTTATATCACGTTCACCACGTCTCCCTACCGATCCAGGATCTCCATTTTTTCATTAATAATTTTTCGATGAAAATGATACAGTTTGTAGGTGATATAACCGAATCTGCAAAGATGAAGATTAGAAAAACTTTTAGGAAAGACACACGTTGGTACACCTGGCCGGAATGCACACGCCAGCAAACCAGACCAGATAAGATGGGTGACCTTAGCTACGTGTCCACCAGTGTAGGGCCCATGCATCTTTTTATCTTGACCTATTTATACATTTTTTGTTATTATGTGCTGTGACATTCATTGCATTCCTAGACATGTCCCCTTTAATTCTGACAGTTTAACAAGATTTCCATGTATAGTAATGCTCCCTAAAAGGTTAAGCATCCGCTTGGCTCCATAAGAGAGTGCTTGAATACAAAACCATTAACAAAGAAACATTTTTTTTATTAGAACAACAAAGATTTATGGTCAAACATTTCTACCAAAATAATAAATAAATCGGACAACAATTGTATTTGTTTTAAAAGCATAAAATAAAATGCCGAAATAAAACACCCATTAGCTCTGCAACTAAAACAATGTTTTAAGAATCAGTCTCTAAATTTTATATGGATTTTAAATATATTTTTTGTTATATTCAACCTAAGAAACAACGTATTTACCTGTATGTGGAAACATGTTCTCATTTATCAAACAAGTGTTAACTACTGCGGCTTAAAATGGGCAATATCTGTGTGATGGTAACAAGAGTTGTTAGTTCCTTGGTTGTTAACGCAGGTCACAATTCACCAGACCACCGAAGGAGCGCCTCCAGAATTGCTACTGAGCTATTTCCCCTGGTTTTATCTACAGCGTGAGGTGGAAAGGAGGTGTAAGGCAAAGCCGGCCAGCCCCACTCGCCCCCGAAACAAACACTTGAATTTCCAAGAAGGGGTTGTTTGTGGGTAAACACAAGAGACAGGTCTGCGTTCAAATCAGAGGTGTAAAACACATTTTGCTATTTCTATGACGTGTACAGCGCGGATCAAAACATTGTTAGCTTGAGTGTTTGAATTCAAATGTTAGCTGTTCAGCAGCAGGGATAGTTTTTATCCTATCTATTTGGTTTATTTAAATTGAACTTTATAAATAGACTGATTATATCAGCACAAGACTAGACTGGCTTACCTATGATGGGTTGGGAGCCGGGGTCAATGTTCAAAGTAGGAGGGGGGAGGCTTGTAGAGTTGCACGTGTGATTTATAACTATGGTTCTACCATCCTTTCTCCAAGCTAATACGGGTTCACTTCTAACTAAAAATATTTAAATGAACCCTTTAGTTTAAGTTTGATGTTAAGGCTTATAAACAAAAAATAATATCAATTGGGGTCTATTAGCTCCAGGGACCACGTTTGTTGGGAGCTCCGAACTTTTATTACCTCTGTTGCATAAAGGACGTTTTCCCCGGCGGGGATCAAACTAAAGTACCTCAGGTGAGTATATGAAGGCACATATACGTAAAGATATATCCCACATCAGATACAGCATATGGATAGTGTGCTTGGCTCATGACATGAAGCAATTGCGTTCAGTTTCTGTGATAATAGTGATTATTTCATCTTCCCTAAAGGGTGGTGACTAAAGATTATCTTATAATAGGCTTATTCCTAGGGTTTTTAACTACTTAATTTAGGGAATAAGGATTAATAAAGTTTTGTTTATTTCATCCCTCGTTTGGGTTACACGCCTGTATACTAATTACACTGATGGGTTTGGGATAAGGAAGGTTGAATTTAGAAGAAGTGTACCCAAATTTGCGCGGATATGGAGTGGGAAACCATTTAGGAAAACCACCCTCAGTACACTCAACTGGGATAGAATTCCGGTCTCTCCGTCATCGGAGGTCTAATCTATTGAGAAAAGTGACGCCTTAAACCAAGCAGCCACTGAAGTAAGTATTAGAAAAGTTGTTCTTGAGGAGAGTGCTGATGCAATTAATTAACTATCAACACACTTAACTTATACTTAGATACACTTTGCTAGACAATAAAAAATATATGTGTAGCCTACGCTGATGGGCACGTGGACAAATGAATCAGTTTCATCTTGTCCGTTTTCCCAGTAAATAATATGTTGAGGCTGGAATATTGGCATGGTGTAGGGTATATAAAAAGATTTTGTTCCTAAATCTTTTCCCTCTCTTCTTCCACGTAGATTTGGGTACACTTTCTCTAGATTATATCCCACCTATCCCTACCCTATTAATGTAAATGTGTAGGTGGTCCATGCAGGTAGTAATAGGGTAGGATAGGGAAGGGGTAAGTTTGTTAAACATAGCCTATGTTGCAAATAAATATTTTGGTAGATAATTTTCTAAAATGGACAAACTCTTAATATGGACTGTCTCCTGATTTTCCCAAAAACGTCGATTATAATTCTTTATGCACCTCTTTTATTCCCCTTTCAAAGTGTGACAATGTTTAAATAAATATACTATGTTGATTTAGCTGTAGCTTGGTTGGGAGCTTGACAGGTCATCATAAAAGGCCTCTTATCAGGGAATATTCAAACACACAGCGTTAGATAATGGTCATTGGACGAGATGCTTGCACACTCGGCTACTGTAAACATAGAGTTAGAAATATAGGCGTGGGGGCTTTATTCTCTTTAAAAGGGACTGGCTTATTTTGTGTACGGGTGGGGAAACTTGTTTTAATCAAATTCCTTGATAACCGAGATGAAAATAAATGGCACTCCATAGTTGTACATATTTTATTATTTAGCTTAAGCTTGGAACAAAACTCTAAGTTATAGCTTTTAATTAATTTATCTCTTAAATATATGCACAGAGTTAATATTTATCATGTAAAGTACTTCTTAGATACACATTTTGAACAAGATCAATATACCCACTTCCGAAAAATTTTGATTTTTAAAATATCAGTTACAAGCGCAGCACCTTAATATTAAAGCTAGAGTAAAATTCCCAGTCTAGCATCGAGGTATGACTATAATATAACATTTAAATTTCAAGTTTGAACTAAATTGATTTAACCGTTTCATCTGTAGCCCCAAGTACGGACAGACAGACAGACAGACAGACAGACAGACAGATGGGCTGACAGGACTTAGTTGGGGGAAAGTAGAAATGTAAGAGCTATCATAATCTCAGGTCAACATTAAAAAAATATATAGTTCTTTCTCTGTATGAAAGAATCCTATAAAACAGTTTTAATTATAATAAAAATAATCATATACTTTTTCAATTCTATAAAGAATTGTAAATTACAAATAACGTACCCATTTTTTGTAATGTTTGAGTATTAACTTTCTTTAGTATTAATACTCAACTTTCAACTCAATTAAATTTTATAACAGTTTTATCAGACCACTATATACATTAATTTATAATTTTCTACCTCTGAAAACTAGACTAGCACCTGGGACCTCATGATTCTAGTGTAGTGCGTCTGTATTACAACAGTAATAACAGGGGGTCTAGACACCTCTCTTACACCTCGTCCTACAAGCCATCCGGGTCCATACGCATATTCATACTAATAGGTAAGGATGAGGTAGGTGGAATTGATTAGGAAGTGAAAATTTTAAGTAAGAGAAAATTACCTTGGCAGGCCTACACCCCGCCCTCTAAAGTGTTACTCCTCCTTTCCTCTTTATTAAATTTTGTGAATATCCTGGACAGGTTGTATGATGGGGTGCGAAATAAAAAAATATAATATGAGATTTATGACGAGGAGCTAGGAATTTGATTTCCTGAAGGATGTAATAAGGTGGTTCATTTTAAATGGGCTCCTAATGTCTCACAACATAAGGGCGAGCACACTTCCTCTAGATTCTAGCTTCGCCATCCCTAGTCGAAGAGTGTAAATATTTGGGTATATCGATATGTCATCTGCTAAGGATTTGTCCAAATAATCAATAACTCTTCAACCTACCTTAATGCCCAAATATTTACACCTTGCCTGTTTCCACTTAAGATTGGGTTGAACTCCTAACCTACTTCAAGAATATATTCTTCTAGTTAGACCCCCCATGGCATGACGATTCCCCTGAAACTGTCTGTTTTCTCAAGATGGAATTGAAAAGCATATGGCTGGGCCATCGATGGAACATGCGCCAACCTTAGCTTGGAGCTATTTTCGAGACGTCACGGAATAGTTCCAGTCTGAACCAGTTCTGCACAACCTTAGACCACCAGGGACATTGCGAGGAAGGTGGTGCGTGGCTGACATTCCTGGTGTTAGACTATTCTAGAACAACCAAGAAGATTCAAGCACATCGAGTCATTCTTCTCCTTCTAGCCTTGGATACGTCTCGTTATAGCCACAAAAAGGGATGTTCAACCCCAAAAAAGACAACTTTCTGCTTACACTACAACTTTCTGCTTACACTACTTACCTCGCTTAAGAGGTGGTAACTTGAGAACCAAGATGGTGAAAGTATATTCAAAATTATTTCTCTTGGTGTAAATTTAACTTCGTTTCTTTCCAAATAGTTACTAATCAAAATTCATTTTTAGCCTCTTTTATTTATAAATGTAAATATGTGTCAGTTCACTTAGGACAAAGTGACTGGCTTCACAACAATGTCTAGACAATTTATGTCCTTATAATATTTATGTTAAATATAGCTGTAATTAATTTTTTGTTCACTTGGATAAAGTTGCTAAGTTTTGCTGGTATGTTAAACTCCTTCAAGTAATTATTTAAATGTAATGGTAAATGTAAGCATTTCAGTTCACTTAGGAAAAAATTATAGCTTCTCAGAAATGTTTCTGGATTCTTTAAGCTTTTGTACATTTTTATGTTAAAGATAAATTGTGTTGGTCCCTTGGATTAAGTGATTAAGTTTTATATTAAATTTTGCACTCTTTAAGACTTCATATTATTTGTGTAGGGGTAAATGTATCAATTCACTCAAGAAAAAGGGACAAGCTCAACAACAATGTATTTGGGCTCGTTAAGTCCTTATAATGTTTATGTTAAGGATTATTGCAAACGCTTTGTTCACTCAGAACAAGTAACTTGTCTTGCAACAATTTCTAAGGATTCATATAATCATTAATGGTTACGTTGATTTTAACTTCTGTGGAGATTTATTTTTACCAGCCAGTTGTGAGAGTTCCTTCAATTATTGTTATAATATGTTTATCTTTACTTCGGACCAATACAGAAAAAATGATTGATCTTAAGGTCCTTGTATATTTTATTTTGTTTCTACAAAATAAACTTATCTCACATATTTTTTAAAATTCCTTTCTGCTTTTTGATTTAGTCTCCCTACTTATATTTAGTTAATCCTAGTATTTAACCTTAAAATTAAGGCTACATTGTATTGGTAGTAGTATGCGGTGATCACAGCGAATAAATTAAAATTTAAGTAACCTTTGTATTAAACTTTCAAATAAAATAAAAATGTCTTATATAAATTCGTAGCCAATATTTGTGCCACCGTCAGTATATATATGAGACCACAATGTCATCGATATTTGTTTCGCAGCTCAATTTAAAATTTATTTCGATGTAAGCCACAATATCTCCAGGGGGTACACATCTATAAAAACATTGTATCCAAGCCACGAGTTCGAACTAATTTCCGTTTTAACGAGTCACAACTGATACGGTGTATGTAGGCTGTATATACATTCACATATAATCGTACCATAGTAATGTAGTTTAAACCTGGGCATGTCATAGTAATATATACTAATTTTATATCTACTACACCAGAAAGGTCACATTAAAAAAAAACAAGCTCAGCGAGGTCTTGTTTTTACTCAATCGTTTGGCATTTTATCTTATTCTCTATAAATATAATAATCAACTATTGAATATAGTATTAAACTGTTTTTTGTATAACTTGATCATTCAGAGTAAATATCATCTTAAATCCAAGGAGGACTTATAGGAAATATTTTAATTTGAAATACGAGACTGTAATAACAATGTCACCCTCCCCCTTGTGTGGGCCTAAATTGTCAGGATGGGTTGCGGCCGAGGATGAGGGAAGTGGCTGGGTTATAATTATGTGGGTTCGTAATTAACGTCCGGATTGGGTTTTTATGGTTTTAATATACTTCTTTGCACTACTACAAAATATTATGTTATTAAGAAATATTAAATGCTATGGAAAAACTTAATATATTTACTTAGAAGCTCGTGACAGAACGAAGTATGCATAGAATTATTAAAAAATGGCCTGACTGACCTCTGGGTGATCCTACACGCTTTATGAACCCCGATACCCTGGGCTCGAATGGTAGCCCTCCAATACACACTCTTATGATCCGGCCTTTTATAAGCGTAGCCTTAAAAATGGTCAGAGTGACCTCCTAGACTCTATGGTGATTAGTCAGCCCTGTTAGCTCTAAATCTCGTATTATTTTTAATACAACTTGGCCTGATTGCCAAAAGGAATGCTGACACACTGTTTAAGTTGTCAGCGCATATGTTCTATTTGTGTACTAGCTAACCACAGCACCCAATCGATACTCGTTTTGTCCTTTATAATCCAGAATGCAACAAATGTTAAACAAACACTACTCAATTTAGGCTGTGTCGATTACAACAACATACTTTTTAACTTAAGGGCACGGTCGAATGAGGTCTATAGTTAACCAACTTTTTTAATGGCATTATGGTACTAGTAACTAGAAAGTTTATTGCCGCACTTTCTAAAGTACGCCACCTTCCTTTATCTTAAGCTAGTTTTATCCAGTCCATCTCATTACACCCTATCTCATCCAAGTCCATTCTAATGCTATCATCCCGTCTGCATCTAGGTCTTCCCAATGTTATCTTCTCATTGGGTTTGTCAGTTAATACTTTGAACGCGGTTCTAGATTCTTTCCTTCGAGCTGCAACTAATATGATTGATTTTACAAAAATAATCTTACCTGTAGTCACGTGATCTAAGGTACTAAGTTGCAATTGTATTAGATGGTGGTTGACGGTGAGGCTACTATTCAAATCACAGCCGGATTCAGGGGCGTGATCAACTTTATGCGATACGTTATTGCTATGGCTGTTTCCATTCCCTCTCCACTCTAGTGCAGGTGCATCTCCCCTAACAAATACCCTTATCATTTTTACTGAAGAGATCAAGTCGTCATATTTTATGTTTATAAGGGGTATTAAACATGCAATTTCTGAACGGAAGGATATTTTCATCACAAGTTTTATTAACGTACTCAATTTTAGAACACATGCATTCCCAGTCTTCCGGATGTCAATTCATCATTGTAAAGGGGGGATCCCCAAATTTTACCGATAGTATATTTATAGACCATGCCAGGAACCAAACCAAGTATCCTTAGTTCAGTAGACAGATGAGATACATACTGAGTTAATTGGTGGAAGTTAAGTCGGTAATAATATTGGTGTTGAGCGTACTACTACTTCAAACTACTACTACTACTACCACTACTATACTACTTATAATAATGTGTACTTTCAGGAAAAGGTGAAAGGATCATTTGCTGAGGACCCAAAATATTGTAACGACCTTGATTTGACCCTAAAGGATATTTGAGAGCATTGACAATATTCTCCTATTAATTTTCAATATTAAATATATGTTTCTTTTATTTGAATTTTATATTATATTATTTCAGGCATAAAATAGGTTCATTTATAGTAAATCACCAGATTCTAGCAAAGAAAGCACTAGTTATTTTTCGTCGCTAAGTTAACACCCTGAAGGTAGAAGTCATCAGCCAGTGTAACTAACTTCAGTGCGTTAATGCAGTCGGCTGACGTGGAAGATTTTTACTGACGGCTTCCTGTTCTCGTAGCTCCCAGTCCTATATTAGAATATTCCATTGGACTGCAATTCTAAAATCAGTATACGCTTTGGTTGTTCTTCGATACCATCCTTCGTTCGGAACGGACGTGTTTTTGAAACGTGCGAATATTAAATGCGCAACAAGTTAATAAAACAACCTTTAAGTTCTTTTATCGAAACAAGTAATGTAATTCAGCATATATAAAGTGTAGACTTAATTTAAATAGATGCGGATGTGTTGAATAATAAACATTTACAAAACTGCGACGTGACAAGTAATCATGATCATTTTTCTAACATCTTAGCAAGGCTGAAATAATTGAATAAATGAATAAGAAACTTTATTTCCTATAAGAATCATTTATTATCTCCAAACATTCAGTATCATAATAATTGGTGTCGTAACGTGGGGCTCACGACAAGGCGTACGGAGGTGGGTACGAGAGATGGCGCCCAAGTGAAGGCCACGACAGAAGGTTTACGTTGGAAGACATCATAAATGGCGAACAACGAGGAACGTCATAAGTGGAACCCACGCGGGACATAATAATTGGCGCCCAATCGCGTGGAAGTTATATCTCCAAATAAACAGTAGCGTAATAATTGGCGCGCAACTAAGGGGCATCACAATATTTAAAATTTAACATACAATTTTGTACATTGGTATTTATAACAATAATAATTATAAGCTCTTATAACTAAGTTTTAAGCATTTAGCTTCAATATGTTTACTACTCGCCTTATTTAATATCTAGAACATTAGCGCAAGTAACAATCAAATTGTAAGAGTACAAATTTGTAAAGTATAAATAAATAAAAATAAAAATACTAGTAAAATCTACGTTTTATAGATCATATTATTTAATAAGGTGGCATGTAGTTTGAGGCCGTGGGTTTTGTGGCTTGTATAAATTTGATCGTGGGATTTGGCATCCAACCCCTTCCGCGTTCCTTGAAATAAGGTGACTAGGTTTCCTAGACCAACTTAGATAGGCTCATTTAGTCTTTATCACCGGTGACACGGATGTCGTGATTTGAATACAGGCTGGGTGTAATGAGGGTGGTTCTTCCTTAATGCTTTACCTATCTCCCTTAACGCGAATTTTAAATTCTACCTTGTTCGCCCCTGAAACATTAGCCTAATTAATATACACAAACCCACCTAGGTGGTACCTTGTCTAAGTTTGGCATGTCAAACTTGTGGCCTTAACACTGATTTTGGGCAGAACTTGGACCTGATGATGAACCAACATAAAACCCAACCCTTTTCTTATTCTTATAAACGTCTTAGAAATACACCATTTGGGCATTTGGCTTGCATAAATTGTTTGGTGTACAAAATTTATGATTTTTTTTTCAACAGGAATTATTTCCCAAAAGTTGTTGAATTTGGCCGCACAAATATGTGTAACATTTGGGAACACATACGTCTGTTGGCATTTGTTTTCTCGCATTAAAATTATCAAAAAAACGCCTAATTGGTTTAGGCTTGCTAACATTTTTTCTTCAACTGTTATTAAATTGACTTCAGAACAAGATTTAAAGACCGACAGTTACATTAATGCTGCAAATAAAAGGTTTTAGATTTCTGAATAAAAATTCCTTTTTTAATTTTTTTATATATATATGAGCTTATACTTCTCTTTTTGTAATAATGAAGTACTAGGTTGGAACTATTATTACCTATCAATTCAAAAATATTGAATTGTTTCCCAATGAGGCCACCTAAGTATAATGAATTTTTCACAATGCGACCCTCTGATTATTTATAGTTTTCAATGTGGTTTATTGATCAAATGACGCCATGGTCTTAGGCATCATTCTCGTAATAGACTAGACTGCTAATGACGGGGAGACCAGGGTTAAAGTTCCGTGAGGTGAAACTTTCTTAAATAGATTTCCAGTCTCTCCACGCAAATGTTGGTACACTTCCTATAAATGTATCTTTACTTCTCCATAGAACATTATCGTATAACCCGAACGGGCAAGACAAGACGGTGTTTAGTTTGTGTCGGTGTTACTAGAGCTCGTCGCTTCGCTTTCTCCAGAATATACTGCCCGTTAAGGTTTATGGAGTTTGCGCAGTGAGAAGCACGCACACACACGAGCCATAAGCTCGCTCGCGGTGATCTACATGAGAGATGGATATCGCCAGCGGATATTTGTTCATCGCGTTATGTAGAGAAGCTGCTGTTTACATCGTTGATGTTGACAAGGAAATGTTTGATGGACATGTGTACAAACAAATACTTCCCATTTAATAGGAGCCTCATAAACGTGGGTAATACGTACACACAGTTTACTCTGAAAGGTAGTAAGACTATCTTGACTGATAGCACTATGACCCCGACTTATAATAATTGATGCCATAGTAAAACTAAACATGGGAAGCTTACTACCTTTAAGAGTATATACACTCACTTTGCTCTGAAATTAGCACTCCCAGCTTGCCTGATTATATTATGAACCATCTTATCTTATAGTGGAACTAAATTAGTAAGGAAATCTTAATACCTTACTCAGTTTACTTTGGAAAAATAGCATTCATACCTTTACTGATTACGGTATGGCCCATCTTGTCTCATAATAAAACCGAGTAAGGCAAGCTTGCTATATTTCAGATATCCTCCATTTACTCTGAAAAATAGCAGTCTTTAATTGGTTTTACCATGGCGTCAGTTATTAGATGGGGCCAGAATGTAAAAAGTTCAGGTAATAATACTACATTTCAGAGTAAATGACTGATTACACTATAGCCCCAACTAATAACTGACGCCATAGCGGAACCAAGCAAAGCTTGTTGTCTTTCTGGGTAAATGGCGTATACAAAAGGACATACATATAGCTTGAATCCGCACACATTAAACGTAAATGACAATTTTGGGGTGTATTTGCGTTTAATACCCGTGTGGATCATGTATGTATTTGCACAAAATAAAATAGGGTCTAGGACGGTAAAGTTTAGAGGAAATGTACCCGCATATTCACGGATGTACTACCAAAGTACAACTGGCCATGAGTCGAGCTTTGACCTACCAATCACCGTTTAGCCAACGCAGGTGAGCCTAATGTCCTATCCCATGCTCTGAACAAAGCGAGTTAGAATGGTTTCAATCTAAAACAATATTAATTACTTAGGCTAATTATTAAGCTTTGTTAAAAAATTGTTGGGAAAAAGATTTTTTATCTTAAAAATTTATAGTACCTAACAATATTCTGTATTCTCTACTAACGTTTAGTGAACAATATAACAACAATACAGTCAATTAGACATAGCCCGCTTCAGTGGCCACATGGTCTAGTGTGCTACTCTAGACTGGACTTCCGATGACGGGGAAATCAAAGATCGAATCTCAGTCGAGTGTACAGGGGGTGGTTTTTCCAAAATAGTTTTCCACTCTCCCTTCATGCAAATACGGGTACATTACCCATAAATATATCCTTCCTCGTCTCTAAAATCATTAGCATAATTAGTATTTAACCTCATAACCCGAACAGCTAGTAAGAAGATTTGCTACAATTAATTGACTAAATTATCAAATAAGTTTTACTCATGATACTTTCAGCCATCCCGTTATTTTGTAAAAAATAATAAAGCTACATAATATTTAAAGGTTTTAGTATTTGATATAAGTTGGATACGTCGCTAAATTAGTGGATGTTTCTAAACAATGTTCTTCGGTTAGATAGTATTAAGGCCAGTGCCCCACTGTAGTTAGGCAACTCCTCTGACGTAAATGCTGTGCGAGATTTCCCAACATACTTGGCAAGGGCATGTTCTAGAACCATGGATTCCATGACTGATTGAAGAACTTTTTTTTTATCAGCGTTAGCATACAGAATACTAAATTCTTAATCCAAAGGGAACTAAGGACAACGGTAAATTAGAGGAAATACACTCTCAATAAATATAAAGAGGAGAGTAAAAAACTGTATTTTCTTTGCACCATGTCTTACTTCTCGTTTGGTTTATTTTCTCTCGTACTAGTTAAGCTTAAGGATTAGGAAGGTTTAATTTAGAAGAAGTGTACCCAAATTTGCTTGGAGGGAGAGTAAACAATCCAGGAAAAACCCACCCTCAGTACACTTGGCTGGGATTTTAACCCCGATTTCTCCATCGTTGATAGTCCAGTCTATTTCAAAATTAACACCTTATGCGAAGGTCTATTTATCAACTGATTGATCGTGATCTCACTGACATTTTCAGAAGACCACGTGATGAGACACGAACGTCATTGAAAGTTGATATTTGAGACTCCTAAGCTTGCAAATAAACCAAGTACTTTCTAATAAAATTTAAGTGTCGCCTTAATAACCTTGATCGCTCATAATCAGTAATGATATAAGATAACCAAATAGTTTAGTATGAAAATGTACATTTTATTTATTCTATACATCTTCTTCTATAAAATGGGGGGTCATACAAGTATTTTAGAATTATATTTAAGATATATTTAGACAAAAAATATGTAAATATGTAGTAAAACCGAAATACTAATAGGTTCTGGTTCTCCAAACAAAATTTTAAAGTTATGGTTTTTATAAATTTATATTTACTAGTTTTAATATCATATACATATTTGTAACTATAACATAGACCTGTTTTATTAAAATATAATTTAATAAAACTTACGATCTATTAAAATAAAAAATAAAAATAATTCAGGAGCTTGATAATTGCATAATTTATTTATAATTCAGCTTGCAATTTGAACCGGAACTATACTTTTTCTCTCAGAACACTAGAAAATAATCAAAAGACCTCCTCTATGGTCAGAGTTCCAGTCTATATCCAAAGGTCCAGGGTTCGATCCCTGACTTTTTCAGATTTTCTGTGAAGCAGTGGGTCTGGAACGGAGTCAACTCGGCTTCATAATGACAATATTTAATTTAAAAGTTGAAGTTCCAGTCTAGAAAACTTAGACTAATAGCCAGAGGGTTCTTTGTGCAAACCACAGGACACCACCGCAAAAGTTGGCACCATATTCACCAACAGGGCGGCCGCTCGGTTGGTATTGGTCAATTGTGGACTGATGCCATGGAGATTTTTTTTTCAATTAAAAAAAATTAATTCAATTTTCAAATTAATATACAACCAAACTGTATTTTATGCGTATTTTCAATCTAAAATTTTTAAATAAGTTAAATTATATAGTGCTGGTTTTATGCAGCCAAACCAGCAACTTACCATGTGAGTAACAAAAGAAAATAGTATGGTCGTAAACAATAGTTTATTTGTCCAAAACATTTTAATCAGCTATATAATGTATTTATCAATAATTAGTTTAATGTATACAAATATTATTTTAAGCTCCATTAACAGGCTACTAAAATAATGTTATAGCAATATTCTCGATTTCAATTAGAACATTTTTAACTTAAAATATTTTTACTTTCCTTGTGGTTTTTAATTCGTGAACAAACCAAAATAATAAATGAGCTAGTAAGGTCGATGAACTTTATGTAATCTACCTTAAGAACCATCCTAATAATATCCTTGATGTGTCACTTTGTCTGTCATTTAAATAAATTCCGCTCTCAGTAATTATTATTTCAAATATAAAATACTTCAAATAACCTATTAGTAATAAAACTATAAAAACCCTCCTGAACTACACACGATGAACACAAACTTTGAATTGCTTATGGTCTTATAATTGAAGTATGAGAGAAAATATTAACAATTTGCGTACCCCCCACATCCTTTTACTCCCAAAGCAAACTTGCCATCCAATAAAAATTAAATTTTTTTAACTTTAAGAAGTAACACTTTTAGATACATGTCTTCTTATTTAGCTTAGATTGCTTGCATAACATGACAGGCTCTCATTTCTCAGTATTCCCTTTTCTTAGATATATTTGCTGTCACTCAAAGTTTAATACTTTTACCTAAGTTATTATTCTATAGATCAGTGGCTCCCAAACTGTGTTACGCGTAACACCAGTGGTACGTACAGTTATTCCCGAAGGTAAGCCTTTTTTTTTTACTATCCTTATCTTCCCGACGTAGTACCTAAACTTTAAACCAAGTCCAGTTTCCTCTTTATGTCCCTTCTTTTTCTGGAATGTTCATTTTATATATTAAACTATCTCGGTAATTGACAACCAACTAATATTACTTCCTACTTATACACCAAATTATACCCCCTATTCCTAACTTACTATCTAACCCTATTGGTATATCCCCTATTCCCACTTGTCAAGAGTCCACCATCATTCTCTGTTTCCCTTTTATTCTTATTTCCCCTTGCCCGTACGGGACAACAACTTGAGCTGCTGGCCTTCTCAGTCACTAGACGTCAGGGACCCACCTCCCCCCGACCAGCACTCTTGTATCCAAGTATGCCGTCGTGCACTAGAAATCAGGGACCCACCTCCCCCC
>CABFWB010000123.1:73506-136751 GCA_902151455.1 Timema bartmani | reverse complement strand
AGCAATGATCTATCTCCATTTTAGACTCAATAGTCAATATTTACATTTTTTATTGGTCAAAATGTATAAATGAATAATTAAATATCAATGCGATGACTTGAAGATCTGCAACACCTTATAAAATGTTAAAACTTTAACCAGAAATCGAAATTTTAATACGAAGTGTTGACCCTTGTGGAAGACATTAAACTGTTTGAAATGTTCTTAGGTGGACAAAGATGCGCCTCTTTTCTCATTGATTCTATATCATTGTATATTATTTTATGCGTGTTCTTATGTGGAGTGGTGATGATACAATGTACATTATTCCATTCAGAAATCTTACGAGTTTATAGAAAGAGAGAGAAAGTCTGTGCGGTGCGCCGTACCATTTATTTACTCTATGGCATTAGAGAATTATTGAGTTAAATTTTAAGTAGTATCTCTTTACAACTAAAGCTCACAAAATTGTATTCATATATTTGCCAAAATCTCAGAAACGGTTGGTTTTATAAAACTATATTTCATATAAAAGTTTCTTATTTTAGATAGTATTACATTTATGCAATGATAAGTTATTTAGTATCTCAAATAGTTGTGGAGATACGGAAATGCCCGTTTCTGTAAAGTACCCTAAAATCATTTTCATGGGAAAATGAGAATAGCCAGTTTATTTATAATCTTAATCGACGCCTAGATACGAATATTAATCAAAATCGTTAGAGCCAATTCTGAAAAAATTGACTATCTCTTTTTGCACTTCAGTAAATTACCCTTAATTTTAGGATTAGATATATCCAATTCCAAAAACCTCTCGGGGCAACCCTATGAAAACATTAGATACCAAGTTTTAGACCGATCAGTAAAATAGTTCAGGCTCTTTTTGGAGTTGACTTTTTTTGATGATCACAATACTTTCTCTACCTGTAATATAGCGAAAAATGCCTACCCTTTTCTTTAAATTATAGATAATATGCATACTACACGTCCGGACTATTAAATATTTATTCATATAAGGGAGATATGAATACGGTAGAATTTAGAGTAGATACACCCGCATTTGTGGTGATCGAAATCTAAAACCATTAAATATAAGTATGATTATGGCATGACATCTTTTTCTATGTGACCAGCAATGTGGGCGGCCAATTTTGTATTCACGATGCTTTGGCTAAATGTATAATAGTAAAGATATATTTTTTCCTCTTATGCTAGGTTGTTTAAATTGTATACTGATTTAACACATCATTTAGAAAGTACGTTTTCCCTACCTTAAATGACAGTACAGAATGTTGCGTCATGGTGTATTAATTGAAGACCAATATAGCTCAGTTTCATATCGCTCTAAAACCATTCTCCAAACTACCCCCTTTCAACATTTAATATGGTGCCTATTCCTTCACATCTGTGGCCCTCACGCTGTTATTACATTTTTTTTTGTCTCACTCACGTTTTACGGTCATTACTCAGCGTTGTTTTGACATACTAGCGTTGGAACAGAGGCCTCCACATGAAACTGGAGTAATAATCCTTCGGACAAAATTCATCCGCGGTGGGTTGAGAGCGAATATTAACAAAAACTGGCTACGTGCGCGGTGACTTTAGCTTGTTTTAAAAAATATTTACGTTACTAACACGTATTGTCACACTACATAGAGCAGGGCTGGCATAAGATTGATCAGGTGATTCAATGATTTCAAATCATCAAAGGTCACTAGTTATAAGTTAACTTGTTATTTTATGCCTTATGCGTACCATTGTAAAGATAAGGTATCTAATATCTAGGGCTGAAATCTAGTTTAATTATACATTTTAATGATATGTACACAATAAAGTGTTTATAATATTAATAATAATATGAATAATTTAAATATTTCTTTGTGTACAGCTCATATGTCTATTTAGCTAAATTTCAGCCCCATACATTAACTACTATACCTTAACAATGGTACACAAAAAGGCTTAAAATAGCAGGTTTGACCCATTATAATTGATGAACTGTAATGATTTTAAATCATTGAATCAATATATATAAATTTTAATTATACCCTTGTTAAAATTGTTCTATATAATTTCTACTGTTGAATGACCTTAAATGTTATCAATATTGGCCTAAAAAAAGTTTATAGTCCACAATGTTTAGTGTAAGTTGGAATTAATTACGTAAAATACATATTTGGATCATCTAAAGACTTAAAGATAACAGAAGATCATTAGTGCAAAAAGATTTGGCAAGGAAATACTTTAGAGAGATTAAGAGAGCTGCGTTGTATTGACAAACATTTTCTCAGTTCGGAAGTATTTGGGCTATTCCGTTACTTTGGACAAAATATTTTACAATCCCTGATGCGAAAATCCAAGGCTGTTAGAATAGAAGGCTGCCTTGAAAAGGCGTTTTTGTGGGGTTGATTGGGCCAGGCGTGTGAAGTCAAGAGTCTATCATGCACTAACTCAACAGCCAAACATCCCTGTATTTTTCATAGAGGAAAACTCTACGTAGTGTCTATTAAATTTAAAAATATTTAGTTATCAGGGTACCTTTATATAACTAGTACATAGCACATCGTTACATTGTGTTTACTAGAAACGTCTTCATATTCCGGTATGTCTAAGCATTTCAGGTATGAAATCTAATGACACGCATACTGTATGTTCAAAAGTCCTCATCATCATTATCAACTGTTTCCGGGTCAGTTTAGTAAAATGCCTAAATCTTCCTCTATCCTTCCACTATTGTTCCTACTTTAATTGCTTCTATTCTTCTTCTTTCACTTTCAAACTTTATGTTATCTGCTCATCCCATCTCTTTTTTGGCCTACCTTATGATCTTTTCCCTACATGCTTCTTTTCCTTTATTTTCTTTGGAATCCTCTCCTTCTCCATCCTCATTACATGACAATACCATCTCAGTCTTGCTTCCTCTATTGTCTCATGTCCTCCCTACACCCCTACTCTTTCCCGGATAACTTAATTCCTAGTCTAGTTTCTCAGTTAACATGATCCTAAGAAAACTTCATTTCCATGTCCTCCACTTTCCCAGTCTCTCTTACATTCAATTTCACTGGTTGTGCTGCATAATTATGTGATAGTGGGTACAGTACTCCTAGTACTACACTTCCCTACACTACAAGGGCACTTATATTCTCCATAGAGGGTCTCTTACTCAACTATAGAACAACCCTCCCTGCTGTCCTCTTCTAATTAGATCTTCTCTACTTCCATCTTTCCCAACAATCACGCTTCCAATCTACTTTACGTTCTGTACATTTTTAAGCTATACTCTATCCAGCTTTATAACTTTACTGGGCCCTATCCTCTTCATTGTAATTACCATGCCTTCACACTTAACCATGCTAAATTTAATTCCCCACTCTTTCACTTCCTCACTCCATTCCTGTAGCTGTTCCTTTAGTTCATCTTTCTTCTCCCATCAAACCATCAAGTTATCAACAAACATCATGGCTATTATCCTTTCCTCCCTGAGTTTTCCTGTCAATTTATTCATGATCATTTCCAATACCATTATATATATGGTATAGTGGTGGTGAAAAGGCACTCCCCTGTTACAAATAATGTTTTATTTCTAATCACTTCGTCCTCTCACTTTCCATCTTAACACAACTCTTGTTATCCTCATACATGCTTTTCAATCACATTACAGATCCTTTCCCCACTTCGGCCTCACCATCGCTTTCCAAACTTTATTTCTATCCACGCTATCATATGCCTTTATTCACAGCCAAAATACCATTACCAAGTCTTTCATAAATTCATATATTATTTACAACAGCTGTCCTATGGCACATATCAAGTCTAATTTAGACCTCTGTTTACTAAATTCATTCTGTTCCTCTATCCATCCTCCTTTCATTTTAATTCTTACTCTCTTTTCCAGTATATTCTCATATATTTTTGTACAGTGGCACATTATAATTATACCCATATAATTTGTACACCTCTTCTGGTCTACCTTCTTGAAAATAGCTATTATAACTTATTCCTTCAGTCTTCCGGTAACTTGTTTTCCTTCCAAATCCCTCTCAGCATCCTGTATAAGAATTGTATACCTGCTTCACCTGCAGCTCTTATTATTTCCACAGTCAGTCTACCATCAGTGCTTTTCCTTGTTTCATCCTCTTTAATACGTTCTCCACCCCTTTTCATATGAAACCTCCTTCCTCCTCATCTAACTGCTCCTCTTTTTCACTCTCATCCCTTTCTTCTTACGGGTTGAGCCTCTCAAAATATGACATACAACGTTATTCCTTCTTCGTCAATCATTTTAACTCCTTGTCTTTTCTCTATTCTCATGTTTCTTACCTTCTTACTTCCATTACTGTATATTTTTGCATCCAATCCTTCCAGGCTTTCCATTCCACTCGTTTCGCTTTTTTCATCTTCTCCCTATGTTTTTAATTTGTTTCCTCATTTCTGTTTTCGAAACTCCTTCTGAATGCTTTATTTTTCTACTTCGTTACTTCCTTCATCCTGTAGTTTCTCCAGGGTGTCTCCTTCCATTTCCTCTTAACACTTGTCCTTCCACATAACTCCTCTGTAGCTTCCACCAAACTTTTCTAAAACCTTTCTCAGTCCACCTATACATTTTGAAAGTCATCGTTGGACATTACCTTTCTTGCCTTTCTTAGGTACAGCAATAATTCCTCTTAATTTTTAGCCTCCACACCTTCTTTATTCTTTCTTGTCTTATTGCCGTTCTACTACATTCCCATTCCTTCATGACTGCCACCAACAACCTGTGGTAACTATCTAAGAACAAACATGATATTACCTTGATGTTTACAGCCCCCCTATTCATTTCTTCATTAATGAGAAAGTAGTTTATTACCGACCTTTGCTCCCCAATACCAAATGTATCTAGCGATTTTATGGATTTCTCTTTACTTCTTATACCAGCCGTTTACCACTTTCGTTTTATTTTTTGCACATAATTTAAACAGCTTTCAACCCTAATCGTTTCTCTCCAACTTTTTTTCCCGAACACCTCCTAAAACCCTCCTGTTTCTTTACCTTCTTTTGCGTTAAGATCCCCATTAATACCTTCCACTTGTGTCCTATATGCATTCCTAGATCTTCTTCAAACTTGTCCTTTTCTTCTGATGTGGACACACACTTGTATTACCTCCCACTTCTCACGACAAAGCCAACCTATTTTCCATTTTCTTTATCGTTTCCCATCAAATGCAAAATGTAGCCTTTCATTAATTTCCTCTTACCGCTCTCTCCCCTTGGTCACGCTTAGGCCCAGGATATCCATTATACTCTCATCCATCATGTCCTAAATCTCATCAACTCTTCCAGTCAGTGTGACAATGTTCAGATTATCCATTCTTTGATTATGGTTGTCAACAATCTTTTAAACCAGCATTTTACTTTATTTTCTCCAATACTTTGGTTTGTTTCGGCCACCGGCTTACTGAGCCTGTCGTGGCCAGAATAGCAGGGCTACTGCTTATAGGACCTCAGGTAGACCTAAATATTCAAAAATATTGATTAATAATAACAAATTATTTTAAATATTAATTAACGCCAGTTTTACACTTCAATTTTGAAATAGTATCATAAAGATTGAACAGTTTATTAAAACCATCGTATAATCTAAGCTTATTGGGTTAAAATAACAAGAATTAAGATTTTAACATTATTACAACAGTTTTGTATTTTAACGTATTTATCGGGGAATCATATATTAATATGCTGTGTTAGTAAATAAATAGGTTATTGAATTAAAAAAATAGTTCTTTAATTTATAATTATTGTTTTAAAATTTTGAAATAATTTTTATTAAATATAGTTTTTAAATAACCAGTTTGTTTATTCGTTCGTGTGAAAAAAAAGTATAATTTTCTATTATAATTTCAGTTAATATAGTTAATAAGAAAAGGTCTGATGGTATTAAATGTCATGTCAACTGCCATGAGATAATAAGAAATAGTTTATAAATGTTAGATCAAAAAGTAACATGAGAACAGTCAAGAAAAACTAAGCTATTACACAATAATCAAATGATTATAGGTAGGCCTATTATTGGAGTTTATATTATTTGCATGTTACTATTCAGTCATAATCAATAAAAACTAGTTTTTCTTACTTAAAACCATCATGTCTGAACAAAACTACTTACATGTGATTAGATACAACCAATGTCTGTTATATTGATACATATTTCTAATTTTGATTTAATTGTTTTAGAGATCAATATTTTTACAAATTTCTCTTTGTATTCACAGGCTATTTTGAGATAATGCATTACATCCATTAAGTACATGGTAAAACTATAAGATTATAAGACTATATTTTTTTAAAGTCGATACAAGCATGGCAATGGATAGTAAATATTATTCTTTGAATACAATATGCTAATTTTCTTGATTTTCTCAATCTATAAGCGCTACCGAAATATTTCTCTGTTGCAATTCACTTTATTTCTTCTGTCAGTCGAAATATTATTTAGAGTAAGAACTTTGTAGAGCTATCGTTTTATAAAAAAACAAATACAATTTTTTTACAACACTATTGCAAAACTTTCTCATTGTATATTACCCTACATTTTCTAAACACAATATTAAAAAAAGTTTTCAATAGGCTACCCTTTAAGTAGGTTTTCTCATAAAAATAAACATAGAGCCTATGGTATTGGTAATCCCAATAAACACTTTTTATATATACATTTTAACCCAAATTTTCAAATATTTTAACAAATTTGATATTTTCAAAAATAAGTTATTTGTAAAACTACCTAAAATTATATGGTGATAAATAAAAATTAAAATATATCCTTATTTTCCATCAAAAACTATTCTCAAAGACCCATTTTAAACTCTATCTTCAAAGCCAATTTAAAATAATTTAAAATGTTTTATATATTATATTAACTAAACTACACTTAAATTAATTTATTTTAGAAATTAAAGATACTTTATTATTGATCGGGTGGACTAATCATCCAATATTAATTTTTAACAAAATCGTAAGGGATTAAAAAAAACCAAAAATAATTCATCAGTAGGCTACTGTGTTTTTTTTAGAACAACAAATGTACATAATTATTTATAATCTAGGCAAATTAACCGACGCCCATTTTGAAAAAAATCGCTTAGACAATTTTTAAAATATTTAAATAAATATAAAGCTGTCATCTCTATAAAATTTTAAAATCAAGTTTGAACAAAATCCATCAAAGCATTGAGGATCCATGGCCAGGTACAGACAGACAGACATTCATGGGGACAGATATAACAATGTAAAATCCACATTTATGGTTTGTAAACACATAAAACGTAAAGATTAATCATAATTTCAAGTTCAAAATTCACGTGTTCACTGATAACCTGTATAAGTAATATCACACATATAGAAAAATGTTACTATTTATACTTTCACGTGTTCATACGTCAAGCCATGTGATAAATATTACCAATACCTATAAATTAACAATAATAATATAATAAAATATTATTAATGTTGATATATGTTTGTATTTTCTAAAAGGTCCTCATAATGTTTATCAGTAAAAAAATTGAAGTTACATATAAATAGTAATTATTTTCGTAGTACAAACTCCACAAATTTTAATAAATATATCTTCTCCAACCTAAGAATATTTTATCATGAGGTTAACTAATTCTGTGATATTTCATTCAAATATATGGTCATGTTTAATCATTTCTTAAAATAAAATATTATTTTATTTTTGAAGTATTTATTTCTTAATCCATTCAATAAAGATATATTGAGATTTAGTTTCTAACAGCAGATCGAACACTATTTTCTTACTGTCTGCATTTCTCTGAATAATAATATCCCTTAGCTCTAGCTTTCTTTGACGCTAAGCTGATCATGGTTAAGATGCGCTTTTTATCTGCAGCTGATTACCCATTCAACTATACGCATACATATGTATATATACATATATATGAACAACGTTAATGTGTTAGGGATATATGAGGTAGTGTGTAGAGGAAATTTACCCGCTTTTTCGCGAAGAAATAGTAAAAAATTATTTAGTAAAAAACTATTTAGTAAAAAAAAACTCTCAGTACACTTGAACGTGGCTCGAATCCTGATCTGCCCATTATTAGAAAATAATCCAAATTAGCTTGACATCTATACGGTGTGCTCACCAGCACAGGTCGGTTACATTTTAATTTATTTTATTCTTACCAGAAAAAAAAATCACTGTTACGTTTTAAAAACGAAATTGTTATTGATTTTAATTATGTTCCAGCAAAGTTTAGGTTTCAGAAGTAATTTTTTTTTAATAATCTTCACAGACTGAGCATGAATATGGGTTTAGCTTCCCGTCCCTACATTCTTGCCCATTTTCGTGAATTACTGGATATTTAATGGGGGTAAAAGGGCAACTAATAATTCTACCATTTTTAAATTCCATTCTAATGAACTAATTGAAACCATGTAAGCCCAAACTCTGTTGGAATTGATAAAAATGTGTGTTGGCGGATCTATGAACCTTGTATTTAACAACCTTGGCGAAAATCTACTTTTAAAAATCATTACTAGGCTAACTTAACAGTGAGCAGTGAACATTTTATCTTTCTATACATAGTCCTACTTTTTACTCTATTGTTTGTGAGAAAAAAATTGAATTAAGTTTCTTGACACATAAAAGAAAAAATGTAAGATAAAATATATTCTAGTTTATTAATCACAACAATAATTATAATAGTAATAAAATATACAATTTAATAAATATAAATATTAATAATTATGAACATTTCAGTATTCCATTTTATAGCTCAAAATTCCTATGTTTACCCAAAAATAATTACCAGATATTTGTTGACATATTGGGAACGCGATTTTAACTATGCTCACTAGCTTTGGCCTAAAGATTGATTCAAAAATTTTCTCGAAATAGAGAGCAGGCTTGTTGCTTTAGGAAAGCAGTAATTTACACACCTGAAAAAAAATTCTACCCATGAAACAACGCAAACCAAGAACATTATATTTTCAGATGGATAGAAAAATCCTAAGGGTTATTGTCAAAATGGATGTCTTTTAATCAGAGTGTTTTATCGTGACAGAGCTCAATACATTGATACTCACGCTTTACATTTAACGAGTCGTTCACATATCATCACAGGTCAAGGCATCGGTCTGATTATGTCTATCTACAAAGTGCATTCACACTGATCCACTCATTCTGTTTTGTAATTTTATTTGCTCTCCAAAACAGATGTTGATGAACAGAACCGACGAAGCTAGAACTCTTCAAAACTGAACAGAGTGGGTCAAACAGATCACACTGTATTCATGTGATTGCCTCGGAGCACGTAACGTGACTACGTTTATGCTTTTATTTTCTCGGCGAACGTGTGGGTAAGGCGGATATTTGCAATGATATTAGGAAGGTGGTTGAACTAGGATACGTGCTCGGGTTGTGAGGATAGATAATTGTTTTATGGTTACATACATGCATTGTAAAAACAACCAACCTAAAACCAATAAATAGTTGAAATATTTACTGTTCATTTGTCTTACGCACGAACTTGTTATCGAGGAAATGTTAATAAAAATATATAAACTACAATATGTAAAAGTTCTTCTTACAATATCAATTCTAAAACTCCCCTCATGTTTGAATAATTCATTTTATGGATTACATTTACATATACATTGTTAATTAACTTGTGTTATAAAGTATGATTTTCTAGAATACTACAATATTAATACAACAATATCAGTGGATGTGGTAATTAGTGGAGGGCTCCGACAATAGACGGGTTTTAAAGTGAAGGGGAGTCCATAGTTCCAATCTTTGTTGGATATATGGGTATGTAGTTCACTAATCAGAGTTATCACTGTAGTTTTCTGATCCTCTCCCTACGCTCATGTGTGTGCACTTCCATTAAACAACAATCTTTAATCTTACACCTATCTATGTTATTGTAATGTTATAATGGTATAATATTTAATGTTATTTATTACCAATTTAACCTAAGGGCTAGTAATGAAAGAGGGGGAGTGAGGGTAAAAAAAAGTCTGCCCAAATTAACATGGAGAAACACCAGTTATAATCCACACGTGAAAAACTACTCTTAGTAAAATTGATCGAGATTTGAAGTTTGACCTTCTTGTATCCATAAAAACCTTAATATACTCGAAGTTAAGGCTATGGCCATACGAGCGGTAAATGTTGTTTGAAGTGAGCGTCAGTTGACACCGGAATAATGCACCCAGCCAATGGTAGTGTTACGGGCCAAACAGGGCAGTAAATGTCGCTACTTCTAGCTTCTTCAAAGACATGCCGCTTCTCAAATACACCTGGGTTCATTTGAACACCTTCAAAAACTGGTGTACCGTGGCTACACGGAACTAGAATATAGTGGAGTGATATCTTTACTGGTCTTTTCTTATGTTTTCATAGGTTTTTATGTACGTTACGTTAACGGCCAAGCGAAGTGATGGTTTATTCTAAATTCAATTTACATTCCACAATCATTTCAAATCACAATTTCACGCTCAATTCAAATCCAAATTTCATAATCTCGGCTGTCTGCTGTAAATTTTGTAGCAAACGTTAATCCTCAATATACATTTACTGTTCGTTTGTCCGTTGCAATAAATACATTTAAAAATAAAAAACAACTTTTTAAGCCTGCCGCTCCCAGTGTTAGAGCGTAGCGATCCGGATAAGCATGTCACATAAAGAGTCAGAAGAGTAACCCTTTAAAAATCTCCTGAATGTGCTAGGACATGTGACGTAATATCGTCTGCTTTTATATGTTTCTCAGGAAGAAACGAGATCCATAAAATAAGTTGTTACATACATTTAAAATAATACTCAATGTAATACGACGAATGAACAAAGTTTCATTGTTTTGAAAATACGATTGAGGTATGAATATGTGTTTGGCCTAGTTTGGTCTATTTTTATATTATTTACAACAATATTTTATCATTATTATTATTTTAGCACCGCGTCTTACTATTCGTTCGGGCTATACGCTTAAGTAATAATTAAGCTAATGGGTTAGGAATTGGGAAGGTTGAATTTAGAGGAAGTAAACGCACATTTGCGTGGAGGGAGGGTGGAATACCACTTAGGGAAAACCACCTCAGTTCGCCTGACCGAGATTCGAACCTCGATCTCTCCGTCCTCAGCAGTCTAGCTCCACATGAAACTAGCGCGTTAGCTAACTACACTGCCGAAGCGGGTAACAATATTTTAAATCAGTTAATTTAATATGCAGAAATACAAAGAAAAAAATATATGTGGCTTTTTTAAATCATCTTTTTCCCACCAGGTTTTAATACCCGTGTGGCTACACGCATTTTAATCACGCCAATGATATAACCTCATTTTCGTAGAGGAAAAGTACAAATCTTTCATTCCAAACTCCATGACGTGAGCTTGCAAGCGAGCTATACCGACCTAGTGGCCACCACCGTTAGTGACGATAGTGCCAACATTTGTGGATAGAGGGTATCATGTGGTCAGCACAACTATTCCTCTAGCCATTATTCTCAGTTTTATAGACCTTACCCGTTACTTCGTTATTCAAGAAGGTCCTCAATTGTACTCAAGAGGTTGAATTTGACCCCGTTCCAGATCCAATTATTCACAAATAAATTCTGGATGCGCCGGAAACCGAGCCCGGGACCTCTGGAACTATGACACCTAGCCAGGAACTATGAAACCTAGATCATAGACGTGGTCCACAAATCCATCTAGTAAATAAAAACTCATTCAAGGGAATACCCAAGGGGAGTTAAGATAAGAAGTTGGGTATTGTAATCATCTTCGCCTTCTCATGTGGAGATCTTAATATAAAATTAGTTGGAACATTTCATCCATTAAATTTATTTATCAATTCGATGATTTTATTTTAATAATGTATAGGTGACCTGGTAGTCTAGGGGTAAGGTGTCAGACTTCTGTGATGGGGGTCCCGGGTTCAATCCTTGGTCCCGGCACAGAATTATCTGACTGCCAAACCCTTCCTTCACCTCTGACAAGATGTGAATATGTGGAATGCAAGGCCTCCACCGTGATTCGGATCCTTCGTTAAACTGTAGGTCCTCCATTTCATCTCACAATCACCCTTCCATTGCACATTAGCGCAAGTGCGTATAAACCGAACGAGTAGTAAGACACGGTGCTATATAATAATAATAATAATAATAATAATAATAATAATAATAATAATAATAATAATAATAATAATAATAATAATAAATACTTTAACTTTGTAAAGAATTAAATATAGGGCTCACATGGTATATATACATATAACATGTGCAAGCTATGCCCCTCACTCCCCCTCACTCCTACCCCCCCTCACCCCACCACAGCCACTCATCCTAACTGAATACATCCTTGAACACGCCCTTTCCCTCAATACACCTAGCCGGGATTTAAACCTCAACTTTTCAGTCGTTGTCAAACAGTACTAGGAGAGTCAATTACGTGAAAAACTACAACTTTGTTACTGAAATCAAACCCGGGACCTTTGAATTTTAGTGCCAATGCTCTACCATTGAGCCATCCTGGTTCATCTCATAATCAGAGCCACCTTATTTCACTGGTTGTTGGTGTGTTGAGTCTAACTAGTGAAGAGTGGCTCCATATATGAGGTAAACCAGGGTGGATCGATAAAAATCAGTCGATTTTAATTAAATTTCATTTCAAAACATTAATAAATATTCCAAACAAAATGGATACTCTCAATATTTCAGTAAAATAAATTTAGGGGCTCCGATCTGATGCATAGATTCTCTTTTTTTTTATAGTAGAACCTTGATTTTATAACCATTATTAAATAGATAATTGCATATAAACTATTTTTAAATGAAAATCTAACTATTAAATTTCAACTTAATTTTACTAACTAAATAATTAGAAAAATAAGTATACAATTGTATCAATGGTTGAAGGAAAGGCGTAACATTTTAATGACCGTCTTACCTCACTTTTGAGATGAGCATGAAATTGCTGTATTAATAATTAAGGAATTCAACGTAAATATACGTATTTCTTGGATTGTTAGTAAGACGAGATGCTCCAAAGCAAATAAATTCATATCTGTTCTCAAGCTAGTCGATATGTATTACGTGTAAGTAGAGTTCAACGGAACCCCGGGAGCAGCTAACAACGTTGGGACAAGGAACTAAGCCAGAAGCAAGGCGGGCGGATTAATTTCCCAGTTCAGGGGCGGGTGGTGAATGGATCATATATATTACTATTACTACAATTTTCTAGGCTAGGTATTATATAGCCTACTGCGTAGTAGCGTTTTAACGATATATCTACGAATACACGCTCTCTCTCTCTCTGTGCGTTTTTTTAAATATTGGTTTCATATTATTTCATTAAGGTCTTAACACGAATAGCTGACACCAATTAGGTTAATTGGCACGTTGCTCAAATTATATTCAAGCCAAGTTAATTATAAAATAGGCCACACTATAAATTAAAAGCAATGAAAATTGAAATCTGGTATAATGACTCAATACTTTTAACAGACAAATAAGGGCACATAATATGTATTATAATTAGTAAATTTGATTGGAATAAGAGCTATATATTAACCTCCTTTCCACAGAGGGTTATAATATTGTGGTAGACTGTAAATATTTTTAAAAATATTTGGTCCTTTTTCATTTATGATTATCTTAAACTTTAAGGTTAAATAATATTATTGCCACTTAGATCATTTAATAATAAACACTTCCATTTTTTTACACCCCGTCTTGAAACCAGTTCGAGTTATCCTCCTATTAATCAAATAGAGTAGGAAAATAAGGTATGTTTTAAAAGAAATGTACCGAAGTTTGCATGGAGGAAGAGAGATAAACTATTAAGGTAAAACCATCCTTGGTAAACCAAAGTAAATTTTGAACCATGATCTCCCCACCACTGACCTTTTAAACTGTGTGACCATCAGTGCAATCAACTTGTTTTTATGTGATGCCTTCCCCATCTCTCTTACCTCCAGCCACCCAAAGATAGAGTAGACGAATTTAAATCAAAACACAATAAATAAAGTCAGAAGTATGATTTTAAATTAAGTCTAAGGCACACCAAATTTCATCAGGGGACATGCGCAATAAATATCAGAAATATGATTGGTTGGTGACAGGATAACTGGGGCTGGAATTCCGACAGAGTGCACTAAGGATGGTTTTTAGTAAATGGTTTCTCAAACTCTCTCTCTGAAAAATGTTCGTACTCTTTCTATAAATTCTCTCTCTCTTATGCCTACCCCATTAGAGCAATTTAAAATGTGTGTAGCTCGGATGTGTAGTAAGACGGGGCAAAAAATATATTTTAAAAGCTTCGTATCATGTAAAATTTACATTAAACGGCTATGAAAAACTTTACTTTTAGTAAGCTTCCAAAAATATAGCTTAAACTTGTATGTTTTGATATTTATTACTATTCTTGGGAGTAAGTACCAATCAGCTACTTAAGATACCTAATGTAATCAAAGTACAGAAGAAGAAAGAAAAAATTAAATGAAGTGCGCCCCCATTCCCTCGGAACAAAATATGCGAAGTGAAATTTTATGAGTAACAACATTTAATGAGAGTTCACTTTTTTTTTTTTTCGTGTTGGGCATTAAAATACTCGTCCGGGCTCAAATGTAATAGATAGGAAGAGAGTAGAAGTTTGAGGAAATATGTACCACCGTTTGCTTGGATCATTAGAGTAGGACACCATTACAACAAAAAATAAACACCTTCGTACACCCGGCCAGAATTTGAACCCCAACCTCCTCGTCACTGACAAACCAAAACTAAACGAGATTGACATGTACATCAGCGTGACCATCGGTGTGGTCTTGAAATATCTCTGAATACAGTTTAATGTACAGTATTCAAAAGTTGAATCATCTTGAGCTGTAGGGGGTCACTTTTTTTTGTTAACACCACGTCTTACTACCCATTCGGGTCCTAGCTATGTACTATAATGATTACACTAATATTTTAGAGATTAATAAGGTCGAGATTAATAAGGTTGAATATAGAGCAAGTGTACCCGAATTTTCATGGATGGAGAGTTAAGAGCCACTTAGGAAAAACCACCATCAGTACACCCGACCGGGATTGAACCTCAATCTCCCCGTTTTCGGCTGTCTAGTCTATTGCAAGGATAGTGCCTTGGATTATGCGGCCATTGAAGTGGGTGGGTGTCACATTTGACATATAATATCAATGCCTATAAAATAATAGTGATAGTGAAATAAAATGTATTGAAATATCTGCAATTATGACTGCAAAATATACATATATATATTTGTTGAACCTACTTTCCAATGAGGATTGAATCTTTATTTCCTAGACCAGGCATGTCCAACATTCCCCTGATTAGGACCGCGTAAGCTCTTGGGGAGTTGGCCGAGGGATATATATGTCATTTAAAGGAACAAATACCCAATTATAATAAAAATTAGTGGATCGTTGAAATGATGGTTGCAGATTATTATGCTATAATGTATTAAAAACATTTTATATGGAATTGTTTTATAGAATGAGGCCTCACTTGACTTTTAAGTTAAAAAGTTTACTTGTCAAAAGCTATCAAATTTACACGTATTTTTAGTTATTAGTGTTCAATTTCAAGCGAAACCTATAATTTTCCCATAAAGATAACTTAAAAATGACCCCTCTTTCAGCTCTCTATCTATTTGATGCACCATACCACTAAGTAAGAATTGAGTTATTTTTATTTTAGCCAAATAGATATATTTTATCTACCGAAAAACAATCATACACAAATAAGGGTTAACATTAAGATATAAACAAATAACGAATTTACATTTGAGCCACTGCACACACAGCAGCAATTTGGAAATTCACTAGAAAAATCGGGGTTTCATCGGAAGTTACTATTTTTGCCAATGTCCTGGTCCCGTAACCTTTAAAATTATTATGATTTGTTTGTGTAAAACGTTTCAGTTATTTCTCATAATATAAATTACAGGCATTAGATTTATCATATTATTATATATGACATTATAGAAAATATTCTAAAAAATGGTTGAAAGTAAGAAGTGGTTATAATGAAAGTTAAGACTTTTACTTTAGTCAACTTCAAGTTTTTTGTTTCAAGAAAATTTGAATCACCAACTTGAGCAATGTAAACCCCCCTTTAGATAAGTTGATCTAGAAAAATAGATAAAAGAATTAATTTATAAAATAAACAGTTAATAAAGTTAAAGATATATTAAGTAAAATTGACAAGCACTAAAATGTATAATTTAAATATAATTTAGGTGAAGGAACATAGTGTAAGATATAAACATTTATATAAAATTATAATACATCATCAACTGAAATATAAATCTCAAACGAGCTGGTGAATAGTCTTAAAACATAAGTTGACACATTAAAATAATAATACAAAAATATAACAAACAATATAATGTGGTACGAACAATGTTCTTAAGTCCAGATTTGTTGGGAAATTAAAGAATAAAAATTAGGTTAACGTCTGCCAAGCTGCAGTGCTGGATATCAAAAAGGAGTAATAGGACAAAGACACAGATAAGACTTAGAATATTCTACATTACATAACCACTTCATTTAATTTGTTTGGCAGTTTGGCTTAGGACTTTGTTTATCAGCCACACTAATAAATTGGATTGTTTTACATGTAATGCTATTGTATATGGTGTATTATGGGCAGGCTCAGACCTACTCACTGGAAATTTTGAGTAAAACTTAATAAAAACATCAATTATTTAGAATTGGATGAATAGTTTTATTTTAATTTAAAATAGTTGCGACAGCTCAAATAAAACCAGCCCAACATAATATCTCCCAGTGTCCCGGCGGCCCAGTCCACCCCTGTTTTTTTATACCCTCCGTTTGTTGGACATGCTTGTCTTATACTATATTTCTCAATCTTTTAAAACTGCCCCATTTTTGATGTACATATATACGAGTATAAAACTATTTCTCTTTTGTTGATAGCACGAACTAAATTTTCCTGAGGGTAGTCAAAACGTGTTTGAGAATATTCATTTTAGATTAGATTATATAAATAGGGTAGATAAACAATAAGGTGAACCTTATCTGACAGTTAGAAAGCTACTAGGTATATTTTGACGTATTAACACATTAGGTTATGTGATCGGAAGCTGTAATTTTTTATAGATTTAATCAATACCTATAAATTAACAAGTAATAAAATAAGGTCACTGTATTACATTTTCCGGAAAAGAAAAGTATTTTATTAAAGGCTCTTTATATAAACAAATTTGAACGTAAAGAGGTTTGCATCATTGTTGGAAATGTGTTGGAATAATTATTTTGACTGTACTAACCCTCCGGGCTTCCGGTATATTTAATATAATGAGGTAGAAATGACGAAGCTATAATTAAGTACCCGCTTCAGTGCTCAAATGATCTAAGGCGTTAAAGTGAACTGCTTATGTCTGGGAGATCAAGGTTCAAATCCTTATTGGGTCTACTGAGGGTTGTTTTTCCTAAATGGCTTACCACTCTTTTTTCCAAGCAAATGTGGGTGGAATACCTTTAAAATATGTCCTTTTTCATCCATACTCCATTCGAGTAATTATCATATGTACGTATAGCCTGAGAAAGTAGTAAGTCACGGTGATAAAAAATTACCCAGTCCCAGGGCAGCTATCACCCACCATGATCATACCCTATAAATTGAGCCACGCGTGCCAGCATAAGCAGCGAGTATTTGTAGTCCACCAACTCCTACTAATCTGTGAACCAATCATCACTGGGTAGCTCGATAAAAATAAAACCTGCCGTTTACTAGCCCTTGACGAGAGGAGTTGGTCCCTCATATGTGCCCATCAGCGTAACTGGAGGAGGTCAGGATCTCAGCCTTTGGTTTAACCTCGGTTTCCCGAGGCATTGAATCTAAATATCCTAGCAGGTACCTTGTGGACGTGTCAACTGCTTAATGTTTTTTTTGGGGGGGGGGGCTCACTTACCTTATCTGACAGTTAGAAAGCTACTAGGTATATTTTGACGTATTAACACATTAGGTTATGTGATCGGAAGCTGTAATTTTTTATAGATTTAATCAATACCTATAAATTAACAAGTAATAAAATAAGGTCACTGTATTACATTTTCCGGAAAAGAAAAGTATTTTATTAAAGGCTCTTTATATAAACAAATTTGAACGTAAAGAGGTTTGCATCATTGTTGGAAATGTGTTGGAATAATTATTTTGACTGTACTAACCCTCCGGGCTTCCGGTATATTTAATATAATGAGGTAGAAATGACGAAGCTATAATTAAGTACCCGCTTCAGTGCTCAAATGATCTAAGGCGTTAAAGTGAACTGCTTATGTCTGGGAGATCAAGGTTCAAATCCTTATTGGGTCTACTGAGGGTTGTTTTTCCTAAATGGCTTACCACTCTTTTTTCCAAGCAAATGTGGGTGGAATACCTTTAAAATATGTCCTTTTTCATCCATACTCCATTCGAGTAATTATCATATGTACGTATAGCCTGAGAAAGTAGTAAGTCACGGTGATAAAAAATTACCCAGTCCCAGGGCAGCTATCACCCACCATGATCATACCCTATAAATTGAGCCACGCGTGCCAGCATAAGCAGCGAGTATTTGTAGTCCACCAACTCCTACTAATCTGTGAACCAATCATCACTGGGTAGCTCGATAAAAATAAAACCTGCCGTTTACTAGCCCTTGACGAGAGGAGTTGGTCCCTCATATGTGCCCATCAGCGTAACTGGAGGAGGTCAGGATCTCAGCCTTTGGTTTAACCTCGGTTTCCCGAGGCATTGAATCTAAATATCCTAGCAGGTACCTTGTGGACGTGTCAACTGCTTAATGTTTTTTTTGGGGGGGGGGGCTCACTTACCCCCACCCCTTACAGATGACTATACAGAGCCAAGCAGGTCCTTTCCTGGGGGCCGTCAACATGGAAGCAACCTATAATTGTTGGCCAAAACATTCTGAGCCAGGCAGATTATCTTATTTCCTACACTCTGCCATGGGGAAAGAATACGGTCTGAGTGGACAACACCAACTTTGTCTAGACAGTCACTATCGAGTGGTCTTCAAACATGGTGGGAAGTATAGGAGAGGTTGTTGATTGAGGCCAGGAGAAAATACTTTGTTGACAAAGCCACTAATGTACGGTCTTCAACCATGGTGGGAAGTATAGGAGAGGTTGTTGATTGAGGCCAGGAGAAAATACTTTGTTGACAAAGCCACCAATGTACGGTCTTCAACCATGGAGGGAAGTACAGGAGAGGTTATCACCGGACAGTTGGTAAAATCCCTTCGCCTTATTCAGCTTCCCTCTGCGGGAGGAGTTGGCTCCTCTTCCCGTGAATTCTAGACCCTCATGTAGAGCCGTTAACTCCTCGGAGGAAGTTGGGCGCCATAGCTTTAGGAATTACTAATAAGAGCTTTCAACCTGAGTTTCCCAGCGGCAACTTCATGGAGGTGGCCTGACAATCTTTCCCGAAAGGTACTAGCTACCCACCACTTAATGTGTTGTGAGTTGAGGGGGTCCACCTTTCCACACAGAGACCTTACCAGAGATATAGCTTCTCTTCGTCCGTAAGTTGTCCGGGGACCGCCACGAAGAGGCACTCTGCCAGAATTACCGGAAGAGGACCATCCCCCAGGTGGAGAGCGAGAGCCTCTGGTCTCGTCCAGATCAGAAATCCAATGAGCTTCCAGCTCTTAGCCCAGCGCTTTATTGACAGATTCTCTAGTGAAGGGTCGTCAGTTAAGGCAAGGAGTATAGAAGGGTGTTATTGAAGCCACAGCTCCGTCTCTAATTCGTCACCGCCCGTGCACCTTGGTTGAGGATTATGTGTTCGTGAGAGGGTGGTGGGCTATAAGGGATGACAGAGGGGGTGAAGTAGTACGAGGGTTAGCGTTAGAGGCGTCACATGTGTGGTAATACTGTTTGTTTACACACTACCCTAGGACATCCCTGCTAGTTATTATGACATGCAGATATAGGCCACAAACAGCTGTGTCACCACATGCATTAGAACACCAGACAGAAATAAAAAAACATATATTATTTATTTACAGCACTGTGACGTTGACTCTTTTGTCTTGTTTTGTTTTGTTTTGTTTAACGCTTTTATCTACGTATTTAGTAATTTTGGCAAATAAAATAAAATAAATCAAACGATGAACTCAATGAGGTAAACAAAACACACACTTTTTTTGTGACTGAAATGTGTGAAAATTAGAATATTTTTATGTTGTATAGTCGTATATTTTATTTTATCCGTATTCTCTATAAGCCATCGGAGTCTGATACATAATGCGGATTTTGGAGTCAAACTGTCTCCTATTTCATTAAAACTACTCTTTTTTTTTAGATGGGGTATTTGTAACTTTGAATCTAGATTTTATATAGACTCTGTCAGCCAATTCCAACAGGCCATCTTGTAAAATCTTTAATGAGATGGTGAGCGTCACTCTTAAAAGCAGGGAACTAAGAAAAGGCCTTTATAATTAATATCATAATTAATATTATAATTAATTTGAATTTTCGTTGTTTTTTATTACTCCGAGTCTTATATTCGTCTCGGGTATCCACAGAGTCTTACATCCGTCTCGGATGTCCACATATCTAGGCCTACACCATGTTGCAGGGATGATCTGAAGGTAGAACTTAGAGAAGATTTTCGAGAATGAAAGACTGACAAATCTTTTAGGATTAAAACAAATCAATACACCCGGCAAAGATTCAAACCACGAGCTCCTTGCTACTGGCAAATCAGACAGTACGAGACTGACGACTTTGTCCAAGAGCACATGTTTATTGTGGGAGACTTTATTGTGCATCCAAAAGTTACACTAGCTTATATTTATAAAAAAAAAATAGCTAAACTGTAACATAAAAACAAAACTTTGTCATAACAATGTTTTTTTTAAAATAAATAATGAACAAGCACAAACAGTATAAATGTCTAAGACGCTAGACTCACACTGCACTTTGTCGCCTGTGATGGGAATATAAAGTTTAAATATCAGCCAGCCTCCCGTGAGTGGAGTCTTCAAAATCCACACCCTAAGAACACTAATGCGGCTGCATTTATTATAATTTTCTCCCTCATCTCACCCCCTTTATCTGATGGTTAAATAAGTCATGTGGTAAAGCATGCGTTTGCACAAAGCCTGAACGGGGCTCAAAAATAAAAATAATGATTTTCGTATCAGACGTAATGTCTTAAGTTAAGCTAGTTTGTAAGTCGTTTGCGGATATAGTCTCTGTGTGTTAAATTGTTCAAATAAATATCCAATAAAACAACCTATTAGGTCTGAGCTTCTAGTTACAGGAAATTGCACGGCCACATGCCCACATATTCTGTTACTTAAAAGAGAAATGAATTGATCCTTGAAATAGGTGGGGAAAATAGGAACTTTTTTTCTACTCGTTAAAAACTCCAAAAGTATAAAATGTTTGTTTACCTTAGTGAACATAGCTTTTCAAAGCCCCACAATAAAGTAGAGAAACTGTGATAAATCTATATTTTATTGTTCAACCACAGTATGAAATTGGCAGATATATCGAGCTCGGATTGCGTTATTTGTGAAACGTCAGCCTTATAAAGCCTTCGATAAAACAAAAGTATTGATCCGAAGAGATGTGGCTTATTTTCCGAGGTATCGGGGAAAAAGAACAAGGGAAAATAACCCTCTACATTACTTTTAATAGTTAGAGTAAAAATATCTAGACACATTATACAACACTAAGGTTGGTTTGTACAATAATTTTTGTAGTTTTTGTTTTTTCCTGGGTAGTATAAACCACTTGAAGTCCAAATGATGCATTTTAAAAATTTGGTTCGTCCATCTTTTTGTCTATGATCAATAAACTCAAAAAGTACTGATCGGATCGAGTCCGGACTACTTCTGAAATATGCCTTATTTCTTTGGGAACAAGGTAAGTAAGCTGTATGGCATCACGCTATCTAATTAGTAAGCCAAATAATGTTGTGAAAAACTATTGCTTTATAGGTACTTTGTCGGTTATTTTATAGTTTCACACGTAAATTAGGTTTATTTATTTTTATTTTTTCTATCATCTGTCTCATCTATCACTTAGATATAAATTTTTGTTTGCATGTTTGTATGTTCGCGATAAACTTGAAAACTGCTAAACCAATTTACGCAATATTTTCACTCATGTATTCTTTATACTTCTCATAATGAATAAAGGTTGCATTTTCACCTGATAAAATCAATAAAATTGGTAGTTTTTCAAAGATTCTGTCTTGAGCCACGCGATAAATGGTTTCTTTTCCTATTGAATGCTGAACTAATTCGTTTTCGGTTTGACTTGATCGCCAAATCAACAGTATATCCAAATAGTAATTAGAAAATATATTTACCCTTAAATACAAATATAATTTTACATATTTGTTAGGTTTATTGTCTTGTATTTACATTAGTAAATAAATAATGTTGTTTCTTTGACAGTGAAAATTACACATAATAATTAACCAATCATTTGTTTTTATAGTTTAGTTGTTTTTTCCGCATTCTTCATATTTGTAGCTAAAAACTGTTTCTGTTTTGCAAATATTAATTACACAGGTAACATATCACATATTTATTTTGATCTTACAGATAAGGCTAGGTTTATATTCATGCACAGCGCTTAGATAATAGTAAACAATGCAAAGCGTTCAGTGCACAATTCATAATTAAAATACAAAAACTTTTAGCGAGCTACAGTTATAAAAGTCTATTTGTAAATAGTGCATAGCGTACAATGCACAATTGATTCATAGAAAAAATACAACGTTTTGTAGTTATTGAATTGTGGGAATTAAATACCTAAGTGATCTATTGTATTTTAACTCTAAACATTGACTAAACCTTTTTTTATACTGGATGAGGTCTTAAAAATAATTTTATTTAAGGGTTCACTCCAACGTTAGTTAAAATTTTTCTTTCGAAACATATATTAATTAATTAAAGTGGTCTCCCTGCAGATTTTTTTTAAACAAATTTGACGTTTATTTATTTTTTAACTTATTAATACATATATAAATAATGAAGCTCCAAAGTCTGTTTGTACACCCGAATTTGAGTATATTTTCTTTTTTTTCTGGGTAGTTATTATAATCAATAAGAAAACAAAATAATCATTTATTTTTATAACTTTTGTCTGTTTGAATGTTTCCAGAAAACTATAAAGGTACTCATAGGATCAAGACGGGACAAGAGATGAAAATTTTCCACAGTGGCGGCTTGCGGTGGAAGGGTTAAATTGTAGAGGTGGCACCTAGAGCCAAAATATAGTGTGTTAAGAAACGAGTGGGTTTTAAGAAGGGGGCAGGGGAGATAGAAGAGGTGGTAAGTGATAGCCAAGAAAAGCTACCATATTATGATCTTCAAGACTATATGTTGAGCTGTTACTATTGGCATTCAAAACTTTCACAATAAACACTTGGTTTTTAATTAATATTTATTTCAACCATTTGTACATAATTGAAACACGAACTTATGAATACATCTGTTTGTATTTTTATTTTTTGTATAAGCGGCATCTATGTTTCACTTAAAAATATTTTTCAAATGAGAAAATCTAAAATACTGGGTTCTCTTCGCAAATTAATATGGTGAGCCAACCGAAACAGAGTTGGTTGATGGCGTCATTCAAACGTTCTTTGGGTGTGTTCTAAGCTGTTTACAAAATAGAAAAGTTTTATTTTGAAACTAATATTTCTTTAAGCTATGCAAAATACTCGTTTTATTTTGTTGGCCGGTTATAACAAATACAAGTTTTGATATAATAATTTTTAATTTATCATGTACCTACTATAATATATCTTGTTACCAAAATTGCAAAACAAAAAAACATAATAGTTTTAACAATATTTTGGTGTTTCAATAAGTCACGAAAACAATTATAAAGTAATCCTTAGGGATGGATTATTATAATCGTTTGATTATACTTTTTATTGATAATGTAATATCACAAAACAAATAATAACTTCTTCCAAATAGGTTGACATTATTCAACTTCAGCCAATGTTTGCAATAAAGAACCTTCTGTTAGTTGTCATCTTCTTACCAGTACTTACCACGGATACCCGAAATATACCATCACGTTATCTCATCACAGAGCGAAGCAGTTTCGAAAAAACTGGACGAAAATTTTCGTATGAGAAAAAAGCACTGCTCTCAATTCAATTTCATTCTGCATATAAAGTTGTCGGCGGTTGTGTTGAATGTGTATAATATTCGTGCTTACTATTTCATACTAAGACAACAGCACAATTTTGTTTGTTGTGTTAGGGCAGTCACTAAAGAGTGCTTATTTCAACTTATTTTATTTTTGTTTCCTAGATATTTAAACTATTTAGTTAGGTGTTCATTGCGACAATGTGTCCAAATAAGACTCCATTTGCGTCCTAAGCTAAGCTACACTCATTTTTTAAAATGCTTTTGCGTGTACATTAAGTTTATTTAGTGTTGTACCTTGAATATTAAATTTAAACTTTTTTGTTTGTTTATTGCAAAAAATACCTCAACGTAAGGGACTAACTGTATTAATGTGTTTGCATTTGAGACCTAAATTTAGGTACGTCTCCGGTTATTTTCTGGGTTTTCATGTAAATTAGGTTTAGTTTTGCTTCTTATTTAATAAGCTTAAACTATTTATGTTGATGTTAACGTAAGAGATCTAATCTGGATACAAGGACTGCAGACATGTCTGCTATTTAATTTGGCTACTTACTACAGGTAGTCATTAATGAGTGGGGACTTTGACATATAAAACATTTCCCTTGGCACATATGTGTCTAATGGTGTTTTTGGTAGTTTAGATGAATGCGTTACCGGGAAAAAAAAAGTTTATTTCATCCGACCCGATTGAAATGAGGGTGAAGCCACTGGAAAACTCTAGAAATAAATACACATAGCTAGGGCTTGATTAGTCTGCTTAAATGAAGTCAAAATATAAAAGTAATCTATGTTTTGAATTATGTAGTGACAGTATTTCGTTATTTTTAAAAATTAAATTTATAAATTTATATTTATAATTTGTTTGTTATAATTATGTGAATTGAAACAGACATTTTACTAATTATTATTATTATTATCATCATCACCGCGTCTTACTACCCATCCGGGTTATACGCACTTACGTTAATATGTAATGGTAGGGTGATTGTGAGATGAAATGGAGGACCTACAGTTTAACGTGGGATCCGAACCACGGTGGAGGCCTGGCATTCCTCACATTCACAAGTTGTGATTAATACACATCTTGTCAGAGGTGAAGGAAGAGTTTGGCAATCAGATAAATCTGTGCCGGGACCGAGGATTGATCCCCGGACCCCCAGCACAGAAGTCCGACACCTTACCCCTAGACCACCAGGTCACCAAGCATTTTACTAATACAAATTAGTCTTGCACCTTTTATTACTTGCATTGTGCCTTATTACCCGTTCGAGATATCTACATATATACACTTATGGGGTAGAGAAAGGTAGAATTTAAAGAAAATACACCCACATTTTCTTGGGGGGAGGGAGGTAAACCATTCAGTAAAAAACCACCTCCCTACACCTTTACAGTATACGAACCCTGATCTTTCTATTACTGGCAAACCAAACATGACAAGACTTTCGCCTTTGTTGATGTGGTCACTGGTGTGAAACATATTTAGTAAAAAGTTAACAAAATAATGTTACAAATACCCACCCACAAAACAAATAAAGCTCTACTATGTCCGTTTAATAATTTCGGCTTTAAAACTACTTCATAATCACAAAGGGCTTTGCTCTTTTGCGTCGGGACGCCAAAGAGTCTAAAATATATGTTATTTTCAGCTTCACAACACTCCATAGTAACCAGAGTCCAAAAAAAAAAGAGAGGGAGAAAAATCGTATTGGCAGCAAGCAGTCGTTCCTATCTACGGCTCATCGATCTGGTGGACTGCCCATGCGCAGAAAGGACCCCTCCAAGTAGTTTCCCGGTCATCCGCTACGAGTCGCTGATCGTTATACCGCGCGCGCGCACTGTACGAAGTGGGTCTGCAAAAGGGAACTCTTGTTTTAAAAAAAGGAACAGAATAACAACATGACTATAATGTGCACGGAGAACAGCCATTCAGAGCGGTGTTTGTGTCGAGCACGGCATTCAAGTTAGATGATGTTCTATCAAGGTCGTCTAGTGTTGAAGTAGATCCAACGTGACTTTTTTTTTTTTGTGAAGATAGTTTCTTATCCACTTGGCGGTGTGACGTTTACCGGCGTCTGTTACAACAATATTGTGTTTGTTTTAATGAGGATTGAGGTGAGTAACACTAGTTTTTATACTTGCTTTTAGTGTTTCAACACTTTTATTGGCCAGAGCTAGATAAAAACATTACATATGAAAATAATGAAGTGTTACAAATGTATATGTTAATATATTTAATATAGTGGAATAAACATTGATTCGAACGTTCTTATTTAATCAAAGAAACTCAGTAATATGAGTTTGGCAATGATGTATTAAAGGTGATCTCGTGTTTACCAAATGCTTATTTGCGCGAATAGTGTGACTTCATCTTCAAAATAATGATTAATCACACAAAAACTAAATATACATTTATGTAAACTATATAGAATGTAAATTGCTACTCGACTAAATTGCATCAACCCAACCTAACAAGCGCTTCTCAATACAGATCAAAGGTCAATGCCATGTAAGTTAAAAACGTTATGTTTTTAATGAAATATCTAAAAAATTATCTATACAGTTAAGTATGTGTGTTTCTGTACAAATACAGGTTTAGTCAAATATTTTGTTGCCTCCTCCGTGATCTCCAAGATGTTGAGCTCAATTATAATTTAAATGAATAAAATATGAGTAGTTCATTGCCCACAATAATCATAAGATCCAAGGGACTAATAGGTATGGTATCCAAAGGTCAACTTAGAAATTAACGTAAGAGATTATTGGTTGAACTAGTTACAAATAAATAGAATATTTTATGTTTTTATAAATAAAACATTTATTATTATTATATTTTGGTTCAAAAATGTACGTTATTGGAACTCTTCTAAAATATTGTCATTGTTGTATAAAGATCATTAATATGCGTTTTAGTTTTAGCCATTTAAAGTCCACCTCTGTGGTCTTAGGGTAGAGTGCTCCCTTCAGGACTCGATGTACGTGGGTTCAAACCCAGCTGGGGTCGATGGATATTTCTCGAGCGATATACATCCGTAAGACAACTTTATTCGGCGAGGAAGTAAAACTGCTGGTTGCATGTTGATTGTGTCATGTAAAAGAATTCTGGAAGATATGTGAAAATACCTTTCCCGGTAATATTTGTAGATCCTTCAGATTTCAGTCATAGAAACTATCGTGTGCTGATATAATTATTACCTTTGGAAAGTGCACGTTAAATAGCTCATATAAAAAATAAAAATTTGTAATTTTAATTTCAATAAGTTTCACATGATACATTTGTTTAAAATAAACATTTTAAGGAAAGTGTCCAACAATGTTAATTTCCTAACAAAAATGTGTTAATCCAAAGAGAATTAAAATGCTAAAAATATTTCCAAACGAAAATGGTCACAAACATTTGTTTATAAAATATATTTGTACCAAAAATACTAAGTTATCATAGTGAATCCAGTTACACACTCTTATTTGAAATAAAATTATATAGGCCTATTTTCAATTATAATTTGGTTTGATAGTAATAGAAAATCCGTGAGAGTTTGTGTATTATATGCTTTAAGGTTAGATATATAGCCTGCCCTTTTACTATCCTGAAACACCGGGTTCGTCCCAAGATGAGTGCTATAAATATTGGTGCGACGCTAAATCACCGCATTAAATTTAATTTTAAAATTTGCAAACACTTATAATCAATATCTTACTCTGGTACTAATCGACAGATCTTAATATAATCTCATAGGCCTACTTCAAATTCTAATAAATGGTTCCATGATCTTCCCGTTATGGAACATAGCTATGATGAAAGATGAATAGTTATGATGAGCTAACTCTACTATCAAACTAAACTATAATATGGCAAAACAAATAGTAACATTTATGCCTCAAGTATGAATAATTTTTAGTTTTTGTTAGAAATATGAATGCCAACATGAGCTAGCTTATTTTTCAAAATATAGCAGCCTTTATTACAGAACAATTAATTTCATTCCACCCCGTGTAATATTAATCTTAACTATAGATATATTATTTATTTATTATTATTTATTATTTAGCACCGCGTCTTACTACCCATTCGGGTTATACGCTTAAGTACTAGTTACGCTAATGGATTAGGAATTGGGAGGGTACCCGAGCGGGTAGTAAGACGCGGTGCTAAATATTATTATTATTATTATTATTATTATAATAGTGATAATGCTAGTAACTAGGTAGATCTATTTTCACGTATTCATACGACACTGTTCTATGTAGATGTCACTTTTGTTAGATACCATCAATACCTATAAATTAATATTAGTAATATGGTTAGTAATAAAATACGATCGATGTTGACCACAATATTTTTTTAATTTCTTAAAAGATTCTTCCAACCAGAATCTTACTATAGCTGGCCTCTGATTCAAGGAATTGATTTTTTCAATTCTAGCCAGAACCTCGAGGGAATATTTTATTTTACATGGTATTTGGGGTTGAAAGAATACTTTACTCTGTAGCTTGATCTCACATGTTGGTACTCATATTTGATCAAAGTTTTATTTCAGGCGATCCTAATTATTGATTTTAAGTATTTGTACCCCTATTTTTTTATATCACTAATCACATGTAGGTCCAACTAATCTAGTTTTTCGCATTACAAAAGACAACATCTTTGATCGCACCAGGATTTAAACCAATCAAATTTTTAATGGCCAAATCTATACCCGAGATTGAAAGTGAACCCAGATAATGAAGTATATTTTATAAAAATAATAACAATAATTAAGTTATCTAATTGGTTATAATTTTCGTAGTTTGTGTTGCCACGAATCACACATCATAGACCTGCTCCATATAGAACAGCAATTAACATTTATATACATCATTGTTAAAGGTTTGATTGAGTGCTTGTCATATATACCCCTCCCCTGAAATTAGATTACCCTGGATACGTAAATGTATCCCACCTTGATAGTTGCCTTTTAAGAGCTCTGCTTACTTGAAAAGTAATATCCTCAAACGACGGTATTAATATTTTTTACCTGTTAGGGTTAAAGGCCTACGTATAATAGTGATAATGCTAGTAACTAGGTAGATCTATTTTCACGTATTCATACGACACTGTTCTATGTAGATGTCACTTTTGTTAGATACCATCAATACCTATAAATTAATATTAGTAATATGGTTAGTAATAAAATACGATCGATGTTGACCACAATATTTTTTTAATTTCTTAAAAGATTCTTCCAACCAGAATCTTACTATAGCTGGCCTCTGATTCAAGGAATTGATTTTTTCAATTCTAGCCAGAACCTCGAGGGAATATTTTATTTTACATGGTATTTGGGGTTGAAAGAATACTTTACTCTGTAGCTTGATCTCACATGTTGGTACTCATATTTGATCAAAGTTTTATTTCAGGCGATCCTAATTATTGATTTTAAGTATTTGTACCCCTATTTTTTTATATCACTAATCACATGTAGGTCCAACTAATCTAGTTTTTCGCATTACAAAAGACAACATCTTTGATCGCACCAGGATTTAAACCAATCAAATTTTTAATGGCCAAATCTATACCCGAGATTGAAAGTGAACCCAGATAATGAAGTATATTTTATAAAAATAATAACAATAATTAAGTTATCTAATTGGTTATAATTTTCGTAGTTTGTGTTGCCACGAATCACACATCATAGACCTGCTCCATATAGAACAGCAATTAACATTTATATACATCATTGTTAAAGGTTTGATTGAGTGCTTGTCATATATACCCCTCCCCTGAAATTAGATTACCCTGGATACGTAAATGTATCCCACCTTGATAGTTGCCTTTTAAGAGCTCTGCTTACTTGAAAAGTAATATCCTCAAACGACGGTATTAATATTTTTTACCTGTTAGGGTTAAAGGCCTACGAATATGACTACTATTATAGGGTAGGAATGAGGAAGGAACCATTTTAAAGGTAATCCACCAGAATTTGCTTGGAAGAAGAGCGGGAAAGCATTTCAGGAAAACCATTCTTAGTCAACCCGACCGGGATTCGAACCCTGATCCTCCTGTTATCAGCAGGTCAGTCAATCTTAGCACTAGATCGATGCCTTAGACTATTCGGCCACTGACTGAAGTGGGTGGTAACAATGTTAATATCAGTTCTGAAGCTTCAAAACTACACAAAAAAAAATCCTCAATATTTATTAGTATGAGTAGTAAAACGCGGTGATAAAAAATCTCAATTATCTGATAAGTGATAACATTCTGTTATGATGTCATGAAGGCAATAACTCATTTCGGTGGCCACTCTCATGTTATAAGGAGTCACACTCGCAGTAGAATTAACTGTCGATGACAAGGAGATCAGGTTCGAGTCTTGGTCGGGTGTACTATGGCTGGTTTTTCACTTTCCATTCCCCCCAAAAACGACTACACTTCCTCTAAATATAGCTTTCCTCACCCCTAAAACCGTAATAGGTGAATAACTCAAAGGGTAGTAAGTAAAACGTGGTGCTTAAAAAATTGTAGGCAATAATATTTTGAGGAAGGTTAAATCTATGTTTCCACTAATTTAGCTTGATATCAGATTTGAGACATCGCATAAAACTCTATTACGGTATCTAATTTTACCTTTTAATGATCATTTTAAATGATAACACTTAAAATATATTTTTTTTAAATAATTTTTTATGGATATGTTGGCACATTTTAATATACATTTTGGTGCAAACCTTATGTTGATATAACAAATAAATTCTTAAATAACCCGGGAGTTTTAGACGTTTGCAACGCGTCAAAGTGTTCGTTATACAGAAAAAAATAGGTTAGTAATGTAGCAGTATGATATTTTAATAACCCTACAAATATGAATAGATTTAGGAAGTAATCGTTGATACATTTATTTTCTGAGTTTTTATATTAAAAATATAAATATATCTACTTTATCAACTTATGTCAAGCCTATTCGAACGAAGTATCTTGCAAAATAAAACAAATAGAACAATTAACTTACTCTTTACAATTCCATGGTGGCTACAGACAGGGAAAACAGGGAAAACCTGGAAAAGTCATGGAATTTTTGAATGACAGGGAAAAAGGGGGAATGTCAGGGAATTTAACTAAAAATAAGGAAAAGTCAGGGAATTAAAAAATATGTCTAAAAATCTAATTAATTTCTCAACCAAACACTAAAACAAAAGTTAATAATACCTAGATAAAATAACATTTTAATTTTTTAAATAACTGATAAAACTGTTTATGTTTAGTAGATACAAACTTTTTTAATATGTGTTCAATAATAAATAAAACAAAAGTCATCATCCACCTTTAAAACTGACAAAAAAAGTATTCAGGGAAAATTGAAAAATTTTGCCTGGAAAACCTGGAAAAGTCAGGGAATTTTGTAAAATGTGTTTTGTAGCCACCCTGAATTCAGACCCGTAACAGTGAACAATAAGTTAAAGGCGTCAACCAAGGGGAAACTAAATTGATTTCTATTCACTTTAATAAATATATTTACTATTTTTACACAAGCTCGGCTTGCCAGTTTAATAAAAATCAAGGACATGGAAATAAGCCTAAGCTCACTTGGCTTGAAGTCCCTTAGGTGTGTGACTAAAAGCCATTTGTCTAAATATTAATTCCATCAAATATCACTCTTCCTGAAGGCATCCAACCTAAATTTACTCGACAGTAAATAAGTTTCGAATAAAGAAAGTCGTGAATTTCCCTAAAAGTCACTTGGTATAAGTTTATTTTGCTGTAACAGTAAGGCATTTAACCTAAAACTAACATTAAAGAAATATGGTTAGCCCCAACTCAAGTAATTAAGCCACGCTACTGTTGGTTTCACCCAAATTTAGTTGGCCTCTAGTAATTTGGCCTGAAATGAAATATGTAAAAAAATAATGGTTAATTTCACAAAAAACATTTAGTTAGCTTAAAATCATTTGCCCTAAAACCAACTTCATAGATATTCAATTTGCATAACTTAACTTGGGGCGTACATCCAGTCTTAATATATAATTATTTAGGAAAAACGTCAGAAGGTCTAAAATTATTTAGCCTTAATTTTAAACCTTCTGCCGTGTACTCTAATTAATATCCAGGTATTTAGGATGGGTGTTTTGTTCTAGGCTTAAATTAGTGTGTAAGTCATCCTGTGATATAATTTGGTTTTATAAATTTTAAGTTAAATATTCACAATATATATTCTTTCTGGTTGGCGTGTCAATAAATAGCTATTTGATAAAACTACTACCGACCAAATTTCAGGAGCTTAACTGATATATGATAATAAAACTTTTTTTATCCTGCCTTGCTACCCATCTGGGCTATTCAAATTTTACTACATTTTGGGTTTTAGATGAGTAAGGTAGGATCTAGAAGAAATGTACCCCATCAATGATAAGGGATAGTGGTAAACCATTTAAAGAAAATACACCCTCAGTAGATTCGTTCGAGATTCGAAACCTTAACTCTCTATCACCGATAAGCCATATGCGACGGTATTAATGTTTATTCTACGTGCTCGCCGATGCGGGTAACCAAAACAATTAATTTGAGCGCACACTAGCCTATTAAATCATTATAAAAATATATATTTAATTCGTGGTGAGATTATATTATTATTAGTATTTAATATTTAATTATTACTTCAATTGTCCTCTGCTTATTAAACTCTTCTTGGTGATCACACAATGAACAAGTTTTACAAATTGTTAAGCCCCAAGGCGTACTAAACACCCCAAACCCCAATGTAGCCTCTCTTTCTCCCCCCCCCCGTCCGTTCCATCTCTTTTCAAATATGGTCTGAAAATCAAGTAGCTCCTTCGTTCAAGGAATCCTCTCATTCTCCGAGTTTTTAACTCATCCTTCTTAATAATGCTGGCATCTCTCAATTCTATGGTCTTTTTAATTACATCTCTTGAACTACATTATTAGCTTGCCCTGCGGGGCTCCCTTCCGCCCCCTTACACCCCTCTTTTCTATTTCTCATTTCTTTCACGTGCATTAATCTCTGGGTTCCCTTGTGAGTATTCCATCTTCTTCTTGAGTTTTACTCTCTTTCTCTAGATTAGGTAACTTCTCGCTTTAGGGTAATCTCTGATGCCACTGCCTTATTGAAATTTTAGCTCATCAAGATGTGGTTATAAATTAGAACATTTTTATCCCTCCCTTCTTTGCGAGTGAATGAATTAAACCAGATATCACACATTACATTTTGTATCGATTATTTATAACTAAATGTTTGACACTTATTTCAAGAGAATCACTAAAATTTATAATACTACCATAACAAAAAATAAATGGTACGACACGCTAGCACAAATTTCATATTGTATGTTATGGCTTCGAAGACGATTTTCAAAAACTGGTTTTGAGTAAACTAGCTTCAAGTAAGTTTTCCCCATAAAAACAAACATATCATCTTGTTAATCACAATAATCACTCTTAATATATATATATATATATATATATATAAATTTTAAACGAAATTGTTTGAATGTATTTAACAAAATTCAAATCTTCAAAAGTAATTAAATAAGAGTATAGCAAAAATTGGAATATACTTCCTAAACAACACCACCTTGCTCATTCCTACCTCATTAGCGTAATTAAATAGGGACAACCCAGAAGGGCATGATATCTCCCATCATCGGTAGATTGGTACAAACCTGGGTCTCCATCTCACCCCATTGCTGTTCATAAATGGGATCTAAAGATCGGATAAGTTTTTTTTTATCAACATATGTCGTATTTGACCGTGAGAGATGCAGTATCTAGTTCGGTCGTTGTGAACGTAGACTTTTAGCCGCTCTGTGGGAACAGAATGTTGCCTAGCGAATACCTCACGTCCTACTCGTGATGAGACGATAGTGGTTATGAAGGTGTAGAGCCAATTGAGATCTTTTTTTAAAATTTAGCACCACGTCTTACTACCCTTTCGGGTTATACGCTTAAGTACTAATTATGCTAATGGACTAGAAATTGGTAAGGTTGAATATAGAGGAATTCGCGTGGAGGAAGAGTGGAAAACTGTTTAGAGGAAGAACACCCCAGTTCACCCAAGCGATATTCGAACCTTGATCTCTCAGTCCTCGAAAGTCTAGCTCAACACGAAACTAGCGCGTTAGCTAACTACGCCACCGAGCCTTCCTTATTCTTTCCTACACAATAATATTAAGCCATTAAATAGTCAGTGTGCTCAAGGTATTTTCCTTTAAAAGCTGTTTTTATTTGCTGACCCTTTTATGTGTGTGTGTGAGAAGGGGGAAGGGTAAATGGGGATCTTGGGGGATTCAGAAAGTCCTATTGGTCTTTAACATGATATAAAATATACAAGCTGAAATAGCTCAATGGCATTGTGTCCAAATAACGATGCCGTGCTACTCTCATATCTATAAGGTCAGGGTTCGAATATCATCCAAGTGCACTAGGAGTGGTTTTAAAATTCTGATTAACACTTTAGTTTTCCCTCACCTCCCTTCACGCTAACTCGGGTGCATTTTCAGGCAAAACCTACCTCGCCCCAACGCAATATGTGTAAGTCGTTACATAAAATACTACTCATACTAATACGTACTGTCGCGACATAGACACTGTGGGCTTGATTTTTCAGGATAGCTTGCTATGGCCCCTTTCCTGGTCAACTGGATCAAATATTGTTATGAAGGGTCAGCATTCTCTTTCAACCTTTCTAGTTTATTACATCATATACGATAAGCCAGCCCTTTTTAGCACGTGCGTCCACTTGAGTTATGAAAATCAAAACAAAAATTAATACATTGCTCAGTGGTTATGACCATACAAACATAAAACTTTGTGTTTAAAGAAAAAAAATAAGCTTTTGATTAAGTACATCTAAAAATATTTATGTCAATCCACTTTACTGAGAAAACCTAGCTTAGGTAATAGAGAGTAAATTACTCTTATTGAGTCAATGTATAATATATAATTATTTTGGTTTGTTAAAAAGTAGAGAGTGCGTTCTAAAAATAAATGGTACGGCGCACCGCACAGACTTTCTCTCTCTTTCTATAAACTCGTAAGATTTCTGAACGGAATAATGTACATTGTATCATCACCACTCCACATAAGAACACGCATAAAATAATATACAATGATATATAATCAATGAGAAAAGAGGCGCATCTTTGTCCACCTAAGAGCATTTCAAACTGTTTAATGTCTTCCACAAGGGTCAACACTTCGTATTAAAATTTCGATTTCTGGTTAAAATTTTAACATTTTATAAGGTGTTGCAGATTTTCAAGTCATCGCATTGATATTTAATTATTCATTTATACATTTTGACCAATAAAAAATGTAAATATTGACTATTGAGTCTAAAATGGAGATAGATCATTGCTATGCAAACATTTCTCCTAAGAGATTTAAGGAAAAATAACATACTTTTTTAGATACTTATATTTAATTACTCTATGGCATTGGAGAATTATTGCGTTAAGACTTAAGTAGTATATGTTTACAACTAAAGCTCACAAAATTGTATTAATATATTTGCAAATATCTCAGAAACTGCTGCTTTTATAAAAATATATGTCAAATAAAAGTTTTTTATTTCTAATAGTCCTACAATTTTGCAATGATAAGTTGTTTAGTTTCTCAAATAGTTGTGGAGATACGGAAATTAACGCTTCTGTAAAGTACCCTAAAAATCATTTTCATAGGAAAATGAAAATAGCCAGTTTATTTATAATCTTAATCAACGCCTAGATACGAATTTTAATCAAAATCGTTTGAGCAGATTTTGAGAAAACCAAATTTTTCTCTTTTCGCCCTTCAGTAAACTACCCTTAATTTTAAGTTTTTATAGACACACAGACAGACGGCATTGCAAAGACTATTTTTTAGGGTTCGGGGGGTCATGAGACGTCGACATCCATCAACATTTCAGGTTAGTTTTTTTTTACGGTCGCAATACTTAAACTTTAATGTCCAAAAAGTTAAAAAAATTCATATAATTGCGTATAGATTGAAAGTTATTGATTTTATAAAAATATGTTTCGGATAAAATATCTGTATTATAAATATATATACATATTTGTAATGCTAAGTAATTTCATATCTCAAATAGTTTCGGAGCTATTATAAAAAATGTTAATTTACGCATCAGACCGGAGCCCTTAAAGCCATTTTGCCGAAATATTGAGAGTAGCCATTTTGTTTGGAATATTTATTAATGTTCATAAATGAAATTTAATCAAAATCGTTAGAGCCGATTTTGAGAAAATCGACTTTTTCTCTTTTTTCCCTTCAGTAAACTACCCTTAATTTTAGGGGTAGATATCCAATTCCAAAAACCCCTCGGGGCAACCCTATGAAAACCCTAGATATCAAGTTTCAGCTCAATCGGTAAAATAGTTTAGGCTCCAGTTGGAGGTACAGACAGACAGACAGACAGACAGACAGACGGAAATTCAAAAACCACTTTTTCGGATTCAGGAAGTCATGAAACGTCAAAATTTATCAAAATCTCGAGTTCGATTTTTTTGACGATCACCATACTTTCTCTACCTGTAAGATAGAGAGAAAGTAATAAATAGGCATCCTTAAGTTAATTTAGTTTCTTACTCAATGATTGGCAATCAGTATGTTACCGGTGACTTAAGAATAATACAAATATTTTAAATCCGATTTTGTTTGATATTTAATAGAGTGCAATAAAAGGATCTTCACAACGAAATACTTGTGAGGGTAGGAATGAATTGATATATTTTACATCTCTTCTTGCTGCGTTTATCCAGGCTTTTCTCGTTAGATTGTCTATAGCATCAGGAATAAATGACTTATCTGGAGTAGAAATGTTTGTGTTTGTACACAATTATACAAAGCACAATATATAAGGTTTCTTAGCCACAGAAATTGTGAATAAATAAAGTTAAAAGTAAGCAATTATTATAATAATAATTAGATAAACAAGAAATAATAACGAAATTAAGTATAAATAACGCAATTAACTAAGTTAATAAAGTATTGATGATATTGAATAAGGCAGTCTACTTCTCCAGTGATCACACTACTCAAGATTGACGTCAGACAAACACAAGATGGCGCACGCTCGTTTTTACGCGCGGAATAGAATGCAAGTTTCTAAACAGCTATAAATTATTTAAAAATCATTAAAAAGTAAAGAGTTACTTATTGGAAGTTAATAACCAAATTAGATGATTTAAAAAATTTAAAAGTATTGGCAATTGTTACTGCTCGTAAAAACAAGATGTTTGTATTTTCTAAACGTGTCTTCTTATCAGAATCATAAATTATATAGCATAGGTCTCCCCATTGAGGTTTTCCTAGCTCTCCATAATTGTATTCTCGGGAAGGAAAGGCCATCGACCCTTTAATGAACACCCAGCCGATAGCGAGCGAGAAACCTTCCTCCAACATCACTCCCCAATTTTTAATACTCCAGTGGCGATATAAGAGTTGGCCCCTCCATGGGTAACGGCCAGCGTTACAAAGAAAGTCTGGGAAACCATGTAGGAAACAAACAACCCTCATGAGACCCAACCGGTATTCGAACCCCGATCTCCCTGTCATCAGAAGGCCAGTCTTACACGAGAGTGAGGCCTTAGACTGTTTGGCCACTAAAGGGGGTGATATCCTTGGATTTTGTTAGGAAGTCCGTTCTAGAAGGACTTAAATTCTACCGAAATACTACTGTACAGTGCGATTGAGGTACTAAATTAGGCCTTCCAGAACGGGATTCTTACCAAAATCAGATTATAGTTATAAATATACAGACATTACCTTGAGTTTCCCATCAAGGTGTCCTCGAGGAGATGTCCGCACCAGCTATTCCCAGTCGAAACTGGGTTCGCAATATCAACCGATTAGTTTGTGGCCGACGGAGGACCTCAAGTGGGGAGGGTAGCAAGACGTAGAGATTCTTGAAAACAAAAGTACATTAAAAGTTGGGTAAAGTGTAATAAAAAAGTTTTTTTGCCATTTTCAGCGACAGAATTCTAAAGTCCCTGCTGGAAGCCCGAGAAGGTAGAGTGATGGCATTCAAATGGTACATAATACACCTTATAGTCATATTTTTTATACTCATGGTATTGTACTGTGGGAATAAATTGGTCTTTGAACTCTATCGGTAATTATATAAAGTGCAAATTATAGGGTACTTTACATAAAATTAATGAACTAACCTGCGCACTGAGCCATAAATATATTTTACTTATAGTACTTACTATATGACATTAGGGACTTCAAATTACATTGGCGCACCTACTAAAGCACGCCACCTATACCTAACTTTAGCTAGTTATATCCAGTCCACCTCATTACACTCTCTTTCCGGTCCATTCTAATATTATCCTCCCATCTACGTCTAGGTCCTCCCAATGGTCCCTTCCCATTGGGTTAGCCATTCAATAACTTGAATGCGGTTCTATTTTTCTCCATTCACGTTACATGTCCTACCCACACAATCTTGAAATTTGGATTACCCTAACAATGTCTTGTGTTTGTTACTTGATACAAAACTCATCATTATGCAATCTTCTCCACTATCCATAATACATCCCTTTTTGAAACAAATATTTTCCTAAATATAATAAAATAATTGATATGTAAGACATACATATTTTGACAGAACTTAAGTTTATTTACCTTGCGAATGTATGGTATTTTCTAAATAATATAATGCATATTCTTTCAAATCACATTAATTTATTTAGACATTTGAATACAAAATCATTCCGAGACATACGTTCTATTTCGGAGACTATCGCCGAAAATCGGGGACGAATGGTTACCTTAGTGTAACCTTCTGAAAATAAAACTTTGCTAAGCTCAAGTTATTCTCAACACACTCCTCTATGCTTAACTCAACGCCGGATTTGGCTTGCGAAGTTCTATCTTGACTGGAGTTCCAAGTCATGCTTGAGTTGAAACACTCCGCTGTACTGCTAATTATTTATTTAACGCGCTCTTTCCCTCTCGCAAGTGCATTTCGCAGAGGGCCTTGTCACGCAAACACAGCACGCACGCACGCACACACACACACACGCACACATACACAAACACGCACATTTGACGCTTTCTGGCACTTACACAAGAAGAACGTCACAAGAGATATTTTGTTGAACCGTTTTCCTCTAAGCCTTTCGAACTATTTGAATATTTGCACTGATGGTAAGGTATGATTGAGATAAATTGTACCCAAACTTGCGTGGAGGGAGATAGGGGAAAAAACTTGCAGTACCCGTACGGGATTCTAACTTTGATTTCCGTGTCATAGGCAAACTAGACCAGACGAAACACACATATTAGTACGTGTGCCCACCGATACGTAATTATAACACTTTTTGATAAGGTGATTGGATAAGATATGAGTCAAATAATCGTGCTTGGTATCGATTACAATCAAAATGATCGTGATGGTCCTATTATCCTATCTTCATGTAATTTATTCCTGGGGTTTTCCCATCCCTTTTCCTCTCTAACGCGAGAGCATTTCCTCCCAGTAGCCCTCTCAAGACCTATACCTTAGATTTTCTAGTTAAAAATCTTGGTACGAGCAATTAGGATTAATCTTCCTCTTGTTTGATTGGTCCGTGACGGGGAGGTAGACTTTTTTTTTTTATCCCGATTGGGTTTTCTGAGGGTGGTTTTTCCTTAATGTTTTTCCAATCCTCCTTCACGTTAATGTAAACACACTTCTCAAGTCTACCTTTCTCTTCCATACCTGATCATTGTAAACATATTGATAGCTTACATAACACATACAAAAATTAAACAATTAAATAACCTTGGTATTAAATTTTGGCTAGTATATATACGAGTAAATATGAGTGATGAAGCCCAGTCATGCATTTATACCGTATATATAGCCAACTATAGAGAAAATTAGCCGGTAGATATGTACTGTTGCCCAGGAGACATCCAAATGTACTAATCGTACCTTCTTTCCGTGAAGGCTCTCTCCATATACCGATGAGATGAGGTGACGATGATAATGAATATGAAGGTCTAGAACTGGTGTAAATTCATAACCTAACTTAAGCTTAACCTAACTTAAGCTTAACCAGACTCTGGTGACCTTTGGGATAGTACTTCGAGCAAAATACCCATTGTACCAGCTGTGAATCGAACCTGGAACCCTAGGTGGCCAGGGGCACTGACCACTATACCAAGGGGCCTGTTATTAGATGTAAATATACATTCCGTTCATCCTGAAAAGTATCAGTCTAAATTTGACGGAATGCACTATGTCCCTATCTTATAATCTACGCCACAGTGGAAACTTGCAAAGTAAACTTCTACCTTTCGGGGCAAACGAAGTGTAAGAGCCAAATTTCATAGTCAGATTGAGTACACCTCAAGTGTGGCACTACACTAAATAGAGAACACCTACCTTGACCAGTTTCATAGTCAGCCTTAGTCTCAAGAGCGGCACAGTACTAAATTCAGAACGACACCTACCTGGACTAGACCAGAATGGAATAGGCTTGTTGCATAAATGAAAACGGCCCATCCCATCATGGACTTTATCTCGTTAGCATAGGGAATAGATACATCAGCAATATCATGACGGCCTTCTTGAGAGGCCTCAGTCATTTTCCGATTACAGAGACTGAATACAGATGGCGCATTTGATTACTTTGTGGCAAGTTCCAATTACTAACAGTTTACGTTCGCTCGGCAATATTTGTGATCCCAAACTACCAGATTCGTATACCCACGATGGGAACTCCAAACACTAGGTACAGTCCAATTCAGATAGTAATACACTTTTTATGGTTAAAAAGTTTCTAAATAAATGTTTATATATTATAATGGGAAGCCATGTGATTTGCAGTTCTCCCTTACATAGATAGTAACAATACCTATAAAAGAGCACTATTACAGTAGTAAAATGCTATCAATGTTGACCGCTAAAAAAAATGTACTTTTAAAAATTCTCTTAGTACAATACACAGTACGGTAACTTCTTTTTGTACTGCATCTTATCATTCGTCCGAACTATTCGTATTAAACTAAGCTACTGTAAGAATATCGAATTCTTTAGTTTGAAAGTTTAAAATTACATACTGTGTCCTAGGCTAAGTTATTTTAAAACTTTCTACTGACAAATTACACACTAACATCGGTGGTTACATGATGTAAGACGTCATTATCACTGTATTTATGAAGACATGAAGACCAGGTTCTAATCTTGGCCGTTTTTTCAACAAGTGGAGGTGTGGTTCATGTGGCAGTGTGATTTTCCCATGCTCTCTCCACATCAAATTAATACGTGTGCACTTCAAACAACTTTACCTTCTATATCCCTTTGTTTATGTGGTTAATTAACCTGGTTTAGTAAGCAAAAATGTTTTAAAACATAATTTTTATTAATTAATTACTTTTTTTTTGTGAACGCTTCGTAATCTGGATTAAAATATGGATTCCAAAAAATTGCAAAACCTTTGTCCTCCTGACTTATGGAATTTTTAGAAAAAAATCCTTATTTTCTTGGTCGGCTACGTAGAATAAAATAAAACTATAGCTTATCTTGTAAAAAAGAATGGTTGTGCGTTTTGTCATTGGTGTAGTTGAGTGATATATAGTATCCGCTTACTTTTGTTCATCTAGTCCATTACATCCTCCACACTTCTCATATTTTTATATGAAAATTTGAAGAAAAATGTTTTGGTACTTACAGATTATGTTACTACAAATAATATTCTTTTTATAATTCTTGATGTAGGCTACTTAATCTTCTAATGGAGAATTTACATTATTAATTTAAAAAAAAAACATTACCTTGTTGACATTTCTTATTCCCTAACGTCGTTTCAAAATATAGTTGACACTTCTAGTAATTTATAGTTCATATTTTACCAAGGAAACCCCCTTTATGTGTCAAATATTCTAGGTGCTCCCCCAGACTCCCCGTTCTTCAGGTGTTTGGGGGTGGGTGGCTCACCCCATAAACCCGTTTATTACCAGGTAAGGGTTCGAATCCCGGTTGGCTGTACCAAGGTGTGGTTTCTTACTATATGATTGATCAATCTCCCCGAAGCAAATGGGAGTTCAATTACTCTAAATCGGGCCTTTCCCGTCCTTAGCCCATTAGAGTAATAAAATGCTGTATTAAGATATGGGGCGAAAAATCATTTAAGACAACCTCACCGATTTTAATCATTTAGGTCCCTCATGGTCATTTTAGGTCATAGAATTTGGGTGACTGCTTAAAAAATAAAAAGAACCACTGAGACTTGGTTATAGTAACTACAAAGGTGATAGGTTTTTCAACAAGTATAAATATACCTATTTTATCTTTTCGAGCAAGCTTTTCTCTGTTATTACTAAGCCATACGGGGATTAACACGAAGTTGAGAATGTAAATAACAAAGATAAAGAACAGTTTTAATCCCTGACATTTTGTACCGTGTCAGCCCGTGTGACGTCATGTTACATAGAATACAGACCAAGGATAGTCAATTTTGAATCCACCCATCCGTTTATCAGATATATTAAAACTGGTAAAACAATTACTAAAAATATTTAATCTAGAGACGCACTTTTTTTTAAAATTTAATGTGATATTTTAAGAATTCAAAGTATGACAAGAAGTGTTATTCAACAAAATTGTGACCGCCACCCCCAATTAGTTAAGTTTAGTGTTTACAAATTCGGAATGTTAGAAAACTAAAGTCAAAGTTTTTTTGGCCAGCCGACCTTTATGAAGTATTTTCCTGTGGATGTTCATAATCTGATAGAGATTGAAGATACACTGTCACCAGCCATTTTTTTATGCAATTACACTATGGGGAAAATGGAACTCGCTTGTGCAAGTAATATACATGATGTAGAGCAGGAGCAGTTCATCAAATCCATAAATAACTAATGTATTATCGATTTATAGCACTCAATTATTTAACTTACTACAAATAGGCCACTGGATGCCATTCTTGTACCGATAGTTCTAATTGATGTGTATCATGTCTATTTACACATTCAAATGATCCGCGTATTTATATTAATGGACTAGAATTGAAGAAGGTATAAATTAGAGTAAACAAACCCGTATTTGCGTGGAGGGGGAGTAGAAAATCATTTAGAAATAAAACTCCTCACCACATCCGGCTTGGATTCGAATCCTCCACACACCGTCCCCAGCTAACTAGACAATCTGAGACTAACTAACAAGTTTGTCCGCGTGCCCACCTATTTGTGCAAGTGTTAGACATACCGATAAGGAACTAAAGTTAGTTTCATTTGCTAGTTGGGTTCATTCAATGTGTCTTCCCAAAGCTCTGACGCAGATAGTTCCTTTTAAATTGCCTTAGATTTAATCTTTATTTTATTTTTAAGATTTTACTTTGTGTTTATGGCAAAGTTTATGAAGATGCGTCCTTAAATATGGATACTATATTATTAATAACTTTTATTTAGAGATAACGTTAGATTACATTTTTATTTCTAATAGTTTCAAAATGATTTTTTTTTTTATTTCACCTCAATTATTTACTTTAAAAGAATCAGGATAAGTAAGATGAATATTAGTACCTTACACTGACACTCGCTTGGAGAGAGAATTGTAAACCATCAGTTTGACAAGTCGTGGAGAATCCCGACATTCCCTTTCAGATGCAAGCTCTCTAATACCAGCAACGGTGGTCACGTGGGTTAAATGTCAGACTAGTAGCTAGTATGATTTCCAGTGACATAAAGGCTGGTCATCTAATGCCAACATTGTATACTAGGGGTGGGTTTTTTCTGTATGGTTTCCTACTCTTCCTCCACGTGAATGTCGGTACATTTATTCTTAATTAAACCTTCCTAATCTCTCCCCCATCAGCGCAATTTAAAGGAGCTCGAGAGGCAGTGAAAAATAAAGCACATAACGTTACACCATATCTCAGATGGTAACGTAACTGCATATGGAGCAGGTCAGCTGTTCGATTTCTGGCACGGCTGAAAATGGTACCGTTGGTTAAATTGGAGGCGTCCATTTAACATGAATTAATTGGGAGTACTATGCATGTTCTATAAACAATAGTTTGTAAGTCGCGTGATAATCCGATCAGCTGATTCAGAAAGTTCAAGTGAAACACTCCGAATATAATACTAAGCTATCAAACACCTAAACCTGCTTACAGTTCAAATAAATTAAAAAATTACATCTGTGAACGGGAATCGAACCTAGGACCTTTGTTTTATCGCACCAATGGTCTACTACTGAGCTATCCAGATATAGTTCCGTGCACAGGGTAATTCCTCACTCATAGCTTAAGGCAAAGTCTGGGATGGACGTGTGGATATCAATGACTACTGAGGGTTGTCATTGATGACACAGCCACCCGCGACTCGATTGTGGCCCAAAGAGACCAATAGTATAAACACACTTATATTCCAAGTGAATCACGAGGGAAGGAAGAAACGCTACGTAATAAAGTATGTATGAGAGGCTAAGTTTGGAGGAATGAATGATTATAATTACGGAAAAGAGCCGTATCTCAATCATATAAGAATAAATTTAAAAAAATGACACCTGAAACGGGACACGGGAACGTAACTCGGGACCTGTGGCTTAACGCACCGATGCTCTACCACTGAGCTCTTTGATTATGATTGAGACATGGCTTATTTTCATAATTATGGTCATTCATCCCACAAACTTCGCCTTTCATATATAGGCCTACTTAAATGCATAGCGTTGCTTTCTTTCATCTGATTAGAGTTGCTGAAACTCAACGATATACTTATTTCTACTGTCCGATTTTGGGCAAACACTACGAAACGTCAGAATTTTCATCCCTAGGTATGGTGTGCAAAAACGCCACTGAGTGTGATTGGATGCTTAGTGACACGTTAGCACACTCACGGTCCACCTCCTAGCCTATGATGACTCAACAAACCAATGCCACTCCGTGTGAGTGGGTGCTTAGTGGTACGTTAGCACACTCACGGTCCACATCCTAGCCTATGATGACTCAACAAACCAATGCCACTCCATGTGAGTGGGTGCTTAGTGGTACGTTAGCACACTCACGGTCCACCTCCTAGCCTATGATGACTCAACAAACCAATGCCACTCCATGTGAGTGGGTGCTTAGTGGTACGTTAGCACACTCACGGTCCACCTCCTAGCCTATGATGACTCAACAAACCAATACCACTCCTTGTGAGTGGGTGCTTAGTGGTACGTTAGCACACTCACGGTCCACCTCCTAGCCTATGATGACTCAACAAACCAATGCCACTCAGTGTCTGCTCACACTATGCGTCCACTTAGTGGCGTTCTTGCATACGGCCCTAGGGACATTGGTTCCCTCCCCGGCTTTGACTTTTCAACTGTGAGACTAATCGACAGGACATTGTACTGATTAGTGCATCAGCGCGTAAAATGGACCCCTTCGGAAAGCAATTTAAATTAATTAATGGGCCGACACAGAAATCATTGGTGCTAAAGTTGGACCGTTTTATGCGTGATTACTACTTTGGGAGAGCTAATCGTCCGGAAAATACGACTTTATTTTCAAGTAGGGGATTATAATCTTTTTTTTGTTTTAAAATAATAAATTTGGATGGTCTTGAAATTTTTATAAATCACGTGTAAAAAATGGCTTTTCCAACTATTTATGTTACTATGTTATTATTTTTAATTAGATATTAAATCATATAATTATAGTGGAAACCCGTTAGGATGAATAGCTTAGAAAATATAAACCTATTTTTATTTGTGACTAACATTGCACGTTGGTGGGTGCGTAGACCAATCGTCAGGATCGTATAGTCTGATTTCTTGATGACTCAGAGTTCGGTATTCAAATCTCAGCCGGAGGAACAGAGTTTTTTTTCCCAAAATGTCTGTCCCAATCTAACTATGCGAATGCGGGTAAATTTGATATACATTCTACCTTCCTCATCCTTACCCTATTTTACGCGACAAAGCCCAGTGGACCAAACGACGCCATAAATATTTGCCTCCATTGCTGTTTGTCCTGTACTCTCTCTTGCCATAGGTTCCTTTTGTTCCTGTGCGGCCTAAGTCCTCTAGTAACCAACCGGTCCATCTATTCCTAGGCCTATCTATGGGTTCTTTGCCTGCCTGCCTGTCTGGTTATAATCGCGGTTTTCGCCCATCGTACGTAGTCCATTAGCGCAACGTGACATATTGGAGTTTACGAAGTATAATGATGAACACGATGTTCGTCCCTCTGTAGAAGTTAACAAATTCCCTGTTGTATCGGATCCTTCTCCACCCCATTACTAACTTGGTACTTAGCTACTCCATGGCATTAGTAACTCGAAATGTCATTGCCGCACTTAATAAAGTACGTCACCTATCCTTATTTCGAGCTAGTGCTTTCCAGTACACCTCATTATACCCTATCCCTATTTTAAGCTAGTTATATCCAGTCCACCTCACTATACTCTATCTCTTATAGGTCCAATCTAATGTTATCCTCCCATTTGTGTAAAGGTCTTCCCAATGCTCTCTTCTCATTGGGTTTGCCAGTCAATACTATGATCAAGGTTATAGAATCTCCCATTAGCGCTGAATGTCCTAATATACGAGACTTGACTATCCTAACTCTTTCTTGTGATGATTACAGGATATATAACTCATCATTATGTAACATACTTCACTTACCAGTATCTTCATCCCTTTTTGGACTAAATATATTCCTAAGGACTTTGTTTAAAATGCGCATATCCCAAACGGGTAGCATGACGTGGTAGAAACAAAATAGGTAAAATGTAACTTCATAATTATTATAATTTAGACATTGGAATCGTCTGTAAAATGTAATATTGAATTAGCATATGATTGGTTTATTAATATATTAAAGTCGTTTCAATTTATTTGTAACTGTCAAAATACCTTTGTTAATATAGCAATCCCATTGTAAGATTTATTTTAATCAAGAAATGGGAGAGTAGTTCTACGTTATATATGGCACCGGTTTTCCGTTATCTAAAAATCACTGTTTCTCTGTTTAATACTTTTTTCACCACAGTTCATCACTCGTTCTGTTTATACGCATATTATTTGCTCTAATGCTGTAGATATGATGACCGTAGAGTTTAGAAGAAATATAATGGCATTTTCATGGGTTTAAGGGTGGGAAACCTTTCAGGAAAAATCACCCTCATAACATCGGTCCGTGTTTCAAGCCCCTAACCTCCACATCGCCAGCAAACGAAAAAAGATGGGCTTGACATTTAGACCGCGTGCCCATCGGCGTGGAACTTTTCACTTTTCATCCCCCATAAACATTAACATATATTTTAAGATTTGGTCATTTTAAATATATAACTATATTATTTTTTTATATATCCGCCGATTCTTACAACCCGTTCGGTAATAACTGTTCATATATTATACAACTATTCTATAACTATGAAAATCCTATAATGTAATATAATTATTTAAAGATTTTAATTAATAAAATTATATTCACTTAAAAACTATTGATCTGGTTAAATTTTGTGTGTTATAAAATATATTGCTAGCATGTGGTAAAAGGAATCTCTCTCGTCTTGTCTAGTTTTCTGTTAACGGAGTTATCGGGGCTCAAATCCTGATAGGGTGTTCAAAGGTGTATTTTACTAAATAAGATTACATTTTATTGTCTTTCTATACAAATGCCGGAACATATCCTCTAAAATTCTACCTTTTTTATCCTTACTCCATCGGCGTAAATATGTGGATGGACTCGACGGATAGTCAAAAAACTTGATCCATGATCCTAGTTATGTTTAGGTTAAAAAATTGACTAAATAACTATGGTGTCAATAAATTTTCTTTTTTTTAGTTTTTAAACGCATAAATATGCATGTTAATGATTTTTCGCCACTGGATAAAATATATTTATATTCTTATTATACAGACGTAAAAAAAAACCTTTTAGTGTATTTTGCTTTTATTTGCGCAACATTGCAAGTAAAATATAACAGATTCAGTCTTTCTATTTTGAACTAAGCCCTATTTCACAATGAATTACAAGGGCGTTAGTGCGTGTACCATCTTGATTTATTCAGACGGGTGGAAAAAGGCATCATCAATGAACTACATCAAGTTTTTTTTGTTTGTTATAAAGAACGTCACCCTATTCATTTACGGACCGCTACCCCGATGTATTTGACAGCAACCGCAATTATAAAGAGCGATTATTTGCAAGCGCGATAAAAAAAACAATTGATGATTTTACAAGCCAATGAAATCACTGGCGCCATTGGCATTGTTCAATATTCTCGTTTGAGCCTATTGATCTGATATTATCATGGACAAGCTTTGCTTATAAAATTGACTGTTTTATGATGTTGATATAATTATTTTGGGTATTTAATGTGTATATACGGAATAAAAAGGTATTCAAGCACACGGTCTACAAACTAATTTAACGTATTAAAATCATATACACCAATTGAATAGGTGTCTTGTCTGGTCTTATGATGACCTTAAATACCACCTGCTGTAATGAACTGTTTTCCCTTTATTGTTTGCCACCCACCCAACACGCATACACGGATATATTATTACCTTTAAATTATAACTTACTCTTCTCTACTACTTTAGGCTGATAAAGAGTGGCGTGCATAGTTAAAATAAATGATACGGTGCAACACACGGACTTTCTCTCTTTTTTATCTTAAAACAGAGACCTTTAATAAAAACTTGGAAGATTTGTGAAGTGTAATAATATACATTGTTAGAGAAACATTCTACAAAAACCGCAAATATGAAATAATATTCTTTGTTACAAAAGCATGAAACGTCACCGTTTCTTCTGGAGTTGTCGGTGTAGTGTTATTAGATCAGATTCCGAGAGTTGTTGGCTGCTATTCTTGAAGTTCCTCGTAGTCTGGTTACGTTATTACATACTTCTATCTCTGGTTCGTGTCTCACATTTATATCGTTAGATTAGGAATTATGATGATGATTTCAACTTTTGCCTTAAGCAGAATAGGTTAATTTTGGAATATAAATAATGTCATTTTGATAACCATTCATTTATTTTAATGCAAGATCACATGACTCAGAACTATTACAAATATTTGTATGCGCGACAGCTTAAAATTGAAATTATTGACTAGCGCATCGTGGACCGTTCCTACAGTAGGGTTGCGGATCGAATTGAATCGTTGTATATGTTTGGATGGAAATCTTTCTGGAAGGTTCTTTCTTTCCTTCAGTTTCACCATGCTTGCATTAACTTCTAGAAAGGAGGGAGAGAGACAGAAGGTTATATCGGCGTTGTTGTGTTTCACAAGTATTCGAAAGAGGGGAGGGGGAACATTGAACAATAGAGCAATTTTGGCTAGCGACAAAAGGTCGTTGTAAAGAACATAAAAAATAAAATAAATGATCACCCAGGTGTGTGAAGAGATTCTCTAACACATGTGGATGCATTGAGTTTGATATTCTGAAATTATTCATTAGTTTGAAATATATTAAAGGTGAGAACTTCTTATTTGAATTATTACGGAATGAAAATTATATATTATTAGAAGCATAAAACATTGAGCATCCAACAAAGAGCATAACAATCAATTGTATATTTCAAATACATTAGTAAATTATATATATATATATATATATAAGCTATAAGCAAATACTTTATATATATATAAAGTATTTGCTTATAGCTTAGAAACTATTGGTTTTATAAAAATATATTTCAATTAAAGGTTTTTTATAGTTAATAATACCATAGATTTACAATAAATTATTTTGTATCTCAAATATTTGAGGAGATATGATGAAAATTCGATATTTCCGCATATTTAAAATGCCATAAAACTAGTTTTAATGGATAATTAAAACTTCAAATTTATTTATAATGTCAAACAATGCCTAAATATGAACTTTAATCAAAATATTTGAAGTAGATTTCGGGAAAATGGATTTTTCTCTTTTTTCCTCATCAGTAAACTACCTTAATTTTAGGATCATTTATCGAATTCCAAAAACTCCTTAGGGGATCTTATGAAAATCCTAGATAACATGTTTAAGCCCGATCGCTAAAATGGTTTATGCTGTAATCCTAGATACAGACATACAGACAAACAGTTGGCATCGCGAAAACAACTATTTCGGTTTCAGGGGATCGTGAAACGTCGATAATTTCGATCAAAATTTCGATCAAAATGTTGAGGTTTTTTTTTTTCGATTTTAATACTTCTCTCTCCGAGAGGTAGGAAAAGATTAAAGAGCTTGACGTGTTTTGGATGCAGATTTATTTACTCATGATAATTAGGAATATGCTTTCCTCGAAACAAGAATGCTTATTCACACCACCTTTGAATAAAGTAACCTACACTTATCTGAAAATTATAATATAATAATTGAAAAAACAAGGTTGAAAATCCACATAAAATTATTTTTCCATACGCTCTTTGCCATTTTGTCCATACAGAAACTAATGAAAACATTATACTTTTGAAATCAACGGTGAGGCTTGACCACTTACAAAGTAGTACAAATACCCTAAATTAAATCCTCTTCTTTCCCCAAACGATTATATATATATATTAGTATAATACCTTATTTTCCTTTATAAAAGAGAACAAAGATTCATTCACTTAATCAAAACACAATAAAAATTGATAATGGTTGGCCATAAAGGAATACAAAATATAGAATAAGATTAAAAAGGAATTACTTACCAATAGAGGGAAGTTAATGTCTAAACAACTCACGACTCTGGACACAAAGTGACGTGCAGTGGTGAAGGAAATTGCTTTAATGTACTCAGTGGCTTAGTTACGCATATGTATCTGCTCACTGAAGTCACATTCATAAGATGTAGGCCTATTATACCCGTTATTTTCACGAGACTCAATTGGCGTTGCGGAATATAGTGCATGAGCAGTTCAGTGCTCTCAACAGACTTTATATTCAGTCTAGTTTTCTGAAACCTTTTGCCTTGTTAGATTCTTTTTTGAGATTGTCAAGAGTCAGTCCAGAGTACATTCCTACGAAATGCATTGACCTTCTTATGTTTCAAGAAGTATTTCATTAAGTGGATTGTGATAGGTCGTTAAACTTGATACTAACATGCCCCCACCGGTGTTTACAACCTTCTTTCTTCACAATGAAAAAAAAAAAGAGAAAAAAAAATCTCGTTAACATTTTACTGAAGTTTTTTTAGAAATATCGACTGGGAAAACCTTTATGATCAACTTAACTATATTAAAAATGAGAATAAAGGACACTACCTTAAGGTGATTTTATAAACCAGCATCGATTGAAAGCAATTTTCTTACCCTGGTAAACAAAGTTTTTTTACCTCGTTTAGAAACCTATTGTAAGTTACCTTTGCTCTATGGTAAAATATATATTTTTTTCGTTTTTTTGAGAAATTTAACGTGCGCTTTTTGAACCGAATGATGATATCAGCATACGATAATTTCTATGAGATAGAGCGAAAGGGCCTACCAATTTTGCTGGTAAAGATATTTTCACATATCTTCCAGGAATCTTTAACATGCCACAGTCGACTGGGTCTGACAGCTTTATTTCCCCTCCGAAGGAAATTGTTCTACGGATTCTTATTTCCTAAGGAAAAGTCCGTCAACCCCAGCTGGGCTTGAAACCACAAACATCGGGTCAATTGAAAAGTAAAATATATGTAGCCTATTGAATGCCCCAAGATGGCATAAGCTATGCATTGGATGGCACCACATTTATATAGGATAGCACATTATATGTATTGGACAGCACCATCACCTTATAATATAGTACAACATATATTTAAGATAGCACAATGTATATAGGTCATCACAAAATATTTAAGCCCTATAAGATAATACAAAATCTGCATTGGAAGGAAAGTATGCCCTTTTAAGTTAAAATATCAACATTTGGTATCAAAATCTCAGCATTAGATAATAACATAATAGTACTTACTAAAATTTGCAAATAAATTAGCGAAAGAAGTAATTCAAACAAGCCAAAGTCTCGCAATCGGCCTCTCTTCAATCGAAGGAAGCTTTGTTTCCCCTTACATGACTGACTCACCAACACAATTTCTTTTTTTTTACCTTTATATGCTTGAAATCTAACTCCTTTGGACACACACCACTTTATTTACGTAACTATACACCCAATCGTCCAGGTGAGAAACTAAAAAGTTACCTTCAATTTTATTTTAATAAATGGAGTATTAAAAATAGATTTATAAAAAAAAAATTCCTAGGCTTGTCTCAATGTAACTAATATTATTACCTGAACCCATTGATCGTGAAGACTAAGGGGTCACGTTTGTAATATACTCGAGGTGAAGGTTCAAATCCCGACAAGGCAATTTCCTTTACATGATTCATCATTGGCTTTCACAACCCATATTTCGGCTAATGAGGATGCCGTACTGTCGTATTTCAAATGGGAATGTCAGTTCTAAAGCTTCAAAATCACTAAAACAATCCCAAATTATCCTACATTTTGTTGTTGTTAACCTATTTTTAATTTAATTTTATTTGTTTGAGGAAAGTTATATCGATGTTTTATCATCATTCACCTTTATTTCGGAACTATTAAACGTTGTTGAAAATTATCCTTTACGTACAATTTTTATTTTAACTACCTATTGAAATAAAAATGTATGTTTTTTATTGTATAGAAACATGTTGATACTATTCGTTTCTAACTAACTTGTTCCATATTTAGAAATAACTCGCCACTTCATGAATAACCCTTTATTTCTGAACGTGTGCACTAATTCTCATAGCTTTGGTAGGGCCATTAGTGCAAACAGTATTGTCACCTCACGGACGTGTAGTCTGGGTAACACAACTAGATTCAAGCGTCATGTCGTAATGGGATTTTCTTTTGTTTCCAATCAAGGACAGTGAAACCGTTTTAACATAATTTCAAAATATTTAACAAAATTAAAAAAGTTCTTAGAATTAAAAAAAACACACTATGAAACTGATATTAGCTTCGATGTTTTCAAGTGAAGCCATGGTTACAGTTGAAGCATATTCCCGCGAAGTGGAGATCTCGCGAATATTTTCATATTAGTCTGAATGAAACAAACAAGTATTGCACAACTGGGATGGTAACACTACAAGCTAAATAGTTACGATAGTACGCGTGAATCGATAGAATCCCAAACAAGTTTTTTCTTTTCGGGGGCAACAACATTATTTTATTCTTAACAATTTTGGAATAGTGAGAACTTTAAAGAGTACACATATGGATTGTGAAAGACTTAACTATTGCACATAGAAATAATAATTCAAACGACACTCGGAAGTATTTATCAAATTGGCTGTGCTTATTTGATATCTAATGATTTAATACTTACTATTATCTTAAATTACGTTGAGAAAATAAAGGATTCACCCAGTATTCTCTTGTGGTATTTTATAAAATGAGGAACTTTAAATTACGATTATTTTATTACAAATATAACTCTAAGTAACCAATACTTCACTAAAAACAAAGGATCATCCCAAATGATTATCACGTGAATTTGCTTTCTCTGTAACCAGGACCCAATTTGGGCGAATATAAATGTTTTCGCGATAGCTCGATCTCACGCGTAAACGCTTCAACTGTGGACCGAAGCCGAATATCCCGGCTAATGGACCCGTGAGATGGACTCGTTTAACGCATGAAATTACATTCATACGCAACTCTGAATCATCCTGAACATTTTGCTTTCACTTTAAGATTAAAATCGTTCCCGACAGGTAATCGGAGCCAAATCTCCACGACGTGCTCATTGTTGACCTCACCACTCGTCTAGACGCCGTCGAACAAGACCAAGGTCTACCATGTTGAAGACAAGAGTTGAAGAGGATTCTCAAGATCGCCCTTGACTTATGAACAACCTGGCTATATGACCCATTGTTGGCGTTCTAGTGTGTTGATAAACGCTATCCTCCAAGGAATGCGGTAGAGGAATGTGGTAAATCTCTCATTCCAATGTTATTCTTTCATTGGAAAGTTTTTTTTTGCGTGCCAGACAGGCTTTTCGAATGGGAAACCATTTATGAAAAAAACACAATCCTAGAACCACTTGGTCGGAATACAATCTCCGGCCTCCCGTGAGCTGCAAATCAGGCCAGACAATGGCGATGCCTTAACTATCATGCTCACCGATACGTGTAATTATTTAATGTTTTGTTTCTCAGCCTCTTAGGCATACTACCCAGCCGGGCTATCTGCATTTACTTACAGTTTTGGGATATATATGAGGAAGGCGAAGGCAATGTGCCTCCATTCACGCGAAGGAAGAGTAGGACCAGGGGGAGGTACCGATGTTTCCGCCGATGTAGACCATTAGGAAATTATAACGTTTCTAGCACAGATGTTGGCGCTGGAAAATGTGGTGAGCTTGATGAGGAGTTGCAATGCACACCTATGTTAAGACTACTTCACATCGCTTGCACTCGCATCGGTGGTCACGCAGACTATTTTAAATATTAAATTGATATAGTTTGGTTTGTTAGTGACAGGAATCTCGGTGATTAGATCTCGGACATATATAGTGAGAAGTTTTTCCTTAAATGGATTCCCAATCTTGTTACACTGAAATACGTGTATATTTTCCCTAAATTATGATTTTATCATCAGCATTAGCTTAATTATGTGTGTGGATAGCCCTGATGAGTACAGCAGTAAGACACGGTGTAAAGAATTCCAAAATATCACAAAACCACCCAAACATCATTGCCAAGTCATGAAATATTCCTGACCAATGAACATTTGAATCTCGTACAAATTTAACAAAATTATTGAAAATAGTAATAATGTTTTTGTTAAACTCAACCTAAATTATTTTTAAGCTGTTTAGCTAATTAAAATAAGAGTTATCAACTGTAACGTTAGCTTATTCAGAGCATGACTAGTTTAATTATTTTTAATTGATTTAATATAGGCTGCATCGCTTCTAAAGATACTGCAAAATTATATAAATTGACAAATTATATCGAAAACCTAGAATCAAATATTATTATCAAGAAATAAATTAAAGGAAGTATTTACAATATTTAGTAAACTTTCCATTAATTATTTTATTTTATATGTAAAGGTATTCCCCAGCAAACTTAATAAATTGTATTTCATTTTTCAGCCAACACTTCATATAATTGTATATCTTTGCATAATGGTTTTAACAACTGAACCTCCATGATTTATCTTAATTTTTAAGCTCAAACATAAAATTATATAATAATTAGAAATTCTGGCAAAAATAATTGTATATATTTTTAATCAACTATTTACTACGGGAAGACCGTGAACCGTGTATTCGCCAAATATAGTCTCACTCCGTATAAACTTTTATTATGTTTTATTGATTTGGACTAATTAGAACAATTTTCTTAATCCGCTGTATTTTAATCTCAACTCTATTTTTTTTTACCAACCCACCTTCACCAATATATTTTTGATATATTTTTTGCAGCTTTTATTTTTCAAAATTTTTAAAGAGTTCTTATATTTCGACCCTTATTTTGATTTATTTTCAAAGATTTTTTAGTAAAATAAACAAGTTTAAAAAAATTAAATTACAACTAAAGGAACTTTATGTTTTCTGTGAATCATAGCTCTCTATTTTTAGCGCCAAATACAACTAAAATATACCTTTTTTTTTACTTTAGACACGTGATATCTCAAAACAATGGCTCGAATATGTCTAAAAATCTAAATTAATGTGTTTGTTACAGCTGTTAATGTTCACACCAATTTATTTGCCCAGATTTGTCAGTTAGTTAAATAAAAGTTATTAATTACACCTACTCAGAAATAATGCAATTGGAACGAGGATAAAAATAACTTTGAATAGATTGTATGTAAAGGTTTCTACCACTCTTAATTGGTAATTAAATTGTCAAATCCACTAACTGACGGATAACTTTACATATATAAATTAATACTATCGGCTAAGTATAAAGATAAGTATTAATATAAACTTTGGCCTGGATATTAAATTGATATCCTCATTAATGAGACTACATTAGTCGTGATTATGTAATAAATACCTTCATGTAGTGATGATTAGTGTAATGCGTGTGACTAAGACACTCAACATTTTATTTGCCCTTTCAACATGAACAAAATTGCACTTTTCCTACAGTAGAGACTGATTCAACCCACACTAATGGGTACGCAGACTTAGGAGCCCAAGTCTGGTCTCATTTTGTTTCCATCGTGTCTAGTATCCGTTCGGGCTATAATCATACAATAATTAAGATGATTGGAATTGGATGCGGAAGGTAGAATTCTAGAGGAAATGTACCTTAATTTGCGTGGAGAAAGAGTGGAAAATTATTTAGTTACAACCACCTTTAGTACACCCGATCGGGATTCGAACCTCAATTTATAATTCGTCAGACATTCAGCATAACACAAGAGTAACGCGTTAAACCCCGTGACCTCAGATGAGGTAAAGTCTCGTCTGGTTGACGATGACAAAGAGGTCGGGGCTCGAATCCAGGTTGTAAGTACTGAATTACTCTTTTCCCTGAATGGTTTCCCATTCTCCCTCCACACTATTTCGGGTGTACCTTATCTAAATTCTTCTGTCCTTAACTCTACCCTAAAGGTATTATTATTCGAACAACCCAACATAGATCACATAAAACTGGAAAGGGAATTAATCGATTTTACAAGTTTAGTACCAATCTCGATGGATTTTCTAAACACACACTACATCGATCATAACATGACTTAAAAACCATATTAACCAATTAAATTATTCTTAAAACATGATGGATTATATTTTATAATTACGATTATAGCTGCACCTAAGTATCATATTCTTTAAATTATAAAATTACATCTGGACCCGGGACCTTTGGTTTACCACGCCAAAGGTTCCGGGTTCGATTCCCGTGTCCAGATGTCATTTCGCAATTTAAAGAATATATTATTAATAGATTAGTACATAAATAATCATAGCGTTTAGATATTTAATAATTGATCAATGTGCTCTCCATACACAAATTAATTGGCTACATTGAATTACAGATTGTGTTCCAAAATCCTCCTTCAGAGGACAATTTTACAACAGCCACGACACTCCAGGAGGCTACTTTGCACTGCACCTGAGCTTTATCGAGATGGAACATTAAATATGGAAAGGGAAGTAGGAAGTTGCATAAATAGCGAGTCTGATAAATTATTTTACTTAAAATAAATTTAACAGATCATACAACTAAACATCCTCATCTGAGGCTATAATTCCAGGCGGTTTGAACAAATAACAGAGAAAAAGTAGACTAGCTTGACTGACTTTAGACTTATATAATTATATGCGATTGGATCAATTAGCAATAAGTGAAATAGCAGAAAAGAAGGATGCCAAATATAAAGCTAATACCTAACAAAAGTATACGTCATCCCTTAGCTTTTTCTCATGGATACATTAATCTTTGATCATAACGCCAATATGCTCTGGAAATAATCTTGGACGTTATTATATACGTTTACGTCTCAGCAAGTCAAACTAACATAATAATGATGACCATTCCCAGTGGTTATACGGACTTATAGCTTGATTAGTAGAGAATTATCTTTCCCTCACATTGTATTATAGTCTTCAGCCTTATAATAGATTGTACAAGACTGACTGTTAAATGGGAACATAATCCAAACAAATATCCTAAAGGATAATCTTATCAAAAAAAAAGTGTGTGAGCTGGCTGAAGGCCAGAGCTAGAGTAAACAGTAAATAATTAATAAGAAATATGGCTAGAAAGATGGGAGAGATTAATCACTGTCCTACCAGCGATGGAAAGCATTACATTGAATTCTATTATTAATATTAAGATGGAAAGCAAGCTAAATCAGCTAGAAACATTACACATGTGAAGCTTGTTTTACACTCAGTAAAGTGCAGACCTGAAAATTTAAAGAATAGACCAGTGCTTAGCACGCCCCCTAGCATACATAAAGTTATATATTTAAAGGTTAAGTGCCCGAAAAAAATTATTAACACATAAGATTTTACACTGACGTTTGAATTACATTAAAATATCGAATTTTACCGATCTATACAAACATTTATATAATTACATTTTACAATAATAATTCTTCTATCTTAGAAATCAAGATAGACAAAAAAGCTAATATTTAAGGGATTTAAAAGCTTGCTATACCTCAGTTTTATCTTCTGTGGTGCTGACTGACAGCTCACAGCTGACTTCTGACGGCTTTGAAAAGCTACCAGACCAAATTATGTATCCCTACGCTGAACCATATGATCTGCAAAAAACATGTCTTTAGCAGTTGTCACTTCTTACAGTCAAAATTTAGGTCTATACCTAAATGTTGACTGTCAGAAGTCAGCTGTGAACTGTCAGTCAGCACCAAATAAGCTGTAACCTGGGTGTACATATAATAATCATACATTTAGTTTACATTACTTACATCGACTTACAATCAAAGATTTAGAAAACTCTTGTTTGAGTAGACTAAACCATGGCGACGTTCGTGGACGTCTAGTATTTTAATATTTCAGTTGCAGGTCGCGTCAACTATGAAAGCCTTTGAGACAAGACTGTTGATGAATAGTGATAGATCCATTTTTGTTAATGGAAGTCGAATTTATACATAAATAATGGCAGATAAGGGAGGGTAAAGTAAGGAGAAGTGTTAAAGTTTACTTCTGAACGCTTCTGGCGCTCTAGTGGAGTGGTGGAGGAAAGTAACATGGCCTCCTAACAAACTGGGTTGTTGTGCTGTACACTTGGAGGGGGGTGTCGTTGCTCTTCGTAGCTTCGACCACACTTTTCTTGGGCATGTCCCAACAGCTCGTAATCACCATTAATGTTGTTGATTGTTGTCTTGTTATCGGGATCACGATTTCAAATATAAAAATAAAATATTTCATATCCAAGCCGAAAACATGGCAAGCACATATATAATAGTGACTTAGCGGGAAGATATGTTTAGTGATAAGACATTATTTTAGTGAAATATTCTTCTTGTGATGGGATAAACTATCTAACCCATTACTATTCTATAGAAGAACTAACTTGTCTATAAAATATAATAAGTATCTCTATCAACACCACCTAGAATTGAACCAGGTCTTCTTAGTTTCGTGACTGATCATTCGGGCCATTAAAGCATGGTTTTGGACTTAAAAAACAACAACATTTAAGTCCAGTACCACTCTGCAGACGATTAACGTAAAAAAATAAAATACAAACCAAAGGAACAAGTTGGAAAAGAGGCCTTCTAGGATTAGCTTACTAGAAAGAAAAGAAAGGCACAGCAAATAAATCTCTAACCTCGCACGCGACAGAGGGATAAATCCTGTTCTATGATACGTGTTAAGTTTTTGCTAGAGTGATTTACTCTAAAGTATGAGTAATAAACTGGTATCGTATGAAATGTTTGTTCAGTTAAAGAGCCTTACACTCTCGTTACATGAAGCAGTAAGTAAAGTTCCCCTTTTAACTGTAAACGCAGATAATATTTTATCCAGTGGCTACCAAACTTCGTACATGTAGGAGATTCAGGATTTCATTCTGAACGGGAGCTTTAGGAATATTTTTAAATTCTACTATTATTTTTTCCGGCCTCATTTCAGGTAATTATAAACGAAGTTATTTTAGTAAACGCTTATATAAAACACTATTAGACACAAAAACATATCTGAAAAACTAGTTTTTCTGCCGCAAGTAGGTCCTTTAGGCACTGAAAGCCAGTTATTAAAATATTTTTATGGTTCTATTAGATTTTTATCTATAAAAAATCCTACTCTAGTGCCACTCAGGCTCTATTCCAAATAGCAAAGCAGTGTAAAATTTACGCGTTTCCATCCCTCCACCCATTCATTCTTAGAGGAAATTTGGTGTACACTACCCTACTATTACTGAATACACTATGGCTTATATTATAAGCTGGCCTATAGTGGAACCAATAGTACAATTTTTATATTAAGAGCATAGAACTCAATAAGCAAACGCAATATTGATTGATCCAAGTTATTTAGCCTAACCATTCATGCTATGTCCATCCTATTTTTGGGTAACTGAAGATAATTATAGTTAACATTCATCTTACTTGTCCTATGACCTTAATCTACTATAAAATGCAGATAGCCCGATCATGAAGTAAGATACAGAGTGATACAAATATTTGTTACTAGGGACATCTAACGTTTAGTTCCTTAACTAGCTGATTACATCACAAGTCTTGAAAATTAACTAGATGTAAAACCAGTGCTAAGACGAGCAATTCGTCACCGTTGGAGGAACACCNAAACCTCAATTTTACAATATTCGGCCAAGCTAGGAATAAAACCCGTTCCACGGACTGACAGGATTTGCATCGGTGGTCACACGTACCAAGGCGCCAGTATAGTATGTATACTCTTGTTTTTATGACGATCCGGCTAGGTCCAGTCTCGCATCTTGGCCAGGTTATTCCACTCTTTCTCTTCACGCAAGTACAGGAACATCTCCTCTGAAGCTCTGCGATCCTCATTCCTCCTCAACCATAGCCCTGATTTAAACCCGGAGATGAATCATTTGAATCCCGACCTCTCTTGTCAAGCAAACACTGAGCTGGCTGTATCGGTGGCGGTAGCGTGAGGCGATAGGGCCTAAAGTGAATCCATTTTTCGTCACGTGACTCACAGATAATCCATCGAGGAATATTAAAAACAAAAATCAATAAAAGTCGACATAAATAGCCTACGACCTACATTTTATAGACAGCATTCACTTTTACCAGTTGGAGCATTCATTATTCGTAGTGTTTCTAAACATAAAAAATTTAAAGAAACAATTTAAAAACTAGATAAATATGGTATCTGTGTGCACGCAGACTAAATGTGAGGTTTATATACTCCAGTTTTCTGATGGCCGTGATAACAGGGTTTGAATCCCGGATTGGTAACCCAATTTTTTTTCCTAAATGATTTCCTAATCTCCTTAATTGTAAATGCAGTCACATATGGTATATTTTATACGATACAAATTATTACTCCATTAACGTAAATAAAATACGTGTATCCCACATAAGTAGTAAGACTCGGTGTTAAAATGAAAGAAAGTACAGTACGTTTGATGATGATGATAGTAATAATAATAATAATAATAATAATAATGATAATAATAATAATACACACTCAGCGCTAGAATATAATTATTTACTAATTGCAAAGATTAACGAACCTTTATTCAAATAGTTAATAAATTGTCAACATTATTCGTTATCGAACCAGTGTTATAAACTGGAAATTAGCTTGTTTCTTCCAAATGAAGCATTTCAAGTGAACAGTTTTTGTTGATTGTTTTTCGAAACCTTAGCCTATAAACTATCACTTTCGCCTTCAATGCTATGTTAAATTCTTAGCACGGTTGCAAAATCTGTCATGAGTAAAATTGCTACTTCCTTTTTCGCAGTGATGACTTGATCTTTGAGGTACTGCAGGAGGTGTTTGTCCCAGAGTTAGCTCAGTTTGTAATTCGTATTTTATATGATCAGTTAGTTCATAACGGAAACATTAAATCCTCCTACTTAAACATAATACCATACTAAATAATATGAATACACGATACTTTTTTTCTAAACAAATTTTTTACTATTCCGGTAGCCAAAATATGTTTCGTTTACAGATTTTATGGATAAACACGAAATACGTGTTAACATGGTTATTTAATGACTACACATTACATCATAAAAGTAATTATGGAAGTTTGGGGTGGAAAAATATATGAGTATATTAGATTTGCATGACTCTGGAAAACAACGTTAATGGTGATTCCCTTTTTAAGGATCAAACATTTTCACCGAGATTCGAACTAATGTGCCGATGAGTATTTTCTGAAATTAAAAGCTTGTTCTTCCTCATAGTGCATTCATAAACCTACTAATTCTTAATCTGGCTATTTAAGGTGCACTTTATAAAGCTATACGACAAAGTATTTATATCAAACTATACTAAAACCCACATCAATAGTCACGTAGTAAAATGCGTCATACTCGCCGGTAACAAAGGGGTCGAAATTCAAATTTTCACTAGATGCGTTAGCAGTAGCTTTACACAAGGGGTTTAACATTATGGTTTCCCTATTCCCTCACATACATTTTTAGGTTTAACTTCTTTTGAATTAACTTAAATAACTCTCTCTCTCTAAACTAAAGTAATTAAAAAGCCCACGTTTTAAAAAGTATTAACGTAAGACAGCCTACAACCAACAAGACGTCAAATGAACTACAAAAGATAGTCTCTACCCAACAAGACTTAAACCTAACAACAGAAGACAGCCAATACCTAGCAATGATTTCACCTAACAACATAAGACAAACGATACCTAACAATAATTTAAACTAATAAAATAATACAGCCTACAAACAAACAAAACGACAAATTAAAAACATAAGAAAGCAGCCTACACCCAATACTATCATAAAAATAATACATTATTCACCAAACACGATAATAAACTAACCACGTAAGATATCATACCCAACACGTTCATAAGCTAACAACTTAAGACAGCCTACACCCAACAAACCTTTAAACTCACGACATAAGAAAGCCTACAGGTTACTAATAAATAAGCCTTTAAATTTCTTAAGCTACTTTTAGTAATATTTAATGACATTCTAGCTTTATGATTTAGAAATATTTTTTCTTATAAAATTAAATAAGTCCAAGCCTGTATACCTATTTTTACTTTCTCTCTTACAGGTAGAGAAAGTATGGTGATCGTCAAAAAAATCAAACTCGAGATTTTGATGAACATTGACGTTTCATGACTCCCTGAATCTGAAAAAGTTGTTTTTGAATTTCCGTCTGTCTGTCTGTCTATCTGTCTGTACCTCCAACTAGAGCCTAAACTATTTTACCGATTGAGCAAAACTTGATATCTAGGGTTTTCATAGGGTTGCCTCAAGGTGTTTTTGGAATTGGATATCTACCCCTAAAATTAAGGGTAGTTTACTGAAGGGCAAAAAGAGAAAAAGTAGATTTTCTCAAAATTGGCTTTCACAATTTTGATTAAATTTCATTCATAAACATTAATAAATATTACAAAAAAAATGGCTACTCTCAATATTTCGGCAAAATGGCTTTAAGGGCTCCGGTCTGATGCGTAAATTAACATTTTTTATAATAGCTCCGAAACTATTTGAGATATGAAATTACTTAGCATTACAAATATGTATATATATTTATAATACA
>CABFWB010000123.1:50798-71285 GCA_902151455.1 Timema bartmani | reverse complement strand
ATTTTTTATTGGTCAAAATGTATAAATGAATAATTAAATATCAATGCGATGACTTGAAGATGTGCAACACCCTATAAAATGTTAAAATTTTAACCAGAAATCGAAATTTTAATGCTTTGTGTTGACCCTTGTGGACCCAATATTAATCTTTTTTATTTCATTATTTTGTAACCCCCACTTCCCCAAATTTCCTTTCGTAAGGGATAGTAAGACAAAGGAGAGAGAAAGTCTGTGTGGTGCACCATACCATTTATTTACAGTTTACATTTGGTTTTCGTAATTGTAGAGGTCTTTATTATGGATAATCAAAGAATCAAACTTTGCTATTTTCACCCTCAAAATATTTCATAAACTGTTCTAAATACTATTTGAGAGTGATATTATACAATATAAATGATTGTGTTTATCAAGTGAAGCTTTATATTTGAAGCAGTCACGTTTTATTTGAAGTCTAATTCACCATACAATAATAAACTTACATACAGTGCGAACTCGACTAGATATATTGCATTCGGCCAAATACTTCAACTATTCTTTAAAACATAAGGATCATTACGTTAAGTTTAACCAACATAATTACTTTAACTAGTGAATTTAACTATTTACTGACCTCAATCATTATTCACTTCTTAAAAACAGTTTTAGCTGGCAAACTTTAAATTAGAGCAGATTAAATTAAACAATACGTAAGTCAAGAATATATTGAAGTTGGCGTCGAGTGAGTTCAGGGTTTACAAGTAAACTAGGATACCAATTACTATTTTCACTTTCACATATCAAGAGAAAGTAGGGCCTATTAGGATCGTGAAATAAAATTGATTTGTGGAGTATGACGAATCTTTCCATTTCATGTGAAAATAAACCTAAAGAAGTAAATTTATTCTACAATTCTCTCTTTCTGTTAGTCTGCCCATGGCGACGAAACCAAGACGGTTTGATGGATTTTGATCAAACTTGATATTTAGATTTTACAGCGCTATACCTTAAAAAAAAAAGAGTCCACCCTAGTTTATAGGATGAGTGATATTTGTTAATTCCCAATTTTTTTAAAAATGGCCCAAGTGATTTTGTTTAAAATGCATGTATAGGATTTATTTGACATGACAAATAGTACTGTATAGTTGAATTTGGGGTAAAAATTCATTAAAGAATAGTTTAATTTTGATAAATATCTATAAATTCGAGATCTTTCGAAATATCTCTAGATATTTTGTATAAAATATATATCTGGATATTGTGTAGTATTAAAAATATATACAAATTTATACTGGTTTTTTGTTGGGAAATTCAGTTTACTAATGACAATCTTTTTTTAATTTGAATATTTAAAAAAATGGATTTAGTGATTTGGTTCAAAATGAGTGTCTATTAAGTGGTTTGTAGGCCTATTATAACATTTTTTACAAAATATATAATTTAATAGTAGTTAACTAATAACTTATATTGTAAAATTTTATATTTAAAAAAATATTTCAACGATTTGGTTCAAAATTGGTATCGTTGGACTATTTTACATAATCGATAATGATGTATTTGTTATTTATCTAAAATAAATTAATTTAAGGGTACTTTAGAAAATTGGAATTTTTAGTAATTAACCTTGATGATATACTGTAATTCAAAATGGGAGCCTGGGAATAATTTTTCTTGATAAATAAGAATACGTTTTTAATTTTACATAGAACAAATCTTTTAGGGTAGTTTACAAATAATCTATTTGGAAAATGTGATTGTTAAAGTATATTTGAACAATTTGGTTTAAATTTATTTATAAAAAAGTGTTTATTGTTATTCAAGATTTTGTGTTTGTTTTTATGAGAGAAACATATTTAAGGGTACCGGTAGTTAATTAAAAATATATTTTTGAAAATTATCCTCAAAATGTATCTCACAATATGAGAAGGTTTGTGCGTTTGTGTCGTACCATTTATTTTTTTATAGTATTTATACATAATATATGTTTGTTATATTGATTAAAATCATTCTAGATAAAGTATATGTGTTTATATTTCATATATATATTATTATTATTAGCACCGCGTCTTACTACCCATTCGGTTTATACGCACTTACGCTAATGTGCAATGGTAGGGTGATTGTGAGATGAAATGGAGGACCTACAGTTTAACGTGGAATCTGAACCACGGTGGAAGCCTAGCATTCCTCACATTCACAAGTTGTGATTAATACACATCTTGTCAGAGGTGAAAGAAGGGTTTGGCAATCAGTTAAATCTGTGCCGGGACTGAGGATTGAACCCCGGACCCTCAGCACAGAAGTCTGACACCTTACCTCTAGACCACCAGGTCACCTTTTCATATATATAAATATATATATATGGATATCAAGCTATATTGAAAATATAAATATTGATATTTGTATTATGTATTATCTATTTTATGGAAAGTAATTGCCGTGAACGTTAATATACAACAAGAACACCAAGATTTTATTTCGGTTATCGAATTATGTTATTAATCTATCACAAATGAAAACACATGCGGAATAGTAAAGGTTAAAAATCCAAACAAACAAAATAGTCTCAATTATTTAAATGTAATAATTAACACAACTAAATACTTGAATAAATAAATTAAATACATAACACCATTTAAACAATTCAATCACACAGTTCACAAACGTACGAAGTTAGATCTATTACTTACAAAACATAAAGTCACTTATGTTGTGCAAACAACACAGTCCCTAGTACTATCCCTACGGGCATTATTTCTGTACCATTTTGGAATAGCTGAGCGACAGAGCTTTCTAAATTCCTCCATTTGAAGCTCCCGCCTCTTATTTCTGTCTTCCAAAGGCGCCACAGCAACCGAACCTTATAATTGGCCCCAATTACTCTTGTAGAGAGAAGGAGCGGAATATCTATCTTTATATATATAAGATTAAAGGAAAAAGTCTTGTCAGTTGTCGATCCAGCTAATCTTATCTATTCCCCAATTAGTTCCACTATGACCCTTTATGACGTCTCGGTACATTTTGTTAGGCAGGTGATTTGAGAATAACATACTTGATGAGGTTAAAATACCTTGTGAGGCGTAGACAATATGGCGAACCATATAACAGCTGAATATCCTTGGGGCATGATATTAGTCGTCACCTATCTGGGACTGGAGAAGAACGAATAAATGGAAATCGCAAGGAATAGACTAATATTTCTTATTATATTTTTGACATGTTTTCCAATAATTCGAGTTTAATTAAGAAAAGTAACTATGCCAAACCAAAACAAATGATTTAAAAGATATGGATGTATTGGATGATGAATGATGGATATGATTTAGCGAGAAAACTTTGTAAATAAGAACTTGGCCAGATTCTAATCTTTGGAACATGTGATATTCCTACTCTAGGAATTCTAGGTGGTCTCAAAGATATATCTAAAATCTTGGGGAAAGTCATAAAGCTTTAAAATGTATCTCTCAAGAGCGCTAATCAGAATCTAAAAGGGACCACATGGATAGGTTTACAATCAAACCCTAGGCAGAACTGATACAGCCGTCAGTTATAATCTAATTAAATTCAATAAACGCATTGCTCTGACCACCAACCAACCTACTAGATAGGGGACTGCCAGCTTGTCACGCCACCAGGAACGACATAATAAATATAGTCTTGTTACCATTAGAAGAACATTATAAGTAATTATATTATGTAGGGTAGAAAAACCATGGAAAAATCACACTTTAGTAAGAATAGCCTACAGCTCTCATTAAGATAATGACAATCGTAAAACACACTGGCTAGTGTTCACACGAGGGTGGATTAAATTACCATTCGTGTCAAAGTATCAGTCTGTGACAATCTGATTATAGTTTCTTACGGAAAGGGGACAATCTGAAGTGGTTTACTGTATATTATATTATATTCATGACTTCTCTACTTAGCAGGGATAATAACTAACGCCGGAGTTGTGCAGTGCCTTTACAATTACATATTTAAAGTTATTTGTAATCACCATGCTTACAACCTGTTTAGGTTATACGCATACAGTATATGATACTTACTCTAATGGGGTAGAAAAGAGGAAGGAAAGATTTTAGAGGTAATATATTCGTATTAGCGTGAAAGGAGATTGGGAAACCATTTAGGAAAAAATTACTCTCCATAGAGTTAACCAGAGTTTGAACCCCGATCTCCTCGTCCTCAGAAGGCCAATTTAACATGATATTGATGCCTTAGACCATTCGGCCATTGAAGTGGGTAGAAGTTTGATGACTACCAAACAAGTCCAGTCAAGTATAGACAAGACAAGTCAGACTAATTCATGCATGAAGCATTGCTGATTGTTTATGACTTTCCCGAAGTGGACATGTTTAGTCAAGTATAGACTAACTAGATGAATGTAAACATGAAGCAGAAGTTCTTATACAGGATGGGACAGAAAGTATTCACATATTAAATAACACTATATATTTACTATTTTAGATACTAAAGGCTTCAAATTAATCTTAAAATAACATTAAAAGATTGAACATTTTCTAAATACTATTTAATTTTTAAAATAATATAACTAAGATGGCCACCATTATTTGCAATACATTGTCGTATGTGCTTCTCGAATCTTGACATGACTTGGCACCATGTCTCTTGTTGAATTTCTTAAACTTCCACCACAATTTATTTATTTATGTTCTGAATTGTACATGAGCGAGTCACGTAAACATGACTCTCTAACATTCCCCGTAAAAATTGTTTTATCTTAGTTAAATTTCATTTTTTAAATCTCACTTTTCGATGTTATTTCGTGTTTATTAAAAATTACATGTTATCTGAGGTGTTTAAGTTATATTTACATATTGAGAAAATGTATACAAAATTAAAATTTCTTATTGAAACCTTATATATTTGCTTTAAAATTGTTTGTTAAATTTATCTGCATATTTCACAATTTTGTAGCCTAAAGTTAGCTTACACTACAACAAAATACTAATCAAATTACAGCATGGTCAAAATTTCTGCTTAATTTTTTCTTATTTAAATTTTTTTTTTAAATAATATTCTTTAGAAGACATTTCTCAACGTCTTCTCTATAGTGCATTGTGAGCAAAGTTGGTTGTCCTTGAATATTCCTTCTCTACCTGTTCGCGAGGGTGGGGCTCTGTACACGCCCCTATGACATGCTTTTCACCCCTCCTCACAGCTCCATCACCTCCTTTCTATTTCAGCCTTCATTTTACTACCATCCTCGGTGTAGAGCAGGAATGAACCATTCATATTTTAATGACTCTCGTGTCTTATGCGATCGAATGCCTTCAAGGTAAGAACACACGATATCCATAAGACCCGATGGGAAAGAGAAATATTCTCAGCTGAAAGCATCTTTGTTCACATTTTATATTTTGACCATATTTAATTCTCTTTCATAATTTTTGGCCTTTTTTACCAAGTAGGAAAAGCTCTTGTATTCGTTTACATTTTTTACAATGTTATGTCGATTTTTAGCGTTTTTGCATTCCCAAACTAAAAAATGTAATCTTACAATTTTGTCTATTCTTCTGGTTGTCTCTCGAAAATAGCCCTAACATTTTTAAGAATCAAATAGCCAAAGCTTTTATATTTGTTTTAGTGAGGATTTACTCGCATCTAGATATCATATTCCGAAAATTGAAAAATTACACCTGGGCACGGGAATCAAACCTGGGACCTAAGCCAAAGGTCTCGGGCTCGATTCTCGTGTCCAGGTGTCACTATTCAATTTACAGAATTTAACATTTTTGTTTAAAATGTAAATACGATGATTATCTTACATGATAAATAAAAAGGTGTACTTTTTTCCCCGGGAAAAATGTATGCGTATTTTTCTGATAGCTGGTTTTTGAAAATTTTGTTACTAACAATATCAAATCAAATAATACGCCACAATCGTAATACTTTTTTCAGGGGATTATATTTGAAAGAAACTAAAGAAATTATCTCCCAATTCTAGAAAGGGATCTTCATTTTAAATTTCAAGACTGTCACCTGGTTCAAAAGATACATCATTAATTTTTGAAAATATTCAACTCCCTCCCCCTTTTATATCACTTGGAGGTCAAATTTCGTAAAACCTCAACTCAACTCTTGCCCAGGGTCTAAAAGGAGCCTTCACGTAAAATTGCCTTGTTCCCAAGCTCAGGGTTCGGGGAAATATGGCAATGAGTGAGTGAGTGAGTGAGTGAGTGAGTGAGTGAGTGAGTGGGTTTTGCCTTTTACTATTAGGACTAGTATCTAACTACGGAATTAAACAATATATCAACACATTTGGCAACTTAAAGTGCTAGAAAAGAATGAAATTTGGTCGATAGCAGTGTTTTATGTGCGGACAAAGTTTCATAAAGAGACACGGACCCGCCCCCATCCCCACACCAGCTCATATCACGTGACATTTTATGTACCCGCAATACCAGCCGTGACGAATGTTCACTGCTTATGTCCAGTTCTTTCGACACTACTTCACTAGATGATACTATAGATTAAGAGTAAATAGCCGAAGCTATATTAATGGTAGTTACCTCAGAATATGATATGATACTATAGAATTTACTATGGTTCCTGAAAAAAATATGGACTAGGCCACAAACAAGTATACAGTAAAACCTCGATTCATCTTTTCGTTTCTTCACACCTCCTCTTTAATTGACTTTTATCCACCTCTTTTATGACGCGCAGTCGTTCTAAAGTCTGAAATTGTTTCACAGGAAGAGCCGTGTGACAAAATGATTTTATTAAAAGATAACGATAACTCTCTAGAAATAAAACCCGCAGTTGAGGATTAAACACAAGTGATGAAATGCGTACTCAACTAGACGAAAGCGTGAAGTGAAATTAGTTACAATATAACACCAACATAGAGGCATGCTTTCCCAGGCGGACGAGGCTCTCGCCATTCCCCACCACCTCCAGACCATTGTTTAGATGTTAAGACGCTCGACTGTAACTTGCTACATCAAAATAAAAAATATTAACCGCTGTTACTATTACCTACCATACCAACGTTAGTGTGTGTCTCTTTCTTAAAAACGATCATTCATGGATTAACATTCTTATCGATAAATGCGGGAAAACGATCAATCAAGGAACGATTGATGCGGGTTTTATTTATATTGTTTATGGACCATAGAAATTGAGCCGGGAAGTGATAAAACTGGGAACGATAGATTGAGATTTCATTGTATTTGCGTTTTATTATATATACATAGAAATTATATGAATTTTACTGTATCAAAAATTAAATAAAAGGTATAGCCTATGTTAAACCCAATATTTTTACTTATATTATAATAATACCTGTTCCATCTTACTTTGGGACTGACACGTTATCTCATTAGCTTAGTGCGTCTGTCTACCAATTTAAGGGTCATGGCTTCAATTACTTGGCAGTGACGATAAATTAATCATCAGTGAGATTGAAACTTACATTTCTACAGTAATGAGTATATGGGCAAGGGCCTGAGTGTTCTATTTTGTAGAGTTAAGTTAATTTTTAATTTATAGTTCCACCCTGTCAATAATAACCTTGGTGCTGAACGTACTAGCACAAATAAATGTTACATTATTGTAATCTCCGTTTACAGGGAAAGTGTACAGTATTATCTCTCGACGGGCTCCATTTAGCTCCTACCCTACAAGTCGCGCCAAAGTCAAAACACGCAGGGTAAGTTTCCTAACTATCAATGTACATAAATTCTAATATAATCCATTTAAACTAGGATTTTGTTCCTTCAAAAATTGGCTATCAGTAAACTACCCTTAAATATAGTTTTCTCCAAAAAACAAGTAATATAAGATGTTTATTGTATAAAACACTCGACAACTATACGTCTTATACCAAATATTCTTAGCCGTTTTCTAATTAATTCAAACTAAAGAAAATCATTTACTAAACATACCTTAGTTTTAGAGCTAGAATTAAAATGACGATTTCAACTCTTGGGTATGGTTGGTTATATTACATCTATATATCAAGTTTGAGCGAAATTCATGAAACCATCTCGGCTGTTGCCACAGGAACAGACATAATTATTGTGTGACTAACATTATTTGTGTTTGGAGACATATATAACGTCAAGTTACAACATAGTAGAGACCAACTTTACCCACTCCTGATCTAGATACACAGTACATGACCATATGAACGTGTGGGGATCAATACAAGCTAAGGTGCTATTGGGTGCTGGTACAATCCGTATTTAAAGCTCGCCCGGGTATTGATAAACATCTTCATTCATACCTAGACATATTTCCAACTTTTTAAACAGAACGACTGCAATCAATACAGCCTAAGATTTAAAGTTTAAGCTTCAATTTTATACTATGGACGCTAACATCAGAAACATTATTACATGAGTTCCAAATAAAGTATTAACATCGATTCCATTTCTTCTCAATCTCTCGTATATAGTACGGTACTTGGTGTTTGATTGTGTTATTTAAGTCGGGTCTGCTATTGGTCCGATATATTAATTCCTCAACATTATAGTCATATCCTTTAAAAATACATCTCCTACATATGTTATTCAATGATCTGATAACTATACCGTGAATTATTTGGAAAATTTTCTGGAAAATGTTTGTTTCTACGTTTTACTTTACAGCCATCACTGTTTCAAGCCTAAAAACTGGGTCAATTTTTTTTATTCAAGTCATATATTTTTCTCTACCCGCTGGCTAGGCCTTCTTACCCAGCACACCACCTTCCTGACATAACTGAGAGCGAGTAGATTGGGCAACAATTAACCGAGAGAGAGCGAAGATAAAGCTTTTCTTCATAAGACCTGCAGTTCCCCCAGCAATTATATTGGGTGTAGCTCATCGTGATCCTATGGCTTCAGGAAAACACTTGTCACTAAAAAATGGTACGGTGTACTATATATACTTTCTCGCTCCTTTGCTTAAAAATTTAGTTATATCATCAAAACTGGTAAAATATCTAAGCAAAATAATATACATGGTTGAAGAAATATTCCGCTAAAGAGCATAAATCAATTAATACATAGTTTTACAGAAACCTATTTTTCACCAAAGAGCATAACGATCAATTTATAGAGGTAAATTTAAAAATTATACTCATCAATATCACAAACTACTATTGGTTTTATAAAAATGTATTTCAAATAAAGATTTTTTTATTTTTACTTTTAGGCTTATTATTACTTTGCAATGATAAGTTATTTTGTATCTCAAAGAGTTGAGGTAGTTTAAGTAAAGTACCATAAAAGTAATTTTCATGGGAAATGAGAGTTGCCATTTTGTATGTAGTGTTAAACAATGCTTAGATACGAAATTTAATCAAAATCGTTATGAGACCATTTTGAGAAAATCGATTATCTCTCTTTTCACCTTTAAGTAATTTACCCTGAAATTTAGGGTCAGATATTTGATTCAAAAAATACTTCTGAGGAACATTAATGAAAACCCTAGGTACTAATTTGTATCCCAATCGCAGTAAAATGGTTTTGGATCTAGTTCCAATAACTGAAAGACATACGCCATTGCAGGAAAATCGTAAGGCACAATCGCACAACTCAAGCATTATTGTATATTAAAGCTTGGAAGAGAATTAACAAAGATAGGTTTCCAATAAACTACCCTTAAAAGTAAGACTACCTCATAAAAACAAATACATCATCCTGTTAATTGCACTAAACCATCTTTGTATATAAATTGCTAAATTAGCTAACATTTCTAAATTATTCTTGACAAATTTCAAGTTTTCAAAAAAAAAAAATTTCAAACTACCCTTAAATTATTTGTAATTTGTAAAAATTAAATGGTATTCTTATTAATCATAAAATAATATTTTCAGAAACCTATTTTGTATTTAATCTATAATGCCAATTTAGAAAAATTTCAGATTTTATTTTTTCGCCGTTCCCAAGACATTCTCTAGCCTAAGGGTGTGAGAAAGTAAAAATTGGACTTGACACAGTTGACACTGACGGTCATTAATTGTATGAGAGCGAGTTAAGGAAAAAAAAGGAGGAGAATCAAGCGCATTTAGAATCTGTTCCTGTTGAATCCAAACTAGTCTGCTGTGAGTCTTCACCCACTCATATTATCCCTCAGTCAAGTCTATAATTGTCTTAAGTGCTTGCATTGCTGAGTGAATGTTAATCAGTTGCAGGCTCTCTTAAGTGTCCTTGCGGGGGGGCTAATGTTCATTAAGGGACGAGGTTAATGGCTCGCGTGTTAAAGGGCTATCCAACTACCAATCCAGACCACTCAGTTTCCACAAAGAACTTCTGTATCTAACTCCCCTCCTGGTCAATGATATGTTTAGTACTTTGGAGGGCGTACTTCTGATATAGGAGATCCAGGGTTCAACACTCTCTCATGGTTATAGACCAGTGAGAAAGTCTTGTGGTTTCCGGTGCCATCTCGGAATGTTAGATACAATATTGAGCTAGAACCCGAAATAACATCGGGGATTATCTGCATTCTTCTTTCGACAACAGTGAAATTGGGATCAGTGAAATAGTTTCTTTAGTTTTAGAAAGTATATATTTTTAATTATGATAAAATGATTTCACTGCTCTAAATTCCCGTCTTATAATGCTGACTACATAAAAACCGTACCTGCACCACGATACGAATTACGATGCCTGGTTAGAGCTTAGATACCTACCTAAGTTACGCGCTTAAATTCGATATTGCTAGTAGAAAGGTAAGAATTAGTCCAAATTCTCACCACTAGAAAGCACTAGTTATATGGTGTGAGCGACCTTCCAGATCATCGGTCTGCTAGGTGAGGAGGGGATGGAAATAATTAGAGAGTTAAACAGAGGGAATGATAGAGACAGCTTGGGAGAAGCTAAAAAAGAGAGAATGCTGGAACGTAATAAACGGAATAAAAGAACTGTTAGAGAAATATTTCATTCATTTCCATAACCTTTCATCACTATCGTATATAAATTCACATAACTTTGAAAATACATACAATATAATATGCTAATTACTACCATCGTAGTGTCGCAGTCAAAGGCATTAGGCTCATATTAGATACATTGCCAGTGAATTGGCTATTTGGGTTTGAATCTTGAGTCCGGGAGGCACTGGGGTAGTTTTTTTTACATGTGAAATGTCTTCCCCCCCTCCCATATGTGACTTTGACTTGATCTAAAACACCCCCTCAGATTAAGCCAAAAACAATTAGTTTGTATCCACCCCTTAACCACTAGTCACACTTATGAAACCTCAAGCTGATCCTGTCCGGCCTGCTGGTGACCGGAGAGGTCAGAGTTTGAATCCCGGCTAGGTGCAACGAGGATTTCTTAAATGGTTTTCTACACTCCTTCTACGTTAGCGAGTATATATTTTCTCTCAATTCTATCTTATTCATTCCTAATACATTAATGCTGGTTTAAATGACAAGCTAATTAATGATGGTTTACTGTCGAGGTGAAGATAAGGTTTTAATCCTAATGGATATAATAAGGGTGGAATTTCTAAATAGTTTTGTTTTTTGCTCTACATGCCAATATGAGTTCATTAATTTTAAAATTATGCCCTCCTCATCCATATTCCATTAGTTGAATTATATATATATATATATATATATATATTAAGTTCATCCAGAATGGGTAATGAGTGAAACCCGGTGAAAGAAGTGTAAATATGCCTAGACGAGTAATAAAATGTGGTCTAGCTAACACATCGATTTGTATAAGATGAAGATTTCTAAAAACTTAAATTGCTTATGGAAAAATTATTATTATTATTTAGCACCACGTCTTACTAACCGTTCGGTTACGCCAATGGATTAGGAATTGGGAAGATTGAATTTAGAGGAAGTGAACCCGCATTTGCGTGGAGGGAGAGTGGAAAACAATTTAGGAAAACCACCCCCAGTTCACCCGACCGAGATTCGAATCTCGATCTCCCCGTCCTCAGCAGTCGAGCTCAACACGACTAGCGCGTTAGCCAACTACGCCACCGAGGCGGGTTTGTGGAAAAAACCTACAATGAATTGATATTGTATTATTGAAGGTTTAAATAGCTTTATAAAAGGAAGAAAAATATATAGTCTGACAACTCGATTATCTTTATTTTTTGAAATCAAACATATGTTCTTTTTTTTTTATAAAAAACTAGCTGATGTCCCCGTTATTTCACGGGGACTCTATTAGTAGCTTTGTACTTTAAAAAAATATAAAATTAACCAAAGGGAAAAGTAACTAAATCGTAAATTATTTTTAAATATTAATCCTTTAATGGTTTAAATTATGTGAATAAACTTGAAAAATAGGCCAAATAAACATAATATCAAAATAAGGAATATAATCTAAAAAATATTTACTTGGAATCGAATATAAGAGAAGTAAAGCGATTAAATATACTTTGTTACTAGAGGGGGAAAAAAATAAAACGCAATAAAGTTCAACAAAAGGCATAAATGAAATAATGGACTGCTATAGATACATATTGGGTCCTACCTTATATCGATTTTCTACTACACCAAACAGATTTTTGCTAATTGATTGTGAAATTACGAACGCATGATTTTTTTGGAACAAATTTTTAGTATTATCTGATTATTTGGCGTGGTTTTTGTAACTAATGGCAAAAATATCAATTTTAAACAGTACAAAAAAGTGTTATTTCTATACGTTTTGGAATAAATCCCCCTAACCGCATTCCTCACGCTTCTTTGTTCTCTGACTCCTGTATTAAAATTAAATAATGTCAGACTCTTCTGGTTATGTGGGATTATCCCTCTACATGTAAGTACATATTAGAATTTTCTACCATACGGGAAGTGTTCTACTACATTATCTTTAGAGATTTTTGGGTAGGTCGCCTCCCTTCCCATCTCCGGTATTTCATTTTAAAATTTGATTTGTTTTAATAGTGTTTGAGATGTATATTATGCCTGTCTGAAAAATTTCGATATTTTAACACGATTAAAAGAAGTTCTAATATAAGTTTTGGAAGTTTCGAGCCCTCTCTTCGACCATTTTACAAAAAAAACTCGCTTAAAATATTTATATCTAAATATTTGGAGTAATTTCACTAAATTCCTGGGTTTTTTTATTCCCACCTTAGAGTTTTGTTTTCTGTTATCCCCGAATACCTCTATCCTTATTTCAAAAAGCTCAAAGTATCAGGTTTTATCGTTATTTAGAGTAAGTAGTATATTTATCTGACTATTGAACTTACTTTTATACCACACTGAGAAGTAGTTGTTTCAATTAGTTTTATTATTGAATCCATCCTCTCCCATTTCGCTGACTCCAACTTTTAAATTAAATAGTTTAGTACCTAATTGAATATATGGTGTAATACCTCTACATGCTTGCCAAATTTCAACTATCTAGGTCAATAACAGGTTTTTGTTTTAATAGAACCCTCAAGGCCCCAAATTAATTAACAGATCCTGATTTTGAAATTTCCTGTTTTTAGAATTTTCTGGTTGTATGTGGTGATCTATCCATCTGATTGCCAAACTTCAGATTTCTAGGACGATTATAAGTGTTCGAACAATTCATGCGGGAGGAATTTGGAAGGAAGGACACGGCCTTTTCTTTATATAATAATATTTTGCTGGTACATCCGTTCTTCACACGGGGACTTTGTAAAGTAGCTTTGTTATTTTTAGTATATAAAATCAACTACATAAAAAAGTAACAAAATTTTAAATATGTTAAAAAATATAAATCATTAAGGGCCGGTATTATGACTACTGGATAGATATTGCTATCGGAAGGTTAAAGCTAGCGACCAGATAAAGGTTATCAGCTACTTTAATATTTTACACGTATTTTGGACTGAATTTATCTGCCAAATAGCTATCTGTAGGATACATATATTTGTATGCAGAAAATTCAAGGTTTGTACTTTTTTTTTTACTGGTGTGCGTATGCGTATAGACTCTACTGCCACAGCTACAACCTGGCTAGTGGTTACAACGCTCAACATTTGATAAATAATGGCGGCTAAACGACTGCAAGGAAACAGATGGCGTCACGTGGGCGCAGAAGCTAAGTTGTCTTGCAAACACCAATTTTGGTGTTTGCCAAAATGTGGTCAATAGTTTGGTACAACGTTTACAAAATTTAATTTATTGTACTCACATTTAAATAATTTGCTCTTATATAACTATAACTCTACAAATATCTTGTCAGTTTTTATAAAAGTGTGAATTAAATGTTCTAACTTTATGCATAGCTAGAGCCTGGGCCTGTGTTTACTAAACACGCGAACCAAGATTTTAACCTAAAAACAGATTCTGATAGGTGAAACCTCATGAAAAACAACGCGTCACTATGGCAACGCCAATTTTAACTTCCAGATAAAAGTTATCAGGTACTTAAGCCTCCCGATAAAAATGTGATGGATAAATAAATTTTATCTGGCAGATAAATGCTTTCTGGCAGTCATAAGACTTATCGAACAGATACAAATATTTAATGGTCAGATTAATACTTATCCAGGAGTCACAAGACCGGCACTTATTGGTTTAGATTCTGATACAAAACTCGAAAGTAGGCTGAGTTATACACAATGTCCAAATAAAGATATAATCAGATCATGTTTTAAAAGCGAACATTTCTTTTAAAGCTTAAATTATAACTTCTCTACCGATAATACTTTGAATGATTTTTTATTGGTGCTAATAAAAATTAAAGAGCGCCACGGCATACATTGTTAAAGGATTGCAATTAAATTCAATCAAAAGTATTCTATAATTTTGTTTACCGTATTTATTCCGTTTAACCTTTTTACTCCACTTGCCCTTTTTTTTTCATTTTGTCCTTTAATGCACTTTTACAATTTTTAAACATTTCCACCCTCTTTACTTTAAAGTAATACCCTTTTCCCATACCGCTCTATTTACTATTTTTTTACACTCTTTACCCTTTCCACATCGTTTACTATTTTCACTCCACTAACCTTTCTACCCCTTTTGCGTTGTTTTAATCTTTTTAACATTTTTATTTACACCCCTTTTAACCTTTATACCCTTTATTGTTTTTGTTTCTTCGGCCCTTTACCATTTTTGCTCAAATGTGTCCTTTGTACTCTTTTTGACATTTTGCCAACTTTTGTCTTTTTGGTCTTGTTGCCTTTTTTGATTAGATTTACTTTTTACAATTTTTCCATTTTTGGTCATGTTGCTCTTTTTACCGCTTTTAACAGTAACTACCTGGCTTAGCTTTGGAGAAATATTTTAAGGTAGAAAGGGTAAAAATTTAACAGATTGTAAGAAGGTTATAAAGGATGCAAGGTATAAAGAGTTTAGAGTCTAAAGGCTGTAGAGTATAAATGATATAGGGTAAAAAGGGTAAAAGGCTTAAATGGTTTTACAGGTAAAAACGTATTAATACACAAAAGCTATTTATAAGAAATAAATTAAAACCTTTAACAATTTAATGTCTAATGGCGACACGAGAAGAAGTTTGTTGTAGATACTAAACTATTCTTGTTTACCTCCATAAAAACCAAAATTCAAAGGTCACCAAATTTCCATGGCCACTAAACTACATTTCAAATTGTATGAAGTAGTAGTAAAGCTTTCTCGTGGCGTTCATATTTCTTCATTTATCGGTTTTTGACTAATTAAAATCACTACAGTAAAAATTTCAAAATCCTGTCTTTTAGGTGCACATATTTGTATTCAGTGGCTACTAAATATTAAAATTTCAGACCTATGCGTGCGGTAGATATCACGCAAAGCTCATGACAGACACAAAAACACTTAATTTTATTGGTATGCAAAATGAGTCACCATTCTAAACGTTTAATTTTTAACTATTTTCATATGAATGGAAATCTCTTTCAAACTATTAGTTTTAATCGTATTTTATATAAGTGGGACAATAGTTTCAACCTTTATTTTTATAATTGTTCCTTTATATAAAGGTACAACAATATCTTAAAAGTCACTTACAGTGTCAGTTTTCCTTATTATATTCAGTTGTATATTTATTCCCAAGATAATTAAAAACATGATACCCATGCGATAACTGCCCATTAATTCTCTTAGAGATATGTTTCTTGTAACAAAGTGGCTATCGTTATTTTCTTAAAAACCCCGTGTTGTCTGATCTGACTCACGCTGCACATCTGTGAGATTTGCCAAGCAACTATAAGCCGGTTTATTGCATAGAATTAACATGCCAACGCCTAAAGAAAGAGGGGGAAAAAATCCATGTGGACAAAAGGTGCGCATAATACTGCAGGCTAGGATGCACGTCTGTTCTGTGCTCGGATACACTCGTTTCGTAAACTACTTGGCCGACTTCCCTTCGGCGCGCTGACCGTTCCTTGTGGCTGAGCGTTGAGTGTGGTCGACCACAAGCTTGGGAGACCTTGTTGAATTATTTACTATGGATGTGGGTGTTCGTATTGCTATCCAATCAGTAACCGTATAGGGCAGTGGTATTCAACCTGGGGCACGCAAATATATTGTAGTTGCTACGTAAAGTTAAAAAAAACAAAAACATGTTAAGCACTGAATAATCAGGACCAGACTTAGAGTTAAGCACAATTGTACCAGGGCGCAAGCACATGCAATCTGGGAAGGCCATTTTCTCTCTTTCTCACACACTTATAGATGAAGATAATATAATATGTTCAACTCTAACTATGCACCAACAACTTTGAGGGTAAAAGGTTTGAAGAGAAATTATATATGGGATTATGAGAGCAGAAAATGTTGAATACCATTAATCTAGGGAACATTGTTGGATATTTTGTAATAGGCGTACTCTCGTTGGTTACTTTAGTTTGTAAGTTTTGTTCTGATACAATTAGAATTAAAAACTATTCCTTGGGTTTGTTTGGGTAACATATTATAGTAGTTCGATTGAATGATTGTGCATACCGTATGAAGACAGGCAGCATTTCTTTTTATTGGAGTATTTAACGGAAACTATAAGGACCCACAGAATTAATCTCTACAAGACTTACAAACTAACTTATCCCAGAACAGTAAGCCTAAGACCACACACCCAGACCTTGAGCCTAAATACTTACTCATCAGATAGCAGGACAAACGTGGGTAAAATATTAATAAATTCAAGTTGGACTCAACCCAGGCTATCCTTGACCTGTGATAGACCACTCTAGCCATGTAGTAAAGAGGGCAAACAACAGATTGTCTTATTATATAATACATACATGTAACGTACGGTCCGTTATAGCTTGAATGAAGAAGATGAAACCGATTTACTAAGAAGTCACTAGCTAAACCAATAAAACTGATGTTATTTTAATAAGTAACAAATATCTCCACCAGAATAGTCATTGCTTTCCAACCTTATCAAATAATGGTCACCAATCTTCATCTTTTCTCTTTCTCGCTCCTCTTCCAACTAAATGTGACCTTGAGGGAGAGCGTTAATCTAAGAATAGAATATATTGTGACTGTTACTCCCACATTCCTCACGTCATTCCGACGTAATGGTACTTTCTACCGATTAGATATGTAGACCCTAACAATTATTGAATGACAACTAAGGTCAATTCAACGGTGTAACCATTGATTATATATATCTTGTTCAATTCTGGTCAGCCATTATGCTTTCACATATTTAGATAGCGCTCCAGCAGATAATAATTCATTTTTGATATATTTTTAGAACTGGCATTGAACACCAGTATAATAGGTAAAGTGTGGGATTACATCCCCTTTTTTTCTTTTTTTTTCTGTCTGTATAGAAATTTGATTAAAACAAAACTATTTTTTATTTGTTTTTACACAAATCACTATTTGGTTGCCAATCTATTTGTATGAAGAATTTCTAAATTACACTACTGAAAATGGGTTTTTTAATAGCCAATAAACACATATTTTTTAAATTTAGGGGAAAAAAAGGACCCAGATGTGTAGTTCAATCAACTCCAAATATTATGAGAAAAAAATCTAATTTTATCAGAAATAACAATTTTTTGAACCAATCGACCAAAAAAAGTTCTTAGTAAAAAATTATATGCTTGAATATTTTTCACATAAAGTAAAAAGAGCCTCATAATAAAAAAAATTGCTAAAAATGTTTATATCATCCAAAAGACCATTATATCAGTTTACTAATTCATTTAAATGGGATTCTATTCCTATAATAGACTAAACGAATACAAAAAGAGATTGAGGTCAATTTGATAACATTTTGCAACATGTATAAAGTGTTCTACGTACTGTACACACTAACGGATATCTGCATAAAGAAAACTTCATTTAGGTTTTTTGACATCAAGATGAAATTCAATCGAATCAAAACTCTACATATACATACATATCAGTCTGCTCTTTCATAAAATATGAATTTGTATGTGGGCTGCAAAATAGATTTGAGTAGTTGAGCTCATTTTATTGGCGCACATCGGAAGGAATGTGTCAAGCGAGAATAGAACGCATCTAGAGGAATATTGCTGAAGCGTAGTACATAACAATAAGGTACCAGATGTAATACAATATATTTTCTCAAGCATTTTGATTACCTGTCTTTTATTAAAATATAACTGTATTTTTTAAAGATTTGTATAGGCTTTTATATATAAATATATATATTATAAGAAACACGCATATGTATTAAATTTCACTTATTTCATTCTAAACAAGATTATTTATGAAATTTTAAAAATACTGCTTGGTCCCTTGAGTTCCCTAGGTTTAATTATTTAGTTTCTAAGTGTAGTAAGGTTATAATCCTTTGTCAAGAAAATGTTTGTTAAATAATTGATAAATAGAAAGGTATACTTACTTACTGTCTATTCATTAAAAAAATATTTTAAAAGTTTTAACAAATATTAATTTAGTCTGTTACATACATATATATACATATATATATATACACATATATATATATATGTATATATATATATACCGTACTTAGCTATATATATTTTTTTTAGCACCGTGTATTGTTACCCGTTTGAGCTAAACGCCTATGTAGACTACTAATAATCACATTTATGTGTTAGGAATTAGGATGGTTTAATTTAGAATAAGTGTACCCGAATTTGCACGGAGGGCAGAAAACCATTCAGAAAAACTACCCTCAGTGTACCCGACTGGGATCGAACCTTTATTTCCACGTCTTCGTCAGTATAGTAAGTAAAGCGTTAGACCGTGCGTCCACCGATGTGGATCTTACTTGCCATGTTAATTTTAATACTTAATTTAGAAATGGTTACACATTTACACATATCATCGTTTAAGAATGTGAGCCACATTGGTGGGTATGTGGACTAAGTCGTCATCCTCGTCTGGTCTGTTTAACAGTGATATGGAGGTTGGTGCTTTAATCCCGGGTGAGAAAAAAAGGTGGGAAAATTAAGTTTTTTTTTCAAAATGAGTTTCCACTATCCTTCCACGCAAATTAGGTATATTTATTCAAAATTCTGTCTTTATCCTCCCTACACCATTAATGTACAAACGAGTTACTTCTGTGCTGGGGTCCGGTGTTCAATCCTCATTCCCGACACAGATCTATCTGATTGCCAAACCCTTCCTTCACCTCCGACAATACGTGTATTAATCACAACTTGTGACTGTGTGGAATGCCAGCCCTCCACCGTGGTTCGGATTCCACAGTAAACTGTAGGTCCTCCATTTCATCTCGCAATCACCCTACCATTACACATTAGCGTAAGTGCGTACAACCTGAACGGGTAGTAAGACGCTGTGAAAATAATAATATAAACGTGCATATACGCACGGGTAGTAAAGTGCAGCGCGTGACAGCGTGCACACGTGCACACACGAACACACACACACACACAGTGTATGTAGATAATTTTTTTTAATTACACTCACTAATATCAAAAGAAATGTCAGTAATAATTAGATGGACATTTAACATAGTCACTACTTAAAAGGCTACCACTGAATTAAAAAGTTAGTTTCTCGAATTTGTGCTTCATAATTTTATCAAATACCTATATGGACACAAGTGTATATAAACATATAAGAGACATCCAATGAAACAATAATCACTGATACTCGCTTCGGTGGCCGTATGGTCTAAGACGCACTCTTGCAATAGACTGACTGCCGATGACGGGATCGAGGCTCGAACCTCGGGCAGGTGTACTGAGAGTTTTTAGAAAATGGTTTTCCACTTTCCCTCCATGCAAATACGGGTTCACGTCCTCTAAATTAAACCTTCCTAATCCCTAACACATTAGTGTAATTAGTACATATGCGTATAACGTGAACGGGTAGTAATATGTAGTGCTAAAAGCCAGAAAATATTAATTAAAATGGTATACAGAAAGATAAAGCGCATTATTTAATGTCAAGAAATATTTTTAGTAGATTTATTCTTATAATGATTTTTTTCCCCTACATCTCACACCTACGGTTAAGTGGGGAAACACATTTAGGTTTTAGTGAACTTTGGGCATTGTGAACCAAATATCTGGGTCCATAGGAGTTCACTACAAGTGTAGTTGACTGTGTATTGTGACTCCTTAAACCCCGTGACTTTCAGCGTAATTTCTAACCCCCCCCAAAAATATAAAAGTGGCACTTTTCAAGTCTACTGA
>CABFWB010000123.1:7222-39840 GCA_902151455.1 Timema bartmani | reverse complement strand
GGGTAACTTACTGATGACTTATTTTTTCATTTGGATGTTTGAAATAATTGGTTCTAGCGATTTGGTTCAAAATATGAATCTGTTAATCTGCTTGTATTATAAATATTCATATAGATTTGATTAAAAAAAGCTTTTAAGCAACACGGCTTACTACCCGTTTGGGTTTTACGCCTAATAGTAGTTAATAAATGACTGATTTAAAAAATATTAAATAGATCTAACGATTTTGTTCAAATTAGGATCGGGGAATTATCTTATACTATCAATAATAATCTATTTTTATGTATATAAAATAAATTAATTCAAGGGTCGTTTACCTACGACTAATTATTATAGAATTTTTTTTTTAAATTAACCTTTAAGATTGAGCTTAAAATAAGAATCTGGGCATAGTTTTACATGATGAATAAGAATACAATTTTATTTCTACAAATAAAAAATAACTTTAGAATAATTTACAAATAACTTATTTTTGAAAATTTTATTAAATATAGGCCTATTTGAACAATATGGTTTAAATATATGTACGTAAATGTGTTCAGATAATTTTTAGTACTTCACAATGAGATAGCTGAAATTTGGTAGAATTGTAGACGAACCACTCAAAAGATACACACATTTTTCAAACTTGGAAACTTATCAAAATAAAAATTATAAATATTAAAACCTTGATTTATTTTATCATTTTAATTCGTGTACTTTTTATTTGAATTTCAAAAACAAGGATAACCTGAAATATAAATTATTTCAATCTCACATCCACAGAGAAATGACAGATTATAATACAGTAACCCTTGTTTATGGTTTGGTTGATTTTTATTCGTATTAGTTAGCAAAAAGTGTATCTTTGGTCAATGAAAATGTTACAGATTACTTTAGACAAATTTATTTAATTCGAGATTACATTTACATAGCCTAGATATTTATTCATACAAACCGATTATTACTCTTATTAAAAGACAGCTAACACTGCAGAGTAGCAAATTACATAACCTTATAAAATCAGTGTGGACTCGATTGACTGTGAGGATGAGTGGGAAAAAAGACAACTATCCATTAGAGCTTTTAAACAGCTTGACAACCTCAGGAATGTCGCCACACAAATTAAACTTAAAAACGGGACGCATAATAATGTTTCTAAGGAACTTAAATACTAAACTGGGCCTATGCGCCTAGCAGTGACTAAACTGGATGCAAATCTAATTTACGCAACAACTTTAACGGGAATGTGTGCTTTATACTAAAATTGATTTGACACTTGTAAACACTTACATCCCTTTTTACTTTGAGACTACCCAGTTAAACTATCATTCTCATTGACAAGAATTCATGAGGTAAAACCTTGGATAGAGTTGGTATCTATTTTCCTAAGTCAGTTTTCAGCCATTATCCATAATTGAACGTGGCTTTTATTTTTCTCGGTTCCGAAACTAAGCATACAAAAGGGTTAAAATTATTTAAGGATCCAATAAGGGTACACTGAGACCAACAACCCCTTCCCAAACTCACCCCCAGTGTCCACTAGCCTAAATACCATATTTAGAAACAACTTCACCCTTCAGTACATTTTTAAAGTGATGGATGAGATTGATGACGTAATACAAGTTTCCCAATGTATAGCTTAAAGTAACTTATGAGTATAAGATCACCCCCCCCCTTCCAACACCTCCTTGGCTCCTCCATTCTTCTTAACGAGCCCCTAGGTAAGCCCACCACCCCTCAGAGGGTGGTACAGCCCACTTTGGGAACCACTGCCTTAGACCATGTGATCACTGATGCAAGTTAGCCTTTGTGTGAAACGCGTTAATAAACAACTCATTATTAATTCACAACTATCTATTTAATATAAACATATCCCGTAAGGGCATATGACCCCACACCGGTAGGCTGGTATGTTCTGGTTCGACGGGGATGTCGGGGTTCGAATGATGGCTGGTTTTACTATCTTAAGTTTCCCACTATCCATCTACGCAAACATTGGTGAATTTCTCTCATTTCGAACTTCTCTCTTCCTTCCGCATTATCTTACTTAAATAATGTAGTGATAAATAACAAAGGAAATAACTTATGGTGAATAAATCAACGATTTTAAACTTAATCTATATTACTAGTATATAAGTGTCAGGAATTGTCACTTTTTTTATTTCTTTTGCCATAGGTACCGTAAACTAATTATAAATATCATTTTTGGGGGGAGTGCTCCAACGTTTGAAGTGCTAAAGAACAAAGCTCTCGCCCGAAAAGGGGGTTTAAACTATTAATGATGCTAGCTTGGCCCCATGGACTGTTGAAAACTATTGGAACAATGGAACTTGTATGTTGAATATTGAATGAAAGGCGGCCACCACTTCTATATACGGGGTGTGGTCCGTACACCCGGAGCGATGTTTCCGTACATAATTCAGTACAAGTCAACTATTACCGTGTGAATGACCTACTATCACAGAGGCTATTGGAAAACGAAGTAAATATCATGGAAATGTGTGCGTAAAACTTGGTAGTAGCACAGGTCCTATTTTTGGAAATGTTTAGTACAAACGCTTGCGCAGAAAAGATACAGGTAATCTTGTAGTAGTAAATTAAACAGTGACTTCCCTCTCTATCAAACAAAAGTAAAATAAAAATCATCTTTGTATAAAAGTCATTTTAAAGGAAATTGGTTTAAATTAAATCTATTTTATAGAAATAGGATACCTATAATTTGGGGGGAAAAACAACAAAACACTAAGCTCATTTATAAATACACAAATAATTTTCTTAAATAATTATATTTTGGTTGGAATCTGTAACTTTTCTAAAAAAAAAAGGATGGAAAAAATTTACTCTGTTGACGTGTGTTGAAAGTTGGATAATTCTTACCTCGTCAGTTATTTGTGGTAGCTGCCATCGTTATTTGAATAAAAGTTTCGTTACATAATTGAGTAAGAAAACATGGAACGTGTGTTTGGAGAGTAATCACTACTGTAGGTTTCAATGCCAACGTGACATTTTAAATATTTATTGTATTAATTATTTGTTGTTTAATAAATTAAGGAAAATCGATCATATATATCGGCAATATTTTGAAACAGTTTAGATCTACCTTTAAATAAAGTACCGAAAATCGAATTTCATAAGAACATAAGTAATCTTGCTAAAAATTTTATTATACCTAAGACTTGGATAAAAAATATTTCAAAGTCATTTTGCACTGATGTGGGTAGTCAGTGTTTAAAATCTGCTTAAAATCATCTAATTTTTGAATTAAATGTGAAAACTAGACTTATCGTTTAAATTATACAAACGAACTTCTTAAACATATAATAAAACTTATTTTTTTGGCCAAATTGAGGGTCAGTATATATCTTTTCGCCATTAATGTTACAACAGCAAATATGTATCACGGAAGTTTGACATGCTTTGAGGGAAACCACCCCACATTCATCTACAAACATCTACTCTTTTTCTTCTATGGTAAAGAGATTTGAGGCTTTAAGTTTAAAATATTAGGCATAAGCAATCCACCACTAAGAGAGTTTGGTTTGAAAATAAATGAGGTCTACAGTTTAGTCCTCACATTGAGCAAAACTGAAAGCGAGGAACCATAGGAACGCTTACAATTGTTAGTAAATCAGTTTTTTTTACCAAATATAATTAACAAACATATTACTTTATAAAACTACGAGCTAAAAACTATCCTAATTCTAAAATTGACACAACATCCAGTTCCCCAGTTATCACTTCACACTGTGAAAGGGATGGACACCATTTTCATCAATAAAAACAGTATAAATATATACATATATATATGTATACATATTTATAAATATTTTTTTTTATATTTAGCCTTAAAAAATATTTATAAATATAATTTTTATATATAGCCTTTTAAAATATTTATATATATAAAAAGTAATATAAATTATATATGTATAATATATTTTATTTTGTAATATATATAATATATTGTATATTATAATAGATATAATATAGTTTATATATTATATTATGTATATATAATATATTTCATATATTATATATATTATATAAAGTAAAATAAAGCTTCTGATCTTTAACTGATTAGCTATAGTAGGATTTTGGATAGGAAGAAAGCTATAAAAATACAACAATTTTTCTGTTAATATTGATAACACTTGACTATAATATTAGTGTTATTTTATATGTATTGCTACTAACTACCAAAAGTGACAACTGCAGATAACATGACTTTAAGTAAGAAAACATAAAATAAAATCTAGAAGTTTTTATAATTATCTTCCTATGAAATTTGTAGAGTAAACGCACTACCGACTGTATGATGGTGTCTAATAATTAATTAAGGTGTTTGTGAAAAAAATAAAAATAATGTGTAACTTTTCTTAGCACCGCGTCTTACTACTTGTTAGGGTAATACACTTATTATTTAACTAATTATTATATCTAAAAACTGTCATGTTAATGATATATATATATCCGAGATACGTGTTCTACTACCCGCCTAGACTGTCCGAATATTTATATTAATGAGGCAGAGAGAAGGAAGGTATAGTTTAAATTAAATGTACCTATATTTGCATGGAACAAAAGTGGAAAAAACATTTAGGAAAACATAACTTCAGTACATCCTGCGGGAGAGGAATCCCAGCCTTTCAATAACTGGCAAACCAAGCGAGACTATACTGATGTCTTTGACCGCATTCCCTTATTACGAGTAGGGAATAATTTAATTTATAATTTAAATATGACCTAGCTATATATACCATGTAGCTACTAGATAATAGGGGGAAAATAATGAGACCGTCTAATGGACAAGTGCAAATTCTGAACAGTATGCGCCCTTTAAATATACGTACTCTATTTTTACAAATAAAATAAGAAGTCTGCCATTAAAAATTATTGCTCACAAAATTTAATGACTGGGGGACGTGACTTTTATTAAAATAGAGGATTTATTTTACAAAATATTATTTCGTGTAGTTTCCCAAAGCTGGGCACGTAAACTCGTTTTACCCAGAAAGGTTCTAATATGGTGTAGCTTTCTGGTAAGCCTGCAATCTTTCAAGATAAATGGTGTGAAAATTTGGCTCTGGAAGGTACAGAGTTCTTATTGGTCATTTAGTGTAGCAAATCATATACAGGGTGCTGTTCATTGGGTTCTTTACATAGGAAAATAGGCCGATGCTATACTCCAATTTTAATACGAAGGGCCTTATATGACAGCTAGATAAGCTACTAGAGCTACTATAAAGTATTGATATGTCAAGTTATGTGACCTGCAGCTGTCCCTTTTGATAAATATTATCACTTCCTAGGAAATAACGACCATCACAGACCGACTTAAATAAGGGTGGTTAGGGTATTGGCATATTGAGACGAAGCGTTAGATAAACTCACTTAACTTTCTAATTAATAAAAATACCTTCACAAATTCCTATCTACACCTTCTTTATTTAGGGAAGGATAAAAAAAAGTCGTAGGAGATGGGAGAGCGGGTAGGTCTGTTATTTCTTTCCTTCTCAAGTTCTTTGTATTCTTTGTTTATAATTATCGGATCTGTTTAGCGCACAAAATAAGTCAACAAGACTCGCTCGGCTGCAAGAAGTACCGAGCTCCTCGATATAGAGGCCGGCCTACCCTACAGTTCTCAAGAGCCACGTGATGAAGAAGAGGTTAGCTTATAACAGTCTCACAGCGTGTGTAGCCCTTATTTATAAAGTTATACGTTTGAGATCTTGTGACAAGTTGTTTTGTATGGAGCACTGCTCGTGTTAAGAGTCAGACTAGGAAATAGTTGGAAGGAGGGGGATTAGGGTAAATAGGGGATATAGAGCACTAGTCGTGTTAAGAGTCAGACTAGGGAAGAGATGGTTCAAGGGGCTTAGAGGACGGAGAGGATAAAGAACACTAGTCGTGCTAGGAGGCAGACTAGAAAAAAGATTGTTCAAGGGGGCTTTGGATAAGGAAGTAATTAATATAAAACTCTGCTTGTGTTAAGAGACATTCTAGGAAAGAGATAGAGAAAGCAGGCTTAGGGTAAGTAAGGGGTATAGAGCACTGGTCTTGTTAAGAGAGGGACTGGATAGATAGACGAGGGAAGGGGGCGTATGGTAAGGAAGGGGTGTAGAGCACTGGTCGTGCTAAAGAGGCAGACTGGGTAAATACTGGGGAAGAGGGCTAAAGGGAAGGGATCTTGAGAGAAAATTTTCTAAAGGGCAAAACTAGAAGTTTGTTAATCTCCCAAGGATTTCACTTAAATCTCCCAACTGCAGCTTACATAAATCCAATGACAGAAGATAAGAGTCAACTTAAAGTTAATGAACCCGAATTCACTTGAGATTGTAAATTCGACTGACCCCTCTGGCCAATGTCAGTCAAGCCTGCGATGAACTCATTACTACACAGCCCTGGAAATGACTGACATTCACTTTATTATTATTATTATTATTATTATTATTATTATTATTATTATTATTATTATTATTATTATTATTAGCACCGCCTCTTACTACCCGTTCGGGTTATACGCACTTACGCTAATGTGCAATGGTAGGGTGATTGTGAGATGAAATGGAGGACCTACAGTTTAACGTGGAATCCGAACCACGGTGGAGGCCTGGCATTCCTCACATTCACAAGTTGTGATTAATACACATCTTGTCAGAGGTGAAGGAAGGGTTTGGCAATCAGATAAATCTGTGTCGGGACCGAGGATTGAACCCTGGACTCCCAGCACAGAAGTCTGACACCTTATCCCTAGACCACCAGGTTACCTACATTATTAAAATTAATATTGACACAGACATTTTTTGGGTCCTTCCAAAGTTTCCTATGGTTATTTAAACGCATGAGAAACATTTACTAAAGTTTTATAGTCCTTTGAATCATTTTTCACCACATTATAATATACGTGTGGGATACTCGCATTTTAACTACACTGATAATGTAGGCGTTAGGAAGGTAGAACTTAGAGGGAATGTAACCGAATTTGCGCAGAGGGTGAGTGGACAACCATTTTGAATGAAAACACCCTCAGTACATCTGGCCGAAATTAGATCCCTGATATTCCCATCACCGACAAACCAGACTAAACGAGATTTACGTTGTCCGTAACCCCACCTATGTGGTTAGTGAATTTTTAATTTCAATACATATTTTAAAACCATTTATAAATTAATTGAAATATTGGAGAAATTCCACAGGGATTTTTTTAATAAAATTCTTTTTACTGTACTCGCACTAGCAGGTCTGTAAATAAAGGCGATATTCTCGTCTTGTATGGTTTGCTTGTGAAGGAAAGGTCAGAGCTCGAACTCACACAAATGCGGGGACTCTTCATCTAAATTCTATCTTATCATTCTCTACCTGACTAGTGAATATATGTACTTAACCAGAACGGGTAGCTGTGCGTGTTAAAAAATAAAGTAAAATATTATTTGTTCAGTCACATACTTGCTTTATTTCTATGAAAACTCTAGTGTGGGCACAATCAATGATAATAGAATATTATAAATTGAGTTTTCAATAGACTTAATATTTAATTCAATTATGGAATTGTATTCAAACCGTGTTTCTAATCATTAACCCATATCGCTGATCGCATCGTCTAATGCATCATTATCGCAGTATATTAGACTGATTTTAACAGAAGGTCTTGGTTAGAATTCCGGTTGGATTTACTGAGGGTGTTTTTTTTTTTACTAAATAGTTTCCCCCTCTCTCACTAAAATGCCGGTATATTTCATATAAATTTCACATGCTTCATTAAATGTAAATATGCAGATGGATCGAAGGGATACAAGAAATGATATAACACAATCGCATAGGCTTTCATAATGTTTATTATAGCTTCGAATATGATTTTCAAACAGAAGTTCATAGTAAACTACCCTTGATTATATTTTATTCATAAAAACAAATAAATTATCTTGTTAATAACAATACACATTCTTTATATATACATTTTAAGCCAAATTGTTAAAATATATTTAACAAATTTCAACTTTTCAAAATTTATTAATCTGTAAACTCCGATGAAATTATTTATTTATAAAAATAAAAAGTATTCTTATTTATCATGAAAGACTATTCCCATATTGAATTCAATCTTCAAAGTCAATTTAAAACAAAAAAATTCTATAATTTGTCGAAAATAAACTACCCTTAAATTAATGTATTTAAGGGATATAAAGATACATTATTATTGATAATTAAAAATAGTCACCCGATACCAATTATGAACTAAATCGTAAATAATATTTTCAAAATAATCAAATTTTACAAAAATCAGTCATTTGTTAACTACTATTGCATTATTTTTCTTAGAAAAACAAATCTATTTAACTATTTATAATGCAAACAACTTAACAGATACCCATTTGGAACCAAATCTTTCGTGCCGGTTTAAAACTATTTCATGTTTTTGAAAACTCAATCATCAATAAAATGCCAATAAATGAGTTTTTACTCCAAAAACAAGTATACGGTGTTTTTTGTCACAACAATCAACACCCAAATATATATTTTAAAAAATCGCTAGAGATAGTTTTGAAATATTTTGAATTGTAAAAAAAATCCTTCATTTGTAAACTGATTAGGTTAAAAATGAAAAAAAAAATCCTGAGGTAAAATATAAATATAAAGTTTGAACAAAATCCATTAAACTATTTCGGATCCATGCTCAAGAACAGACATATAGACAGACAGGCAGACATGGGGGATAGACAAAATATTATAAAATCCACTTTTTTTTATTTGAGCTCACATAAAAAGTAAAAATTCGTCAAAATATCAAGATAGATTTTTTTTCACGATCACAATACTGTATTTTAATATGAGAAATTAAAAGTGAAACACAAATTTAATCCATTTTGACCAATGCTGATTTTTTTGTGCATCCCAAAAATAATTATTTTTAATAAGTAAAGTATTTACAATTTTTGATCAGGGAAGAGTTAGTGATTTTATTTTTACGTTGTATGGCCGTCTTGATCTCCCTTGAGAAGTGTAGGTTGGTGTCTTATTGATTGGATGTTCATCTATAGAGATTTTCAGTAGAGAGCACTTCCTCACTCTGCTCTTTTCAACTCTCCACTCCAAAAGGTCCTTTCTCTCCTACCTCTTTTTCTTACCCTATAAAATAAACAACTCTTTGTAGCCAATAAATGTCATAAATTGACTTGTAATGATTCCTTCTATTTACATTGGACTTGTAAACGGAACACTTTGATTTTATATTCATTAGTTTTTCAGATGTTTTTTTTTTCTGTTGTTAAAAGTTTCCTTCTCTGGCAGATTTTATTTTTATACACACATATTTGTATATATATTTTTTTGAAATAAAACTTTTTGGAAAGCTTTTGAAAATGTATTTGGGTCAACATTTAAGTTGGGGAAGTGAAGAAAATAACTTCAAAGTTCTTTGATGCTTTTTATTAGTAGCAAAACGTGTTTTTTTAAAAAAGAATATGTATAAATATATCTTCACATATCGAATGGAATCTGCTGTTTGGTTTCATGGTTTTATAGAGATAACTCTATTTCAGTCATGTGTAAAAGGTATTTATAAAAAAATACTTTATTTTGTGTGCATTGCATTGGTAGCTTTGTGAATGTATTTTAATTTAGTTTTTTAAATTTTATAACATCATAGAAAAATGTCCCAAATAAAACAAAGTAAAACAAGCTAGGGATTTTTATTTGAATATTTATTTACTGAGCTAGTTTAGTTGTGAATATTCTTTCATTTTCTAGATGAATAATTATAAATAAAAATAAGAAATATAAGAAAAAAAACGTGATATCGTTCTATGAAATAATTTGATTTTATTTCCAATATTCTCCGAGTTGTTTTTGATTAAACAGTAGATTTAAAAGTGACATTTAAGTGGTAGTACTGTGAAAGAGTTAATTACGTTAAAAGCATAATTGCTGGTGACGGGGAAGTTGTGGTTTTAATCTTGGTTGATTGTAAATTAACTGGTTTTTAAAATGTGATTTATTATGTTCATCTTCCATTTCATATACAATAAAATGAGGGTGCATTTAGTTTTCGTTTTCCCTACAATCTCTACCATTTAGAATAAGCTATGAATAAATATGGTGCAATCATTTTGAATAAAAATAAATGGCACAACAAAATCGCAAATATTTCCTCATATTGGCTTCTAGTAAACTACCCTTAAGTAAGTAATCCTCATATAAACAAACAAATCAACTTGTTAATTATAATACCCACTCTTTATATATACATTTTAGAACAAATTATTCCAATATGTATTTAGCAGATTTAAAATTTTAAAATTTAAGTTATATGTAAATTACCTTAAAATGGTTTTTATCTTGTAAAAAGAAATAAAAATATTATTTTTTATGTAAAACTTTATCCAAATACCAATTTCGAACTCAATTTTCAAGGCTAATTTAGAAAAACTACAAATTTTCTATAATTTGTATGAAGTAAACTAACCTTAAATTAACCTTTTATTTTTTAGAAAAATGAATATACATTATTATTGATCATGTAAAATAATCCTCCCACACCAGCTTTGAACTAAATATATTGTTAGAGCTATTTAAAAAAAAATTAAAATGTTCATATTTCAGTCAGCTAAGATAACTTTTTTATAAAAAATATAAATAGTTACTTTTAATCTTAAAAACTAAAAAGGTAATCATTTTTAACCAAATTACTTGAGACATTTTTTAGATGATCAAATTAACTAAACAGTTACCATTATTAAACTACCCTTTAACCCAAAAGCCACATATAGAGTGTTATATAATAGGTAGATTGCTCCATTGATTACCATTTAAAATAAATCGTTATAGCTATTTTCGAAAAATTTAGAATTCAGAAAAATCAGCCAGCAGCAAACTACCCTTAATTTGAGGTCTAGAGTCAAAATTTTGAAAAAAATCCTGGGATGTTGCTCTATCAAATCTAAATATCAAATTTGAACCAAATCTATCAAAACCTTTTGGATCCCTCGCCAGGGACAAACAAACAGAAATACAGGAAGACAAAAATAATGGTAAAACCTACTTTCTTGGGTTCGGGCGCACACACATCTACAGATTCATCATAATATCAAGGTCAAAAGTTTAATGATTTCAAAACTCTCTATTTATATGAGAAAGTAAATATAAAATTTTTCAAATATGAATCATCTGTAAACTAACATTAAATGATTGTGTTTGTGAAAAACATTTAGGGCTAGGCACACTTATCTATGTTCAAAAAACTTAACAGACATATTACCCATTTTGAACAAAAGCTTTGATCCATTTTTAAATATTAAATTTTTTGAAAATTATTCATTAGTAAATTAACTTAAAACTAATTTTTATCCCACAAAACGTTATACAGTGTAATTAATGTATCTAGTCAAACGCCCACAAGATATCTATCTCTAACCAAATCGTTATAACTATATGTCAAGTTTCTATAAATCAGTCATCCATAAACGAGTTTCTACCCCCAAAAAGAATATATTTTAAACAAAATCTTCAAAGTCATTTATGAAATATTTTGAATTTTCAAAAATTTTCCTTCACTTAACCACCCTTTAACGAATTTTCATTATTTATACTGACAAACAAATTCTAGATATGCATTTTAAACAAAATAGTTTGAGCTATTTTCGAAATATTTTGGATAAAAAAGATCACTCGTCTGTTAACTACCTTTAAGTTGATGACTCGGGTAAAAATAAAAAAAAATTTGAAGTATAACCCTATACAATCTAAATATCAAATTTGAACAAAATCTTACAAACCGTTTTGAATCCATGGCCAGGCACATGTAGACAGAAAGACAGACAGGCAGACACACAGGCAGACAGCCCGGGGGACTTGTATGGTTGTAAAATCCACCTTTTTTTTGGGTTGTGGTTCACTTCATAAGTAGGGATTCATCATAATCTAGATTTTTTCACAGTTACAATAATAAAGTAAAAAGTATATATATATATATATATATGTACAAAACAAATTTTCCCCTCCTATTACCTCTCACTATCTTATCGGACTATATTTATGTTAATCATGCTAATATTATAGGAATACCTTAGAATAAATGTATCTACATTTGAGTAAAGAAAAAGAGGAAATCCATTTAGGAAAAAATAGCTCCAGTATAGCTGGCTGGGATTCGAACCAAGCCTCCCCCTCACCAGAAAACAAGACTAAATCTTGACGGTATTTATACTGTTGATTCACTAGTGCTGGTTATAGAAAACACAACAATATGTATTTTTTATTTCTTGTTTGTTGAGTTTGCTTCTAAAAAAAAACTACCTTACAGTCGCTTATACAGGTAAAGGTCCAATCTTTATGAACAGTGATCGATCACATTCTCTTGTTTTCGTGCGCACCGCGTCTTACTACCTACCTGGACAATCCACATATTTATACTAAAGATGTAGGGGTGAGGAATTTAAAGTTTGGATCAAATAGAATATAGTAAAATACCGCACTAGTTACTGTATAAATATATTTAATATTAGTTTAAGGTTCGGGCCTTCAACCTTGACTTCTTGGTTTGAGAGATAACAATATATGTACCGCATCTGAACGTTTTTGTGCTGAAACGGTTTTTTTTAAGCTTGAGGTATCGATTCAAGATGTTAGAAACTATACCAAGGTTGCCAAACCTAAACACGCGTACCCGATTAAGTACGTGGTATCCACGTATTTAAAATAAGAACGTTTAGAAAAAAAAATCTTCACAGCTTTAATATTTATTCTATAGGTACTGTTACAAAGTCATTTAATTTTTGCTTCTCATATTATATTTTTAAAATTGTCTTATTTATATCAATTCAAAATATTCTTCTAAATAAATCTCTTATAAACGCTTTCAGCTTTCTTCATCGCAAATGTTAGGCAGTTTTATATGTTTTGACTTGGGGTGCCATGAAAAAAATCTTGATACACTAAGGGCGCCGTGAATTAAAAAGGTTTAGGAACCATTGAACTATGACTACTATGAGATAGATTTGACAAAGGCTGCTTAGAAGAAGTGTACTTGCTGTAGCACGGATAGAAGCTTAGAAAACTAATATGACAAACCTCATAGAAAAAAAATTCAACTTAATAACAGTTGGTCTGGTTTCAAACCACGACCTCTTCGTCACAAGAACTCCAGCCTATTGCAAGCCTAACGGGTCATCCATAAATCACATAACGCTATTTAAAGGGGATTGGGGACAGTTATAATATCTATATAGGGTAATAAAAAAGCGTTACTTTTCTTATGAATGAACCCTAAAGCCAGAGATCAGGTGACAATTGGTTTGGGTAAAATAGGTAGTAAACGCCAAGTAAATTAAGGTGGTCGCCTTGGTACGTAACAAATTGCCGTGCAGACTTTTAACTCTAATGCAATATTTAATTCAACGATACTCTGTTTCAAAATATGGTTCACGCCAAAATAAAGTTGAAATATTCCAATATCATTCCTTTTTCTTAACAATCCAATAGTTTGAGTTTGATTTATAGAAAAAGAAGTTTGAAAATGTGACATTAGTTAATTTTAAACGAATTTTTAAATATATTTGTTGAACTATCATAATACACTTGATGAAAAAAGGCTTTGTATTTAGAGCCTTCCCCTAAAAATAACATTCTACGATATTTGATGGCTACGAGCGAGCTTTCCATTTTACCTTAAGATAAGGAGTTCACTTTCCCTCTTTCCGATTGACATAACAAAGGGTGATTGTAGGTGAAAGATGAAAGGGAATAAAGCGCAGACAGAAAAAAGTAGTTCCAGAAAACGACACAGACCAATGTATTTTAAGCCGCATAGTCTTGAAAGCGATTGATATTTTCTCGCTAACAGAAGCGGCCGTCTTAACGACTTATTCTAAGGAGTATGGAAGAGGAAGTGCATCCACGTTAGCGTGGAAGGAGAATGAGAGGGCCAAAGTGATAAGTAAATTGAAAAAAACCTCATTGCACTCGACAGATACTCGAACCTAGACCTTCCCATTACCTCCATTCCATTCTATTACGAAACCACGTGGCCATCGTTGGTGGTGTTATTAGTAGCCTACAATAAACACCAATATTATTAATGCTCTCATCTAGTGGTCAGAGATGAAGAGCGTAATTTAGTTTTAGAAGAATTATATACGCATTAGTGTGGATAGAAAATTGGTAAACAACAGTGATATATATTGAGTGTAAAACACCTTCAATGTACACCCCAACCCAAATTCTAACCTCAATCACCTCAATCAGCTTGACCACGATCAAACAAGCAGGCCTATATTGGAATATGATGTGTTGCGGTCATGAATAATTCTATTTTACTGGGAAACTAATTAGTCTTATGCCAGATATTGGCATACAATTATATATGTACTAGCAATGAATTGGAACATACATTCGTGAAATAAATTATATGTCTGTGTATATGTCCCTTACTCAATAGGTTCGATTAATGGATCTTCGATCATACGTGGTGTCATTATCATCCTATTATAATGGGCTATTTAAAAACACATCAAGTAAGATGGAGAGTATAATAAAGTTTTGTCACTCTTAAATAAAATCTTTTGCGGACAAATTTACTCACACGTTAGAATAGATTGAACAGTATTGTTTGGATGTTAAAATATAGCATAAAACATCGAGCTACACATTAAAAATAAATCCCTCAGATTTATAAATGTCATGAAATATTATAAATATACATATTGGAAGATGATTTTATCAAATAAAAATCTACTTAATTAATTAAGCAATTTCTAGAAACATAAATCATTTCAATCCCTTTTTTCAAACTCTATAAATATATAGCTTTCTATAAAATTTCGAAAAAATAAAAATTAATAAATGATAGAATGAAAAAAAATAAATAATCAGGACAAAAGTTTATATTTAAAGCTTCACAAAATATTTGTTTGGAATCAGGCCTCTCCTTGACAAGTAGGTTAATGTTAAACTATATAATTTATATAAATTCTTTACAAGTTCTCTGTTCTGTGACTTAATCATGTACTAGGACTTTATCTTTAGAGTACCATTATACTATATCTCATACATTTTTGATAAATTATTGTGTATAGCTTTTTTTAAGCTCTTAATCCTTTTCAAACTTTTTAAATTCAAGCTGACTTTATTCATATTATAAAATAAAAAGTAGGTATAAAAGAAATAACCAAGTGTAGAGCATCATTTATCACCACCAAGTTAAAAAACTTAATTAAATACAATCTCCAATAAGTGTATCTTGGGGAAGGGGGAAAAATCTCTTTACATCTCTTTAGTAAAAGCTTGGCGCTGCGTTAGAAATGTAGAGGTTTATTTTAAAGAATGGTTGAAATTGCCCCCCGATCCCCCGATCCTAAGTAGTCAGCCACATGTCTAGCGCTGCACATTTCACACGAATGGATTCAAAAAAAGAACAAAAATACACACTTGGGTGGTCTGCTGAATCGGGGTTTATTAGCTTTTTGTCTAACATTATTTACGACACGTTTCATTAAGATTTACTGGGAGAAAACAATTTCATCTCTTTATTAGACTATTTTAAGTTAAATACTTACGTAATAATTTAATTTAATTTAATTTATTTGTTAAATAGAAAGAAATAAGGTATAATTTTAAAATATACTCAGAAAAATATAATTTATTTGTTTAAAATAAATAGCATCTAAAGTAACTAAGGTAAATAGGGTTCGAGTATTCGGAAAAAAACTCAAGAGCCTTGTTAAATTCCAGTTGATGCTTAAAAAGATATTTATTACTTGTATCCAGGTTAATAATTCTATTTAAAAATATACTTAGAAATAAGAAATGATGTATAAAATCAGGTGTGCCATCTTGAGCTAAACTGTTTTGTAAATAATAAACTTATACAACCCTAGTGTTTATAAAACGTAGAAACCCGCCTCGGTGGTGTAGTTAGCTAACGCGCTAGTTTAGTGTTGAGCAAGACTGCCGAGGACGGGGAGATCGAGGTTCGGGTGAACTGGGGTGGTTTTTCTTAAATGGTTTTACACTCTCCCTACATGCAAATGAGGATTCACTTCCTCTATATTCAACCTTCCCAATTCCTAACCCATTAGTGTAATTAATACTTAAGCGTATAACCCGAACGGTTAGTAAGACACGGTACTAAGTATTATAAAGCGTAGACTATCCCAATACTAAACTAATTTGTCAGCATAAGGATTATTATATATTTACTAACCAGATGAAACACATTTACTAATCTTATTATTATATATTTGTAGACCAAATGAACGGCTAAATCTAATAATCTTTTTATTAAATATTTATAAATCAGATAAAAGGCAACATCTACTAATCTGGTTAAAATTAGGTGGCCTTGTAAAAACTATTCAAATCTCAAGGTTTCTTGAACTTATTAAACCCGTTAGAAATTATAAATGCCTTCGGAAAAGTCCCCTAAGATCACGATAAAATATAGAAAACCTTAGTTACATTGATGGCCACGTGGTATAATAAGCTATCCCTGTAACATATCAGATTACTGTTGAAGGGTAGATCGAGGTTTGAATCCCGATAGAACCCACTGGAATTGTTTTCCTAACCTAAGATTAATTTTGATACTACCATCAACTCTCAACAATAATACGGGTGTGATTTAACCAATTATCCTCCTCATTAATAATCAATATATTAAACCGTTATATAAACCATGTGTTAAAACGTTTGAACCAAATAAAATTGGAAGAATCGACCTAATATAAGGCCTTATTCCTCAAAATAATAATAATAATAATAATAATAATAATAATAATAATAATCTGCGTTCGTTATAAAGCAACATTAGCTATCGTGGCTGAGAGCGGCTGGATGTTTTGCCCTACACTCTAATCAAACACACCTTCTTAGGGGCTGGATCGAATCCTAGTTGGGACTGATTATAATCATAACGTGATTCAGAAGAACGAGTGATAGGGTAATTCGTAGTTAATATAGGTAATATCCGAGTGATACTACACCTTTTTGAAATTTGAGGCATTTCATGTACACTTTCTGAAGCAACCGAGTATATTAGATATAGATAAGCTATAGATAATAACTTTTTCGTTTCCCTTACACCTTATATTTAGATTTGTATGCAGTGATCGCAATAAAAGGCCATTCATGGTTTTTGCAGTTTTCATAACAAATAGTTTTATTGGTCAAAATAAATCAACTATTGCTTCTATACAAATATAGAGTTTAATTTTTTTTTCACATGATGGCATCAACAATCCTTGAATACATGTCCCTTAAGGGTGTCCTGGAATTTCATGATAACTTTTTTCTTCATTTGAAAAGTTAGTTTGATAACGCTACCATGCTCATGACAGATATTCATCCCAACATCCCAACTTTAATATCGTCCAGGCTATCCGCACTTAACTATAACAATATGGGAGGAATAAGAAACTTAATATTCACATATGCGTGGAGAAAGAGTGAAAAAATATCTATGTAAAACCACCCTTAATACATCCAACCGGAATTTCAACCCCGACCTCTCAGTATTTGGAAAACCAGAAAAGATGAGTTCAACATTTAATATGCATGCCCATTGGTGCAGATTATGATAGCTACATCAAATTAAATAGAAATTCATTATTGTGTTTACGTTCTAAATGTATTAGTTCGACCATTAGCCAACATTTCATCAAATACGGCGCCATGTCTGATTAATTAAAACAAAATCGATGTTTCATGACGCATCTAAATTTCGATAATTGCATTTAAAGACAGGTTTGAAATTCTCGCTTGGTTAGGAATAATTGTACCTGACTGAGGATATTAACGTTCTATAATTATTATAATTGGTGGGGTGATTATTTGCCAATTAATCTATATTACTAAGTTAAACTCGGATTGATTCCAACTATTACCATTTGCAAGCTACCAGGTGATAGTTATTAAAATAAAGTTAATCCACTAAATTATGTTGTTGAAATAAAAAAAAATGCATTGGTGATACTATGGTCCACGGCATCATTCTCGCAATATACAGGCTCGCCTGATACGGGTAGTTCAAAGTTCTAATAAGGAAACATCTCGAAAGAATTGAGGTTCTTAAGCACAGTAACGTTTCAATTGGTACACAAGTTAATAAACGTCTTCATCTTGATTCAAGTTGGCAGTGTAGGGAAACACGAGTCAAGGGTCATATTTTTGCGATCTTTATATCAAAACTTTTTTTGCTCAAAAGAAATCAAACATTTCTCCAGTTAAAACATTTAAATAAATTTTCTTCACATGGTTACCTCATCATTTCCGTTCAAGGTGTCGTGGAATATAGTAACAACTTTCTCTCTTCATTAAAAAATTGTATCGTTTAATGCTGCTACCTGGCTACGAGCCTAGGGGCCCCGAGTTTAATTCCCGGCCAGTACCTCGGGTATTCTTCCCTTTAGGAGAAAAATCCCAATGATAACCTGGGTTTGATTAGTTAGGATTGAGTTAAGTTAAGGCTTATCCCGGCTCCACAACATAATAATAACTGTTATCTCATTTCGGGTACAACGTGTATACAAACTTCTAGGGCAACGTTCTGTGCAACCAAGGAGTGGCTAATAGTCTACACATAAGGCGACCGAACCTTAACCTCAAAGTCCCTCTTGATCAAATGTGACATACGATAATAACAATAATTATCTAATGCCACAATGCTCATGATATATATTAAAGAAATGTTGATATAACCCTGTGAGTAAAATTAAACTCTAAGTTTCTACAAGAGTGATATTTTATTTTATTTGTCAAAAAAATGTTTGGCTATAAAAACTGCAAAAACACTTGCCTTCACTTGCGTTCCCTTCACTTCAACCTTAAACTATAACTTAAATAACAGGTTTACTAAAAGTTAAAGCTATAACTTAGTTAAATATTTTAGTAAACCTTTTAATTAAGGAGTAAAGATGTGGGAGGTAATAATTATAGAGAAGTTGCACCTGCACTAGTGTGGAGAGGAGGAAAATAATATAGTGAAAATATACATGGAAAAACCAACACTAGTGCAACCAGTTGAGGTGTGGAGAAATTATCAAAATATATATTTTAATACCTGAACCCAAGTGCGCAGAGAAATGCAGCAGAAAAAATAATAGGAAAAACTATATACAATATGAGTTTGTTTTAGTGGTTCATACAAATATGACAATATACATCCGGGTATCTGATCTGTATTGAAAGAAAAATAATATATTTTTTTGCATTGTAATATTTTTAGTCTACACGCTGAGAGATTGATTTAAAGTTCGAGATATTTTATTAGAAAATGAGCTAGATGATGGCCTTAACTAGACACATAACTAGGCTCTATAATAATAATGTTTTTATTTCAAAATATGTTTATAGTTTTATTGATATAATATATAGAAGAATAAAAATTATATTACTGTGCTAGAGTTGAATTTATTAATATTAGCGAGATATAAACATTCTAATTATGTATAGACAATAATCAACAATTTTGTACACAAAATACACTTAAAAGCATGTTAAAATCGGCCACCATTTTCTGTTTATTCTTTTGATACGGAAAACTATCGTTATCGATACTTACTATAAATTAATTTTATAATCGATATTTTTCTTTATATACGTCATCCAGCCGATAATCAAACCTGGACCTCCCAGTCATCGGTGATCAGGTTTATTGCGATTCTTACGCCAACCGTTGCATAACCAAGGATTAGGGTACGTTGAGTAAAAACTTTGCAAATAAATAGTTAAACGTTAAACAGAGGGAAACTACGTCTTAACCGAAACGCCAGATATTTAAGGGCGATATTCGACAGATCATTGACATAAAAATAAACGTCTTGAAATAACAGGACAGAAACTCAAAACAAGAAACAACATATTAAGAAAATTGGCCAGTACCAACTAGGGATTCTGTGCAAACACCTTGAAAACGACAGCACAATCGCTTGTCTACGCTGTTGCTGAATAGTTTTCTTGTGTGTGGAGTAGAAGTAACCACGTCAATAAGGTTGATGTCCATATGAACGAAGCAATGAGGACAGTGTCTGGAACACTCAAATTAACATCAACACCGTATCTCCCAGTACTTGCCAACATACCTACCTACAGATCTCAGACAACCTACAACAGTACGCGAATGGGATAATCTAAACAGACCATCATTCTCAAAAAAACCTACCAACCCACGATATCCTGAACAATCTTCCACGTGCCAGATTAAAGTCTAGAACAACAATATAGGAGAATATTAACCAACACCCGTCAGAGGTATTTGACTTGAAACAAGAGTGGAGAAATTGATGGTCGCCCTATCATGACCAGCTATAGTCAGCTCAACTAGATCCGAAAGACCCACTTCCAGGTATGAACCGACAACGGAAAATATTGAGCCTCCTAAACAGAATCAGAACTGGTCACACTAGAAAGAAGCTATCACTACATAAATGGGAAATGGCTGACAACTTCCAACAAGACTGCGGGGCCCTTAAAGTCATTTTGCTGAAATATTGAGCGTAGCCATTATGTTTGGAATATTTATAAATGTTTAGAAATGAAATTTAATCAAAATCGTCAGAGCCGATTTTGAGAAAATCGACTTTCTCTTTTTGCCCTTCAGTAAACTACCCTTAATTTTAGGGGTGTATATCCAATTCCAAAAACCCTTCGGGGCAACCCTATGAAAACCTTAGATACCAAGTTTTAGCCCGATCGGTAAAATAGTTTAGGCTCTAGTTGAAGAGACGGACAGACAGATGGAAATTCAAAAATCACTTTTTCGGATTCAGGGAGTCATGAAACGTCAAGATTCATCAAAATCTCGAGTTCGATTTTTTTGACGATCACAATACTTTCTCTACCTGTAAGATAGCGAGAAATTAATACTATTTTAACGGTAAAACACAATTAAAATCATCCCAATTTTGTTATTATCAAGTAAAAACCATAGGAAATCTCAAATCAATCCCGTTTTTGGTCAAGTGGGAATGCGCATATATTATTAGTCCAGTTAATCATCCGTGAGACGGACTGTTTAGCTTAAATTGCAATACTTAGATATACATTAGTAGACAATGTATTTTACTTTACGAACCCATGCAACCTGAATATCAGCCTTATATGATATTATTTTCCATTCACAGGAAGGTTGGAATACAAATTCTAGCAGTTTTTAAATGAGATGTTTTTGCCTAAAAGAAAAAGAGAAGTCGAATCGAAAGGAGATTTCTGCCCTATTTTTCATAAGTTAGATATATATGTTAAAAATAGTTTTTAACAATAAGATTGTATATTTTTAAATACAAAATTTAAAAACAAACACCATTATACTCGTACAACGTCTGATTGAATTTGTATTACTTACCTAAGCTAATCGTTATCCTTGGATTGACACTGAATTTTGATTTTTTTTTTCTCCACGATTATTTAAGGGTAGTAGTAGTAGTGAGACAAGTTACATAAGTTAAGAAAATTCAGTGAAGTGATTGGTTATTTATAATTCAAATTTTACCAATTTAGAGGTGAACAATATAATTTTGTCACTCAAATAAACAAAAACATGATGGTGACTATCATGAATAAACTATCAAAGTAGCAACTACAATAATATTTAACAAGAATTCGTACAATCACTATGTTTATCCTTGTTTGGAAAATAGTAGCCTGCAAAATGTGTATTAATATTAAAAAAATAAAAGATTGTGTACACAAAGTAAAAGTTGTATTCGTGAAACAAAATGGTATATTTTTAAAATTATAAACATAATCATATATACTTACCTTCCATCAAACTTTTCTAAATATATATATTATTTTTGTTTGATAGACAGGGAAACACTGCCCAATTTGACTGTGCAAGATTACTTGTATTGCTTCTGAACCTGTGTTTATAATCCCTGAAATACTTAGCAGATATACAATTACGCTCAGGCTTCCATGTCAATTGTTTGTTTAGCCAGTGGTACATTTTTTTAAAAAGGTAAATAACTCTCACTTTCTGAACCACCTGATTAATTCAGAACATGAATTATAAACAAACTTAAAAGCTAAAAATAGGCACAAAATCCAGACCTCGGCCGTTAATTCATCACTGTGAAAGGGAAAACTAGATTTAACCAACGATACATTTTTTGGCCATGTTAGGAATTGAACCCGGGACTCTTATCTCAGTAGACAGACACGCTACCTACTGAGATAAGGTGTCATGACTACTGACCTTTCAGACGGTAGTATAAAATACCTTTACTTTTAAGATTTAATTAAAAAAAAAAGAACAACACAAAAAAAGTAACAACTATCAACGTTTTAAGCGAATGTTGCGGGTTTGAGATTTATTTAGATGTTAATAAGTGTAGATCCAGCCTTCTTAAGACCAATGTAATTCTTAGATGGCCCCCTTAACACTTAACGACGTATCATGGGCGTGCTGCAGATCTTTATGACTACTGGTTTTCATGTTCAGAGCATTCTCATTTTGATGGCCTGCATATATCAATCAGTGTTGTTATAAGTTATAACTCTCGGATTGTAGTCTATTATGATCACTGTACTTTACATAAATCACAATACTTCAATTGTGGCTAATTTAACTAACGATTAAAAAAATATCCTTTGTTTTGCTCACTATGTTTATTTTTTCATGAACGCTGATTGTAAAATAACCTATTTTCCTTTTCCTCTCTACACCGCCCTCTTCCACAAACTGGTATACTGAAGTGAAATGTTAATATGCCTTGATTTTCGGTCACATTTTACCAATAAAGTCCGGGTCATATATTTAGCCAGACAATGGACGAATAATTGTTTGTCACATGTATAATTAGATATTTATCGCAAGGGGTTGGAATATCCATAGCATATATGTTTAGGAAAGGGGGTTCAGGACGGATATTTACGGATTATGTGATCGAAAATCAATATTCATTCATACAATATTTTGGGAGCTATGTCCTGGTTATCATAAACAGGATAATGTTGTCCTTATAGGGCTCAAATATTTTGTACACGAGATAATTAAATAAAAATAAACACATCACTCGTGGTCACGTAGAAAAAAGGGCTTGGTTTCGTTCTGCCATTTTTACGGAGAAGGAGAAATCAGGGTTATAGTTCCGGCCGTGTGTACTTAGGTCTTTTTTATTTAATGCTTTCCCATAACAGGATAATGTTGTCCTTATAGGGCTCATATAGTTTGTACACGAGATAATTAAATAAAAATAAACACATCACTGGTGGTCACGTAGAAAAAAGGGCTTGGTTTCGTTCTGCCTTTTTTTACGGAGAAGGAGAAATCAGGGTTATAGTTCCGGCCGTGTGTACTTGGGTCTTTTTTATTTAATGCTTTCCCATTTCACACATGGAAATGCTGATACATTTCTCTAAAATTACACCCTTCACATACACATCTTATGTAATATTTTGTAGATAGGCCAAACGGGTAGCAGGGGCATATACATACGATTAATGTTTTCATAAACATTTTAGTAGAGAAAACTGTATTCAAATAACAATGGCAGGTATAACTAAATAATTATCGACGTAAGCTACTACTAAAATATGAGGCACATTCTAGTCTATTGTTTAGATCAATATTTAGGGAACTGTTAATATTCCTTTCAAAAAAGGGTTTGTTTAACCCAAACGGGATCGAGCCCTGTTCTTAACGATCTAGTCAATTGCGAAAATAGATCCTTAGATCATGCGGCAACCGGAGTGGGTGCTTTGTTTAATGTATTAATTATAATTTTGATATTTATTTTAAAACCATCCGGTAAAATTTTTTGAAATATGAATTTGCTTATAAAATAAATTTTATCAAAACTAATTCCCTCTAAATTTGTATCCAAGCAAAAAAAACATATATATATTTTCAAAGACGAGGAATTCCCTGTTACATTTTATAGTTAAATATTACAACTAGAACAATTATTAAAACAACGAGCTGCGTAAGTACCATATTACGAACAATACATGATACCACCCAATTATGACTGAAAGAAACCTTTTTGAAAACTACAACAAGGACTTTCATGTATCAATACGTCAATTGATCTGATATTTAAATATCACTTTTATAAATAATAACAATACTGATAAAATAATATTTGTAATAATACTAATACTAATAAAATATCAATTTTGACCACAAACAATTTATTAATTTTATATTTCCTTAAAAAGTTAATTTTAAGCAGTATCCTAATATCTATCTTAAGCTAATAGTCGTACACATGGTAATAATTGAATTGTATTAAGTTTGATACTTAATTAAGTAAGCTAACATCGCTTATGTTTACAGAACATGGACCAGTGTACAAAAAAAATCAAAAAAGTTAACAAAAAAGTAGAAAATTCTTAAATAATAGTAAAAAATGAAAGTCACAATTTTTTTTCAGTACCTCATTATATGTTTTTAAAACTACCACAACTCAGGCTGTTAAGGTTACGAATGCTGTGGAACAAAAACATGTACCCATATATCTATCTAAATATGAAACAAGACACGTATATTAAAATTTGAACTAATTCATTGGAAGAAAGAGCAGTATGATGATAGATTAATAATTTATACTTTATCAATATGAATCCTCGCTACTCCTATCAAGTAGAAGAAGTGACGATTACAATTACAAAATTATAACATTAAGTTTTGGGAAGGATTAGACATGAGAGAAATATACAAGTATAACAAATAAGTTTATTTAAATGTAAATAAAAGAAATAGAATTACAAGCGTTTTAAATTGATATTAGATCAAATAGTCCATTGTTATTAAAGATAACTTAATCAAAGTCTTTTACTTCCCGATAGGCAAGAATGGAAATAAGCTCTTTGATGACTAGGAACTAACAGAACTAAGATAAAACATATAGTTTGGTTTAGTAACTCCAAAAATAAGGACCAACGCTCATTCACCTACGAAGGATATATATATATACCTGTGANCTAAATGACCACTAGCGCTCTTTGTTGGTGTGGCGCCCAGAGAAAAACTTCTCTGCCATTTCCTCGAAGCGGGGCTTTCTGGTGAGATGTAGTTCTGCTGATGGTACCGGCATAGTCACCTGGGGCAGTTTTCCTGAATTTTAGGTGTTATCGGCAACATTAATACACCGTGAGTTAATACCTGCCACACATTATTAGAATATATTAGTTATTGCAATCATTGTGTTAATTAAGTTAAACAGTCGGTTTAAATGCTACAAATAAAGATAAATTATTGTAATCTCTAACAAAATCTTACCTCGAGATTATGATAAATCTTTAGGTTTTATGTGACCTTGAAAAAGTGGACTTTATTCTCTCTGTCCTTGGCCATATGTGTAAAGCGGTTTGATGGATTTTGTTCAAACTTGATATTTTGATGTTATAGGGCAACATTTTGGGACATTTTAATTTGACCTTAGCCCTATTAATTAAGGGTAGTTTACTGATGAGTGATTATTTTTGAATTCCAAATTTAAAATAAACGTTACGGTTCACCACACAGATTCTCTCCCGCTTTTATATTTAAATATACATTTACTAATAACTCGTAAGATTTGTGAAACGAAGGTCAATACATTGTTGAAGAATCACTACATCAAAGATTGTAAATGAAATAATATAGGCCTACACTGTTACTTGCTCTATGGCATTAAGGACTAGGAACACCCTTAAAGAAATTGAGAAAAAAGAAACATATTTCTTTGTCCACCAAAGAACATAAGAAACAAATTAATTTTCAGATTTTAATTAAAAAGTATATATATATACATATATATATATGCTTATAGCTCAGATATTATTGGCTTTATAAAAATTAATTTCAATAAAAAGATTTTTATCTCTAAAAGGTCTACAACTTTACAATGATAAGTTATCTAGTATTTCACATAGCTGTGGAAAAATGATGAAAATAGGAAAATGTCCCCTTTGTAAAGTACCCTCAAAGTCATTTGCATAAAAAAATGAAATTTTTCATCTTGTTTTTAATGATAAACAGTGTCCAGATATAAAATTTAATAAAATTATTAGAGAGAATTTCCAGAAAATCGATTTTATCTCTTTTTGACCTCCAGTAAACTACCCTTAAATTTAGGGTTAAAAATTTAATTTCAAAAACTCCTCGGGGGGACCTTATGAAAACACCAGATACCAAGTTTAAGCTAGGGCTGACAGCTGACGGCTTTGAAAAGCTTCCAGACCAAATTATGTATCCCTACGCCGAACCATATGATCTGCAAAAATCATGTGTTTAGCAGCTGTCCCTTCTGACAGTCAACATTTAGGTATATACCTAAATGTTGACTGTCAGAAGTCAGCTGATAACTGTCAGTCAGCACCAAAGAAGCCATGGGGCTACTGTAGCAACTCACTTGGTATAATATAAATTTAAGGTACCTACACTGTTGATGCTAGGCCCTAGAAATAATTCTTTGTTAATAAAGCAAATGAGATTACTAACTTTATTACCTTTTATCTTTAACTAAAGAAAGTAACAAATCAATTCTGCAGCTGGCTTGACAGTAATTTGATGCATGGTCTCCCCTCCCCTTCCTCTTTCTATTCCTTCTATACAGTTTTTTTTTTCAACCTGCTAGCTTATACAGTATTGTTGTGAAGAGCTACATTGTTTGCATTATTGTTTTCCTTTACTATGTCCCTTATTACTCCTTTCCTTACTATATTAAAATTAAAATATGTTTATCTGGATCCCGAATAATTAATATACTTGAATTATTGGTTTAATCAGATAACATACATAATATCTTTAATTAAACCACAAAAAAATCATAAAAAATAAAAAAATAAAATACAACCAAACTTTTTTTTTTAAATAGCCTGGGTTTTTTTCAACCCTGGCCTAAGCCCAATCGGTAAAATAGTTTCGGCTCTAGCCCGAGGGACAGACTGACAGACATATGGCATTTTGAAACACTTTTTTTGTTTCGGTCATGAAACGTAGACATTTATCAAAATCTCTAGTTCGATTTTTTTTACGATCACAATAATTTATCTCCGTGTGGCGAGAGAAAGTAAAACTCCTATTATGTTTTTCTGGGTAAAAGTTCGTTAATGATTAGGTTTTAAAAATGTAAATATTTTAAAAGGCTTAAACAATATTGTTCAAAATTATTATTTGGAAACTATTTTACGTGATGTTGAATAACACTTTATGTTATGTTTAATTTCTTAAAATAAATTACTTTAATCATAGTTTTGTTAATACAAATTTTAGAACGTTTGAAACTTTTAGGAAATGGCATTTAAGATTTATTTCAATATGGAGGTCAGGAATTTTTTTTACTATAGATAATATTTTTTATATTTACAAATAAAAATAGTTTGATGTTTACTTACAAAATAACTTATTTTTGGAAATTATAATTTATTTAAAAATAATTTGAACAGTTCATAAATAGTAATAATAAAAAAATTCAAGAGTTTTTATTATAATAAACAATATTATGGGTTGGTTTTTTTGAGGAAAATATATTTGAAATGGCGGTTTACTTAAAAACTATATTTGAAATATTTTAGTAGTTTGGTTTTTCTAAGGAAAACTTATTTGAAACGGTAGTTTACTAAAAACCCACATTTGAAAAAATTTGGTCCAAACTATGCTTTATGAGAAGGTTTATATGATTGTGTCGTACCGTTTATTCGTATATAGTTTATCATGTTGGTTATTAATGACATAATATTAGGAGTAAGGATCGAGAGGGTTAAATTGATGAAGTTCAACCGGTGTAGAGGGGAAGGGACAATTACAGTTAATTGAGTGGTTAGTGTGCGTGACACATGGTATCTCACCTCAGTCACCATATAATATAGATTTATATGGTGAACCCAGGTTAGGATTTCGTAAGCAAGCATAATACACCATTAAGTTTAAGTTCCATTCAACTAAATGTTAAATTTATGTTGTAGGGTCAGTTTGAGCTAACCCTGGAAGACACAGTTTTAGTTTGAACAGGTGCACAAAGAAGTTTTTTCTTTCCGGGGTTCAATTCTCGGTCCCAGCACCCTTCCTTCACCTCTGACAGGACTTGTATTAATCACAACTTGTGAATGTGAGGAATGCCAGGCCTCCACCGTGGTTCGGATCCCACGTTAAACTGTAGGGCCTCCATTTCATCTCACAATCACCCTACTACACATTAGCGTAAGTGTGTACAACCCGAATGGGTAGTAAGACGCGGTGCTAATAATAATAATAATAATAATAATAATAATAATAATAATAATAATAATAATAATAATAATAAAGTTTTTACTTCAAATCATGTGTTTATCATTCTCCCTACAGTTTATAGCTTTGGTATATAACTAAAATCCTCTTCTCCTATTACTCTTAGAATTTAAGTTTTAAGTAAATTTATACAAAGTTATATCTGTATGTAGTGAAAATTAATAAAAAACACACGTAATTATTTTTGTGGTAGTTAATTTTTTTAAAAATCTACGTGACTATAGTAAAAGCTGCACTGTAGGAGACGCAGACTCTACAGGCGTCTCGTCTGGTCCTGTATAGTTTTCTGATGACTGAAAGGTCAGGGTTTGAACCTGAGTAAGTGGTACCAGGGTTGATTTACCACCCGTCCATGCAAATAAATTATACTTCCCTAAAATTATTTGTTCTTGCCCTCTACTTTATTAGTGTAAATATGCAAATAGTCTAGACGGATGGTAAGACGTAACTTACCAAACTTAACCCCCCTTCCCTTCTCCTCCTTTTTGGTATATTTCACTCTTACATACTTTCCCATTAAGTATATTATAATTTAAATACCATTTTATAAATTGGTTATTAGTACACACAACCCTTAAATAAAAAAAAAAGCTCCTCGGATACTCATTTTGAACAGTATTTTTAAAGCCACTAGTGAACAATTAAAAATTTGAGAAATCTTCCATTCATAAATAAAATACCCATAAATATTTTTGTATGCAAATATCAATAATCATACATTGATATTTACTATGTAAAACGCTGAAACTACTCGTCAAAGGGATTTTCAAAAATTCAGAATACTCAAAATCAGTCATTAGTAAACTACCATTAATTTTAGCGTTATAATTAAAATAATGATTTCACCTCAAATAATAATTATTTAGCATTCAAATATGAAGTTTTAATGAAACCCATCAAACCGTTTTGGATGTAGTGCCGAGTACAGAGAGACATATTAATAGTTAAGATTGGAATTTATAATTTTGAATTTATTTTATATTATATATATATATATATATATATATGTATATATATATATATGTATATTAATGATTTTACTCTGATTTTTATTTTATAATTGTTTTTTATATTAGGGGTGTGTGAAGTCACATTGGGTTTGTCAATTTTAGTGTCTATAAATTGTATTCTTGAAATAAATATTTTTTCAACTTTAATAATTTCTATCTATTAGAAATGAATCATTATAGAGATAAATATGTTGATCTTGGTGGTCTTAAGTTGAAGCTCTTTCCTCAGGACACGATGTTAGTTGGTTTGAGCCCAGCTCAAATAAACAGATTTTTACTGAGCGATACATTTCCGTAGCCAAACTTTCTCACCAGGGGAAGTGAAGCCGTCGATTGTAACATGTAAAATAACCTTTCAATGTATGGGAAAATACCTTTCCCGGTAAAATTGATAGGTCCTTTCAAGCTCGCTCATAGAAATTGTGTTGAAAGCAATGCGTAACCACCACACCTTCTATGCTCCCCTAGTACATTGGATCTATACCAGATAGTGCAGGCACCGCTAACCATCCGAAGAACTAAGGGCATGCCCATATAAAAAGCATCAAACCACCTCTAGGGTAGTAAGAAGAGAGAAAGATAGGAATTGTTAAAATGCTATGCACATATATGGATTTTTTTATCAATAACGACAACCAATCAGCGAGTTTATTGTCTAGATTGAGGAATATTTAGTTACTTATTATAATCAAGCTCGGCTAGCCATACACCAAACGTATAGCATTGAAAACGGAAGAAAAAAACACAAGGAAAAAACTATTGTAAAGTTTAGAGTTTCCGTTTTTTCATTGTGAAAGTTCTTTAAGAAATAACCACGAATGAAAACTTTTTCTATTATTGTTATATATAAAGCATCTCGTATGAATCTTTACAATTGCTCCATTTAGGAACTATAAGGCAACTGAAACCCTTCTCGATGTAGTTTATTTTTTAGAAATTCCAGATGTAGGCCATATCCTCTGTGATGTTATTTTTACTAAAAGAATGACTTAAAATATAAATTTAACAGTCGGTTAACTCAAGTCTTTCAAATATGTAATAACGTTACCACTTTATTGATTTGTTTTAAATTTCAATCACAACTCCTAAAGTTTCGAATATTAATTAATTATTTATTTACAATTAAATTATATATTATAAATATAATCTACTTACCTTTATTTCACTTTACTAAATTTTCCTTCTTTATTTTCATTCATAAACTTCCAACCCGCCATTTTTTTTGTAGGTAATTTTAACGCTGTTTTATAGAGTGGTTTATTTCTGAACCGTTATGATCGTAATTTATTTTATGTTCTTGGACGCTTCTAACATCTGGCTGTCATTTAAAGAATTAATTGCCCCTAGCAGAAGAGATTATTATTCTCATTTGGATTTTGGTGCAAAATTTAAATTAATTTTAAATATGAATTATGTTTATATGTCAAATTACAATATAAAGTCATTTTTATAAAAATACTTTCACTGTTTAAAGAGTTAAGGATTTTTATGAACATATTTGTGGATTGTTGGGGTTTTTGTTTTGTTGACTCAGAAAAATTGTTAAAAAAGATAAGGATGGACTCCATTTGGGCCATCTTAATATATTAGTTTTCTATAACCAAGCATCAATTTGGCAGCAAACCCTTATTTAAGAGTAAGGACTAACCTTCAAGGAAGGGCAGGATATAGTTTCGAGAAGAATATGTGAGGTATAAAACCTAGTATGTATAATTGTTACCGGAGCCTGAGATCACCAAGCTACATTATTGGGTGAGACAAAATAATTCATCCATCATCATCATCCAACTATTAGATTTGTGAAGTTATGTTTTATATTTTTCAAAGAACTCAATATTTTAATCTGATATAAAACCTAAATTAAACCTGTTATATTATCATCTCATTTCAAGGAATATTTTTGTAATAATTCATAATTTTATTTTCTGTTTTGTCATCATATTTCAAGTGTTGCTTCACAATGCTTGTATTGATTTTTATCACAGGAGGCATGCCTTATAAGGTAGGGTTTATTCAAAGATTTATTTTTTCACAATGATTACAATCACTATATAATTTGCATGGTCTTATTGGTTTATTTATCATATTTATGTACAAGGTAAATTTAAACATTGTAGCCCAGGTATAAATATTTTCTGATAGTTGTATGTCCAAGTCAGGAGGAATAATCTGCTCCAGGGGATCCTTTGGTGTAAGTGTCTAATAATTATAAAAAAAACTTTAGGTAAAGTCCAAGCGTCCTGAGAGAAGGGGTTTTCGTATCACCGCTGAGCAGTTTCTGGAGATTTACTTGTTGAATTAAAAATCTACCTACCTCAGAAGATAAAAGGGGTTGGTAGTTGGCACCCAACAATATATTAATTAAATAAAATTAATTTATTCATACATTCATTTTTTTTACCACACCTCATTTGTTAGCATTTATTTTAACCACAGACATTTATGGTGGATTTTCAGAGCGGATTGATAATATAAGCGATTAACTTAAAATGTATAGGCCTACTTAATTCTATAATAGACGCAACCACCAATATTTCTATCTCAATTAATATTTTCTTCGCGCCTTACTAACCGTCTGGGCTGCGCGTATTTATTACACTCATTAAAAAGGAGGGGGGAGGTAGCATCTAGCTAGTAGATTATACACCTGCGTTTGTGTGGAGATAGATTGAAAAACTATTTATAGAAAATTACCCTTACTACAACTGATCAGAATATGAACTTAACTTACCCGCCACCGACCTATTACACCAGATGAGTCTGACATCTAGTCCGCGTGCCCACCGAGCTAGGTGACGGCGAAAGGTGAACCCTCAATCTGACCAATGGTACATTTTTCTATCATACCAGAAATCAAACCCAGGGCCCTCAGCAAACCTCTAAATGAGCTCAGGAGATGAATACTATATTAAATAAAAAACAGATGAGACCAATGCATAAACAACATACTTATCTAGGTCCACATATCCCTTCAGAAAACACAATCAAATGGGTACTTATTTATAGAACACATTTTATAATTATTATTTCCGCTTCGAGGAAATGGCAGAGAAGTTTTTCTCTGGGCGCCACACCATCAACGAGCGCTAGTGCTCATTTAGCGCAATTCGCAACTTAACCCTCTTCCCCCTTAGATGTCCAGATGCGTACCGTCCCCAAGTTCGTCAGTTCTTTTACTATATAAGCGTCATTCCTCAATTTTTACTTCAGCTTTGGAAGCACGCCAACGTCCTCTGCTTCCATAAACCGGGTAAGGACCCGGCCCTAACTTCGTCTTACCGACCGATCAGCTTGCTCGACTGTTTGGGCAAGTTGTTCGAGAGACTACTACTGACGAGACTGACCCGACATGTTCGCGAGAAGGGCATCTTGGTGGACGAGCAGTTCGGCTTTCGGGCGGGACACGCTACGTCTCATCAACTTGT
>CABFWB010000122.1:481773-501477 GCA_902151455.1 Timema bartmani | reverse complement strand
AGTCTTTATTGGAATTGCTGTCTAAATATATTCTCTCTGGTGAGAGGAGTGAAGCCACTTGAAGATGATTGATAGTCGAGAATCTCCATTTGTATCTTATAGTCTGTGGATTGAGAGAAAGCTGTAGATTTTGCTACTAAAATAGAATACCATAGCTATATCGTGGCTAGAAGGTAGGCATGGAAAATATAAATAAATGGAACGATGCACCGCACTTTCTCTTTTATCTTAAAATAGAGAGAGACATTTGCTAAAAACTCTTGTGAAACTAAACGAAATAATATAAATTGTTGCAGAAACACCACCACCAAATACCATAAGCGAAATAATATACACTATTACATAAACATCGAAAAATATCTTCGTCCACTTAAGGGCACAGAAATCAAGATCCTCATAAAAAATATTTAAATTTGCTTATAATTCAGAAACTATTGGTTTTATAAAAAAATAATCCAAATAAAATGTTTTAATTTTTTACAGTACTACAACTTACAATGATAAGTTATTTTGTATCTCTAATAGTTAAGGGGATATGATCAACATTGAATATTTCTTCTTATGAAAAGTACCTTCAAAGTCATTTTCACGGGGAAATGAAAGCCTTCATTTTATTTGTAACGCAGTGCCTAAGATATAAAATTTAATCAAAATATTTTTCAACCTCAGTAAATTATCCTCATTTTTAATGTTAGCTATCTATTTCCAAAAGTACCTCGGGAAAACCTTATTAAGACCCTAGATACAAAATTTTATCCCGATAGGTAAAATGGTTTCGATTCTATTCCGAGAAACAGAGGTACAAACGGCATCACGAAAACCTTTTTCTCGCTTTCAAGTGGTCATGAAACATCTACATCTATCAAAATATCAATTTAGATTTTTTTTGACCATCACAATACTTCTCTCTCCAAGGGATCGAGAGAAAGGTGAACAAAAATGCCGTCAAATGTTTTATTTTATCTGTCATATTATGTGACAGCTACAAAAGGTATGGTTTGATGTATGGTGCCATTGGTGCCTATATGAAAGAATTTTCAGTAATTTTGTTTTGCCAAGGTTACCTAGTACAAGGATCCATCGCTTCTTGACCACGATATACCTTTTACAAGGATCCATCGCTTCTTGACCACGATATACCTTGTACAAGGATCCGTCACTTCTTGACCACGATATACGTTGTACAAGGATCCATCGCTTCTTGACCACGATATACCTTGTACAAGGATCCGTCGCTTCTGATCCGTCGCTTCTTGGCCACGATATACCTTGTACAAGGATCCGTCGCTTCTTGACCACGATATACCTTGTACAAGGATCCGTCGCTTCTTGACCACGATATACCTTGTACAAGGATCATTCGCTTCTTGACCACGATATACCTTGTACAAGGATCCATCGCTTCTTGGCCACGATATACGTTGTACAAGGATCCATCGCTTCTTGACCACGATATACGTTGTACAAGGATCCATCGCTTCTTGACCACGATATACCTTGTACAAGGATCCGTCGCTTCTTGGCCACGATATACCTTGTACAAGGATCCGTCGCTTCTTGACCACGATATACCTTGTACAAGGATCTATCGCTTCTTGACCACGATATACCTTGTACAAGGATCCGTCGCTTCTTGACCACGATATACCTTTACAAGGATCCATCGCTTCTTGGCCACGATATACCTTGTACAAGTGTAAGCGATTCGATTCTTGGCCACGATGTACTTTATATAATGGTCCATCGTTTCTTGACCATGGTATAACTTGTACAAGCGGCATCTCTTCTTGGCCACGACATACCTTGCGCAAGGGTCCACGAGCTTTCTTGTACAAGGGGTATAGTTGTATTGCCATAGTGAGGGATTTATTTGACCGTTAAAATGGTTGTTTGGTAGGAGCACGTAGACTAAAGCGTTGGGGTTTGAATCCCCGCTAGGTGTATTGTGCTTTTTTTCTCTCTCTTAAATGGTAACCCATTCCTCATCAATGCAAATTCGAGTGCACTTTCTCGAATTTTGCTTTTCTTATCCCTACCCTATCAATGTAAGTATGAGGATAGCCCGGTCAGATAATAAAACAAGCTAAAAAAAAGACTGCAATATATGTATACAGCCGGCCATTTTTTATGAACGTTACTATACACGCATACACGAGACATAAATACACCATAACATAATGATAATAAATGAAAAAATATATATCAATCTGTTAAATAAGTTTTATAACCTGCTCCGGCGGCCGCATAGTCCAAGGCGCCACTCTCGCAATAAAATAAACTGCAGATGACAGGGAGATCGGGGTTCGAATCCTTGTTGGGTGTACCGAGAGGGGCTTATTCCTAGATAGTTTTCACTTTCCCTCCACGCAAGTGCTGGTACATTTTCTTTAAAATTCAACCTTCCTCATTCATAACTCATAAGCGTACTAGTATATATGCACATAACCTGAACAGGCAGTAAGACGCGGTGATAAAAAACAAACAAAAAAACTAAGTTTTATGTACCCGCATCCACCAGTAGCCTTGGCCTATATAATGTATGAAGAAATAAACACAAATTATAAATGAAAGAAAATAATACAAGTAACAATAACACTTCAAGATAAATAAAATAGCGATAAATGTAACACTTCGGTAAAGTTGTGAATTCACGTACTGATAAAAAGAAACTTTTTTTACGTTAAAAAGGTTATTAAAACAATTTAAATAGATTTATACGTCAAGTCATGTCATGTCATGTCATGTCGTTGTTACTTTTGAAACATGATATATTATCAATACCTAAAAAATAATTCAATTAATATTTTTTTTAAACGCTTCAGTGGCCGCATGGTCTAAGGCTCTACTCTCGCAATAGACTAGACTACCAATGATGGGGAGGTCGAGGTTTGAATCTTGGTTGGGTTTACTGAGAGTGGTTTTATCTAAAATGGTTTTACATTCTTCGTCCACGTAAATGCGGGTACACTTCCTCTAAATATAACCTTCTTAATTTGTAAAACCATTAGCGTAATTAGTACATAAGCGTATAACCCGAATGGGTAGTAAGACGTGGCTCTAAAAATGTTTATATATTATAAAAGGTTCTTCAAACCATAATCCGACTATACACCCAGCTATTGAAGCCATATAAGACTGTTTTCAAAGTAGCTAGGTCCTACCTACTTTAGTGTATTCTTACATAAGATGCAAACTTTACTGCTGTCAAAATATACACACCAACATTCAACCGCCCGCAAAAAAAGTGACATCGCTTGAGGTATGGAGACATGACAATACATATAATGACGTATCTTAAAGGTCTCAAAAGTTACATCTAAAACATAAACATTTCCGCACAAGTTTACTAAAGTACGGTCTAATTTCCATAGGTTGACCTCGGTGGGGTCTTGGGGTAAAGTGCTCGCATCAGGACCCATTGGTTGTGGGTTCAAACCCAACCGGGGTCAATAGAATTTTCTTGAACGATAAAAATTCGCATTACAACTTAATTTTTGTTTTGTTTTGCCTAAAATACTCCATTGAACTTTAAATTAAATTAGGATATTGATTTTAGTGTGCTAGGTAAAAGTTATTAAAACGACGTCTCGCTAAATTTCGTTGTGTCTACGTAAAGGACACTTAATACATTATGATCCTCCCCTCCTCTCTTGTGCTTATTCTGTTGAGTTTTTGCGCCACAGTGACGTACTCTACCCCTCAGGGGGTTCTTCCTGACATTCGCATTCCACTAAATCATCGCTCGATGTGTCTTCGTTCACAGGCCTGTCAACTGACGTAACAGGCCGTTACTCCAGATTAAACTGCCATGGATCCATTGGCCTGGGCCGTTAAGTGAATTGACCCGTCAAGTGAGAGCGTCATAGAAATAACTTCTATTTTAAAAAAAATGTTGGGTAGCCAACATCAGCAAAATGTTACCATATCCGCATCCTGGAAAAAAGTTCATTCTATAACAGAATAATAATAATAATATTAATAATAATATGGGAATTTCACTTGTTTATTAATGGTAACTTTGATAAAATACTATATTGCATGAATTAAATCATGTTCAATAATAGTATTTACTAATGTAGATAAAACGAATATTGCAACCTTAATCAATCAAAATAATATTTTGTCTCGTTCTGAACTTCAAATAACAAACTTTTATTTTCCATGCAATAGTTATGAAAATTGGAAATAACCAAATTGTTTGAAATTAAATGCTACCTTTAAAATACTTTAAACGAAATCTACTAAAATTAAATTTTTGTCTGTTTTGGGAAATTTGCATTAAATTTTTAGGGGAATTCTTTGCTTCAGATTTTGAATTTATCAACACCATAATAAAATTGCTTGTAAATTTTGTTTTGTATTGCTGGTTTGAGAAAAATAAAAAGTACATTTCAACAAAGAGTCGTGAAAACTGTAAAAAAGAGTACGTAAGTTTGATACGTCAAAAAAACTACTACTCGGCTACTATCTCAACTGTCAGCATTGGCAGTCTTTTTAAAATCGTGTGGGCTAAACCGTGGACCACGACTCTTTTTCTTCTGGTACGTTAATGTAAACGGATTTATAAATAAATAATAGAAAAGGCCATCGAAAAACCTAAACGCTAATCTTTCTCAAAGTCAATATAATTTTTTTAAGCATCGTGTCTTACTACCCGTTTGGGTTGTAAGCATTTGTACTAATTACGTGTGTAAAGTGTTAAGGATGAGTAAAATTGGATTTAAAGGAAGTATACACATACTTGCTTGGAGGGAGAGTGGAAAAAACATTCAGAAAAACCTCTCAGTATACCCAACTAAGGTTCTAACCCCGCTGTATTTGTCTTAAAATGAAAAGAAAGTGTTTGATAGCTATAACAAAGGGATTTAAAGAAAAATCACTTAAGCTCAATTTTCTTAAAAATAACCTTATCTGACATCTAAAAAATTTAATAAATTTACTTACATGTATTCATCCGTCAAGTCATGTAATCTGAAGTTGTCACTTATAAAATAACAATAATAATAAAAAAATAAAAATATGATTGTATTTCCTAAGAAAATTGGACTCTAAACGATGTCATCAATTCATTTATTTCTTATCCAAGCTCTTTTGCACCTTTCAAATTGCCTATATTTTATCAGAACAGACTGTCCACATGGCGAGATGTGAAGAAAAACAAATTGTCTATACATTTTAGACGAGTGTTCCTCAAAGTTTTGGTGAGTGAGGACTACCAAATGGAAGTTATGAGAAGTGAGTGTAGGGGTTGAAAATTATGCAGAAGTAACATTATTTTTAAGCAATTCCATTTTAAGACTATATAAACAGAATAGAATTAATTTATTGAATTAAATATTGAAAATAAATATCACATAATTGCATTAATTTGATAAGTAATTGGATTATTTGTAACATTTTACCTCGATAATTTTTGATAAATAATTATTTAGATTTTTTGGCCCTATAAGAATGGCACACACTTCCTTTCCTATGTGACTTGTGTTTGTTTATTTAGGGAAGAAATAGAACATAGTTTGGAAATTTCATATTTTATCTTTTGTATTTCAAGTTTTTGTATTATACGTAATCAACATTATTTAATGAAATTATTATTATTATTATTATTATTATTATTATTATTATTAAACTACCTGGAACCCTACGGATCCCTTGAGGCCGTCATGGACCACCAACAGTCCAAAGACCACACTAACATAATAATTTACCTACACTAGGATAAATGAGACTGGCGAGTGAAAACGTTTTCGCGACAAGTGGCGCTTTCTAACGTAAGTGGACGGGAACTAAATCATTTACTGAGCCATCGTGATCGGTCTTATGGTACTGCCATCAGCTGTTTAATTTTATGTATTTTAAATTAAGGAATTAATTTTTGATAAAAATAATAACTCTAAACATGCTTGGCGAAACAGTTTATTTTAATAATAACACCAACATCTCGGAACATTTGTAATTCTCAGGTGGGTCTTAAAATACTAACTAAAACTATTTATATAATTTGAAACATTCCTTCAGACCAGTGGTATTCAACCCTATGTACTAGGGAGTGTGTCAAGCTTCGAAAACTTCGACCTCTCTTCGGTTCAGAATTGAAAGTAAAATTCCGGATTCGACAGTTAAGAAACTTCGCCAAAAATACACTTAAAGTTAAACCACACGTTTTCTGTTTGTTTATTTTCTTCTGTTATTTCATTCACAAATTAATGTTTGCGTTAAAATAAAATCTAAAATTATTAACTTAAGTTATTATTATAAAATTAATTTATCATTTTAATACGAAATAGATTAATTATGTTTGAAATACAACATTTTATCAATTAGATTTAATACATAAACTTACATAGTTATTCAAAGTATAATACTTTTATCAAACATTACACTCAAACTTTTATTAGGTTTCGGGAATATCTTCTATTATTCGATTCAACTTCACTTCGAATTGAAAAAAGTGGACCTTGCACATCCCTACTATATACCTAAAGTGACAGTTACAGATCACATGACTTTTATGAGAATATAAACAATATATTTAGTAACTTTTCTAGCTGTCTTCCTATGAAACTGTACCAGTACAATTTCAAAATATGTCAATAGCTTGGTTTTGATTTATTAATGCCATCTAATACTGCTACTAAACAGCCTCGCCACCACACTCCGTATCAGCAACGATGAGAGTTAATTCTAATCTAATAACTTTTAAAAACATTTTTCATAAAGCGTTCTCCATATCCTAATTACTTGGTTCCCATATCCCCTGTTCTAGAGTCATACAGGCTCCAATATTTTCCTGAAGAAGAACCCCCTTTCAATTTAGCTCTCCCCCCCCCCTCACCCCAAAGATTCCAGACTCTGCTTACAGAAAAAAAAAATTCATCCGCTCTGCATGTTAGAGAAGTTAAAAAATTATTGCACCGCGTCTTACTACCCTTTTGGGTTANCCCCTCACCCCAAAAATTCCAGACTCTGCTTACAGAAAAAAAAATTCATCCGCTCTGCATGTTAGAGAAGTTAAAAAATTATTGCACCGCGTCTTACTACCCTTTTGGGTTATTCGCTTATGGACTAATTACACTGATGGTTTAAGGGATTACGGTGGTTATATTTATAAGATGTGTACCCACATTTGCGTAGTGGGAGAGTGGAAAATAATGTTGGTAAACCCACACTCGGTACATCCGACCGATATTCGAACTTCTATCTCTCCGTCATTGACAGTCTAGTCTAGTGTGAGAGTAGCGCGTTAGATCATGCGACCACCGAAGCGGGTAGTTTCTTAAATTATTATGATTGGATTAAAGGACCCAAGTAAATATATTTCTTAAATTTCACCCTCATTCTGTTCTTGATTTTACCGACAGTCGGCTTTCACACTAAAGACCGTACCAAAATTTCTTTGGTGTATTTTACGTGCGCCTTCTAAACATGACACCAGTACATGACTTACAAACTAACTTAACCTAGGACAGTACACTACTACCCACGGAACCAGCACCTAGATATTTTTTCTAGGCCCTAGTATTTGGTTAGCAAGCTGAACACTTTTATACGAGTTCAGTAGTAAGACGCGGTACTAAAAAAAGTGACAGTTGACTATCACATGATTTAATATAATCCACTTTTCATAGAAATGAACTTTAATAAAATACAAACATATTCTTTTGCTGCCAAAATCTATTTAAGTTTTATTATATTAATAGTATTATGTATATTTATTAATAATATCAAAAGTGACAATTGCATATAACATTAATTGACGTATGAATGTATGAAAGTATACCCTGATATTTATAGAAAGCCTACTTTCAACCAAAAACATTGATTGAAAGTCATTAAAATTTGACATTGTATAAATACGTTCTATTTAATTTATTAATTAAAGAGTTATCAAAAGCTTCCAATAATACTTCCTTGTGGATTACTGACTTACTGTATAGTTAATCTTTACATTATTAACTAAACGGACTAGGATTATAAAACCAATAACTGTAATATTGTTATATAGGCTACGCCATTGTGGCAACTAGAGTTTCCAGTTTTAAAATAACAGGCTTTCTATTAAAATCAAACTGTAGTTTTAGCAACTTTTCTACTGTTGTCTGTCAGACAACGTCCTTTCTGGTTTTTGGTGGTTTATGCCATCACACTACCGTGTTCTTACTATACCGACCGTTCCAGGGGTGTCCAAGCCGCCATCATGGGGGCCATGTTTCGCAGCGAGGAGATGGTGCTATGCCAGCTGTTCATTCAACCAGAGGCGGCCTATACGTCGGTGTCGGAGCTGGGGGAAGCCGGCTGCGTCCAGTTCAGAGACGTGAGTATCCAAAACGTACAGTCGAGATCTTATAAAAACTGGATCAATATATCCATAGCCACCCTCCCTTCTTATTGTTGCACGTATTTCAGAAAAAGCTGAACACTTTAGTTGAATCCCCTTAGTTAGAATCTTTTAGAGCAGTGTTTTCCAAACAGTGGTACGCGTACCCCCCAAGAGTCGGCGGGTACGCGGCGTAGTACTATTGTGTTCAATTCATAATAACACAATTTATGATAAGAAGTCTGATTAAGTTTATTTTTGTGCTAATCTTAATCAGAGGCTGTGGACTTATATAAGCCTTTATTTCCCTTTGGTACGGTTTTATTAGATCAAATTTTAATAACAGGTAAAGAGGCCGTCTTTACTTTACAAGATTGCAGGTGATTTTGACCTCTTGTTTTAATGGTCGTGAAAGAGGTGTTTAACAAGGTAAAAAGTTTGGGAAATACGGGTTTAGAGCATATGATGCGGAGTAGCCAATATTAACAAAGGGTTACTACATCTATATTACAGAAGTAAAAAATTGACTCCATTTCTAGAAATCTCTCGTTGAAAACAAATGATTTGAAGTAAAAATCATTAGGTTAAATCTGAAAACTGGTTTAACTTTCATACAGCTATTAGTTAAAGTATACAGGCTAATGGAAGGGGAATTTCACGGAAAGGCACAAGCAACTAGCCTGAAAAGAATATGGGTAAAAAAAATCACAATTAATAAGGAGAACTCCCTGATACGTTTGCCGACCACGGCAGTCGAACAAACAGGATGCCGAGGAATCCCATGATACGTTCTACCTGAATTTGAATCCTAATCCCGACCTGCACTTTCATAGCCGACCACGGCATTAAAACAAACACGATTCCAAAGAATTGTCCACTACGTTCAGTAGGGATTCGAACCCTATTCCTGACCTGCAGTTTCATAGCTGAGCACGTGGCAGTCGAACAAAACGTGATGCCGTTGTCTCTATATATGAATATAAAAGCTAAGTTTTTTCCGGTCACTTTGTTTTTTCGACGGAAGGGACTGTACCTCGTCCCTTCATTTAACATTCATGTTGCTAATTGTCGGTTAACTGCCCCACCTCCTCCTTTTCCTCAACCCCCCACCCCCTGTCACTAAATGATGGCCGCAGCGGGCCTTGAAACGCGAGGACTTCAAAAACAGCTGGTAGTCCTGGTAATTAATGTCCACTTCACACGAGATAGGCATGGCCAAGACGAGGCCGGGCTATCGGCGAGGTTTCTCATAGAGCTGCGAGTTTTTCGCGATTGAATTGGTATGTCGTGGTATCGTATGCTATTGACCATGAAGCTGTTCTGATCAAACTTAAGGGCGAAAACGAATTTGGAGTAGTGTTTCGTAAACAAAGATGGGAGTTAGGATGGATTTTATATAACAGCTGGTAGTTTAATTTATGTAATCTTACATTAACTCTAAATCGACAGAATAATATACCCTAATGAATTGTCTTTTTTTTAGCACCGCGTCTTACTAGTCGTTTGGGTTATACGCCCATGTACTAATAACACCAATGTGTTAGAGATTAGAAAGGTTTAATTTAGATGATCCGCACTTGCGTGGAGGGAGAGTGGAAAACCATTTAGGAAAAAACTCAGTGTATTGATATAACTAGTCGATTCAGAAAGTGTACGTTAAATTCTTCACTAGAGTCCTTCTTGCATTCAGACTAATAATATCCTGGACTAATGTTTTCCGCTTACACCGGTGTAAGCGGAAAACATTAGTCCAGGATATTATTAGTCTGAATGCAAGAAGGACTCTAGTACAGCATCGGCACGCACTCAAAAGAACGGCATCTCTTTGACACTGAACAGCCGTCTAATAATCTCAATGTTGATAAGGAAATTCGTGTCGATATTAATGCTACTTTATTAAACCTCTCACTCACACCTAAGTTATTTACCAACGCCTTCACCGCATCAAAACCAGTGTTTTTTTAATCCTACCTTAAAAAGGAAAAAAAGAAAGACCATTATTAGCATATTATGTCAAAAGCCTTTGAATATTTAATTCCAGGATGGCTTCTTACTTTGGCACCCCTATAAATATGATTTAAATTTAAACACACATACAAATATTTAACATTTTAAATTATATTATAATAATTATAGTAGTCTCACACGCCCCTGTAAGTTATTTAGGCCGTTTAAAAAAACGGATACCCCTAAAAGCCCTTTGGAAACTCAATCTACCCATTAACGACAGTCTTGTCTTATTTTGATACAAACTAACAGTAAATATTAGCATAGTTTTAAGAATTTGTACCTTCATCCCTGCTGCTATCTTCGTGTAAAAGAGAATCTTGACTTTTTGATGTTGGCTGCTCTTCCCAAGGCCAGAATAGGCCGTATTTATCCATACTAACAATAAACTAAATACATGCAATCAAATTAATAAACGTCCGAAAAGATACACTAACAAATTAGTTTTGATTTGTTCTGACACACACACACACACACACACACACACACACGCACACACACACGCACGCATACATACACGCACGCATACATACATACACACACACATCCTAAGGGCGGCATTAACAAAGAGCCACTACCTAAAAATTTCCTAGTCTAAAGATTTCCTAAGATCTTCAGAGCGACGTTGACAAAGAGATTAAAAAAACAAAATGGGCGGCATGGACAAAGAACCATTACCTAAAAATTTCCTAGTCTAAAGATTTCCTGCCACACCGGGACCGAGGATTGAACCCCGGACCCCCAGCACAGAAGTCTGACACCTTACCCCTAGACCACCAGCTCACCTTAAATTTAATTAACCTCGAGTGATTTATTTTATAGAAAAACAAGCATACATTCTTATTTATTATGTAAAACAATATACCCAAATACCAAAACAAACGGTGGACAGACACGTAATATCCACTTTTTTTTAAGTTCGTTGGCGAGGTATAAGGGGGGAGGGCGCACAAAACGTCAAGATCCATCATAATCTCGAGGTCGAAATCTAATTGTAACCATAACAATTTCTCCTTATGAGAAAGTAAAAAAAAAAATCAAATTCAAAATAAAACCTAGAGCAAACAAAATCTCTATCAATCAATGTTGTCCAACACACTCGTCGCCGGGCAGACGAACTAAACGTCGAGATCGCATCTAGTCTGGTTTGCCTTTAACGTGAAAGTCTAGGTTCGAATTCTAGCCAGCTGCACTAAAATTTATTTATAAAAAATTGTTTCCCACTATCTCTCTCTACGTAAATGCGGGTACATTTCCTTAAATTTGTGCTTTGGTCATCCCTACCTCACCAGAGTAATTAAATATGAGTAGCCCGAGTAGGTTGGAAGATGCAGTGGGGTAAAGCGAAGGATATCGTCAATACGTATTTTATGGTATTTAATGTACACTTTATAAATATGTATTGAAAATAAATTTACCGTGTTTGACATAGTAATCCCAGCTACTATTAACAACTTTACTTTCTACTCCAGCTATAATTGTAGCCTCCGGCTACTTTTGAAGCTTCGGCTGGAAAAAAAAGGGGTGGATGGAAGGGGATACCGCGAATTTGGCCCCCGCAAGGGTAAATAAACTGTCCCAAGTTCACTGAGTTTGTACAAAAACAAATGCGTTACAAACTAAAATGTTAGCGGAGGTATCCTGTATAAACGAGGAACAAACGATCGCAACCATAAAAATGAGTAATTTTTAAAATAATTAGTGGTGTGGGGGACTACCGTGTTCCCCTGAACCTGACACTCACACCCACCCTTATTTTAACACCATCTTATGGTTTCTAGCTGAACATGGAAGTGAACGCCTTCCAGCGCAAGTTCGTGAATCAGGTACGCCGCTGCGACGAATTGGAGAGGAAACTGCGGTACATCGAGGCTGAGCTGAACAAGGACAGCGTCCCTATCCAGGACAACATAGAGGAACTTCCTAGAGCACCCAACCCTCGCGAGATGATAGACCTTGAGGTGAGACTATTTACAGGCTGAACAAGGACAATCTGAATGAAATTCCTAGAGCACCCAACCCTTGCGAGATGATATACATTGAGGTGAGACTATTTACGGGCTGAACAAGGACAATCTGTATAAAATTCCTAGAGCACCCAACCCTTGCGAGATGATAGACCTTGAGGTGAGGGACTTAGCAGGTTGAACAAAGACAGTGCCCCTATCCAAGACCAAGACCCTTAAAAAAATTAAGGGTATTATACTATTTGAATAGTTTTTAGGCCTGTGACCGTCTGTCTAAGACAGGTTGATTATAATATTAACAAACCTAACCTTTAATAATTGATAAGTGCATGGAAGGTTGACCTTTGTTTGTATAAAAAAAAATGGTACGGCGCACCGCACAGACTTTCTCTCTCTTTCTAAAAACTCGTAAGATTTCTGAACGGAATAATGTACATTGTATAATCACCACAGCACATAAGAACACGCATAAAATAATATTCAATGATATATAATCAATGAGAAAAGAGGCGCATCTTTGTCCACCTAAGAGCATTTCAAACAGTTTAATGTCTTCCACAAGGGTCAACACTTCGTATTAAAATTTCGATTTCTGGTTAAAGTTTTAACATTTTATAAGGTGTTGCAGATCTTCAAGTCATCGCATTGATATTTAATTATTCATTTATACATTTTGACCAATAAAAAATGTAAATATTGACTATTGAGTCTAAAATGGAGATAGATCATTGCTATGCAAACATTTCTCCTAAGAGCTTTAAGGAAAAATAACATACTTTTTTAGATACTTATATTTAATTACTCTATGGCATTGGAGAATTATTGCGTTAAGACTTAAGTAGTATATGTTTACAACTAAAGCTCACAAAATTGTATTAATATATTTGCAAATATCTCAGAAACTGTTGCTTTTATAAAAATATATGTCAAATAAAAGTTTTTTATTTCTAATAGTCCTACAATTTTGCAATGATAAGTTGTTTAGTTTCTCAAATAGTTGTGGAGATACGGAAATTAACGCTTCTGTAAAGTACCCTAAAAATCATTTTCATAGGAAAATGAAAATAGCCAGTTTATTTATAATCTTAATCAACGCCTAGATACGAATTTTAATCAAAATCGTTTGAGCAGATTTTGAGAAAACCAAATTTTTCTCTTTTCGCCCTTCAGTAAACTACCCTTAATTTTAAGTTTTTATAGACACACAGACAGACGGCATTGCAAAGACTATTTTTTAGGGTTCGGGGGGTCATGAGACGTCGACATCCATCAACATTTCAGGTTAGTTTTTTTTTACGGTCGCAATACTTAAACTTTAATGTCCAAAAAGTTAAAAAAATTCATATAATTGCGTATAGATTGAAAGTTATTGATTTTATAAAAATATGTTTCGGATAAAATATCTGTATTATAAATATATATACATATTTGTAATGCTAAGTAATTTCATATCTCAAATAGTTTCGGAGCTATTATAAAAAATGTTAATTTACGCATCAGACCGGAGCCCTTAAAGCCATTTTGCCGAAATATTGAGAGTAGCCATTTTGTTTGGAATATTTATTAATGTTCATAAATGAAATTTAATCAAAATCGTTAGAGCCGATTTTGAGAAAATCGACTTTTTCTCTTTTTGCCCTTCAGTAAACTACCCTTAATTTTAAGTTTTAATAGACACACAGACAGACGGCATTGCAAAGACTATTTTTTAGGGTTCGGGGGGTCATGAGACGTCGACATCCATCAACATTTCAGGTTAGTTTTTTTTACGATCGCAATACTTAAGCTTTAATGTCCAAAAAGCTAAAAATATATATATAATTGCGTATAGATTGAAAATTATTGATTTTATAAAAATATGTTTCGAATAAAATATTTGTATTATAAATATATATACATATTTGTAATGCTAAGTAATTTCATATCTCAAATAGTTTCGGAGCTATTATAAAAAATGTTAATTTACGCATCAGACCGGAGCCCTTAAAGCCATTTTGCCGAAATATTGAGAGTAGCCATTTTGTTTGGAATATTTATTAATGTTCATAAATGAAATTTAATCAAAATCGTTAGAGCCGATTTTGAGAAAATCGACTTTTTCTCTTTTTGCCCTTCAGTAAACTACCCTTAATTTTAAGTTTTAATAGACACACAGACAGACGGCATTGCAAAGACTATTTTTTAGGGTTCGGGGGGTCATGAGACGTCGAAATCCATCAACATTTCAGGTTAGTTTTTTTTACGATCGCAATACTTAAGCTTTAATGTCCAAAAAGCTAAAAATATATATATAATTGCGTATAGATTGAAAATTATTGATTTTATAAAAATATGTTTCGAATAAAATATTTGTATTATAAATATATATACATATTTGTAATGCTAAGTAATTTCATATCTCAAATAGTTTCGGAGCTATTATAAAAAATGTTAATTTACGCATCAGACCGGAGCCCTTAAAGCCATTTTGCCGAAATATTGAGAGTAGCCATTTTGTTTGGAATATTTATTAATGTTCATAAATGAAATTTAATCAAAATCGTTAGAGCCGATTTTGAGAAAATCGACTTTTTCTCTTTTTTCCCTTCAGTAAACTACCCTTAATTTTAGGGGTAGATATCCAATTCCAAAAACCCCTCGGGGCAACCCTATGAAAACCCTAGATATCAAGTTTCAGCTCAATCGGTAAAATAGTTTAGGCTCTAGTTGGAGGTACAGACAGACAGACAGACAGACAGACAGACAGACGGAAATTCAAAAACCACTTTTTCGGATTCAGGGAGTCATGAAACGTCAAAATTCATCAAAATCTCGAGTTCGATTTTTTTGACGATCACCATACTTTCTCTACCTGTAAGATAGAGAGAAAGTAAAAAGCACATTTCTGTCAGTTATTACGTAATATTGAATAAAGTGAGAGGAAACTAAATTAATTATACTTTAAAAAAAATCTGAGTCAGTTAAGTTCTGCTTCGTAGTCATTACTATAATTCTTAAAGTTTCAGCTATCTAGGGCACCGTTTTTCAAACTGTGCTCAGCGGAGCTAGTCCATATTTATATCGGGCTCCGCAAGGTAACTTTAGAATATCACTTATTTGTTTTTCACACTATGAAATAGCATCAGTAATTAAGATAGCCAATTTATTTCAAAACTCAATAAAGGTCCCTAGCCAAAGGTGCAGCCAGAACGTGTGATTCCTATTTGTTTTCTATTTTTATACTTGTAAAATTTAACTGTCTTTATTAAATCTCCATAATCTTACTGTTAAGTTTTTTTATGAGGGCTCCAACATGTTTGTTTTTTTCTGGTGCAAGGGCTCCTTCGATCTAAAAACTTTGGGAGCCCCTTATTTTGCAGAGTGTAGAAGATACACACATGTAGATTTTATTACTTTTCTACGCATGATATTTACTGATATTGTATTTGTCATTCATTACATCCATCATCTGTTTTATGATAACTTAAAGTGCTTGGGGTATTATGAATATACCTTATAGGTCCTCTACCATATGGTTACTAATCAGAACATTAATCAACTAAACTCTCAATTAAATTATCTGAAGCTTAATCAATGGGCTCTTGAAGCTAAGGCGAGTTCTTAAGGCCCTGACACAGACCCCGTATTTGTAGGTCCGTAGTCCGTAGTCCGTGGTCCGTAAGAAATTGATGCACAGTATCAGATTGCTCTGGCCACCAAGTCCATATCCGTAAGTCCGTACTCCGTAGAAGTTGATCAACTTTAACTTTCTAAGGACTAGTTTATACGGACCACCAATCACAGCTGAGTAAATAAGCGCATGCGCGTTGGGATCCATCTTAAACACCAAAATAAAATGTTTATAGGCCTAATTAGATTTTATTTTTTGATTGGCTATATTCTTTTTAAAGATCAAAACCCATATATACATAAAGGAAGCACGAAAATAGTACTAAACTTGATTACTTTGTTTACAGTCAGAATACTAGTACCCACATTTTGTTTTAAATTTTAAGGCAAATTTATGTCAAGTTTGAGCTAAAATCGTGTTATAAATATATTTATTGTGATTGCTACATTTTAAATATATCCTGGAAGTTTTCTCAGCAAAACTTTTTTTTAGTTTCGTTTATTGATCAGCTGATTGGCGCCCTTGCTGTAGACAATTTTATTTTGAAGTTTTTGATTGGACGAAGTGTCTAACTATCTCATTGGTTGGAACGTGATGGACATGGGCTGTGTAATCGCGAATAGAATTTCTTGAAGACCAGGACTACGGACTTACGGATACGTAGTCTGTGTCGGGGCCGTTATGCGTCATTTTAAATTAATCATTTCCAATTACTCATTGGTGATTTGTTGACATTTGTCATTGATCATGATCATGATGAGAATGATCAACTACAGTTTCATTTATACAAATGGCACCGTGTAAAATTAATGCTAGCTGCGGTCTGTGAAATATCTGTGCAGTCATCGCACGAGTTAGAAAATACATGAAATAAAAAGAAACGTAAATAAGCTCGTCAACACACAAATTTCATTTGAGTTTGTTTGGCCTTTTCAGACGTCAACACAAGTCGAAATCGGAAAACAATTGAGTATTAAATCCAATACAAGGCTGCGAGTGGTTGCAGTGTAACGTTGAATTTAAATAAATCTTTACAGACAAAGAAACATTAATTCAGTAATTCTTGTACATGTTCTCACTGTTTTTGCAGTCATGTGTGGAGGTATACCATACCGCGTGGGCTGAGCCATTAAGTTGCTACCTTACAATCTCGACGGAGTGTACATGTTCTTACTGTTTATTTTATTTTTCAATAATCATCATTAAAAATGAAGAAAAGTATTAGTATAACAACTTTTCACTTTTAATTAAAGCGTTAAATAGATTCAGTCTAATGAACTGAGTGTTCTAACGCTCATTTTGTATTAATTGAAAAGTGAGAACTCGCCTTAAGGTTAGAACTATTTGCAGGGTAGTAGAGTCGTTCGTTGTAAAGATAGGAGGTGTTTTGGCTACAGATAAGGAGGTGTCTTGGATACAGATAAGCACCTAAGTTGGGGCCTCATTAGTAAAACAGTGGCGTTTTAAATCAAAGGTCTAGGGTTTAAGGACCTCTCAGATGTGTCAAGACATAATACCTAATCATTGTAATGTTTCCTGTACAGTGTATGCATATGATAATAATAATAATCCCAAAGTGTTTCAAGGAAAAAACCGGCGACGTGCACCGACAACTGACCTTTCTTGAGGAAGATGGGTGAGGGGAATTATAATTTTTTAATATTTTATTCTATTCATCCCAAGATTTAATTACGCACATAATTCAAGTATAGGCTTACATCACTAAAATAATAAATAGCCTTAACATTTTTTCTCCAGCCAAATCCAAATACTGTAAGAGAGTACATTCTAATAATGACTACGAGGGAGGGGAAGGAAGGGACGAGGATAATGGAGGAGGAAGGATCGACATCAATTTTTTCATTCGCACAATTTTATTTAACGTATGTTTATTAGAATGTAAATATCACATAAATGACATTAATGATAACTAATATGTAGGTAATTTTAAAATAATAATATTTTCCCACTTGGATTAAGTACGATGTTGCTGTTTTTGAGATTTATGCAGTTTCTTGCCTACTCCGTAAGGGAACGGCGTGATTAGTTGTATGTATGTATGTATGTATGTATGTATGTATGTATGTATGTATGTATGTATGTATGTATGTATGTATGTATGTATGTATGTGCTCGCGCACGCGTGCGTGTGTGTGCGTGCGCGTACGTGTGTATATGTTTTCACAATAAATAAGCATCAATAATAGTTTTATTAATACAGATAACACTAATCTTGACAACCTTAATCGATCAAAAGAATATTTTGTCTTGTTCCAGATGTTAACCAACAATTTTTATTTTGCTTTCCATACAATAACGATGAAATTTTTATGGGAAATTAAAAAAAAAGTTAATTTTGATATCTAGAAAATAATAAATGTAAACTGTCTGGTCCTGATAGCTGAAACAAATTCAATTTAGTAAAAAACGACAATCTGGTCACGGGTTTGATTCCCGTGTCCTGTTTGACATTTTTCACATAATTATTATTATTTTTAGCACCGCTTCTTACTACCCGTTCAGCTTATACGCACTTACGCTAATGTGTAATGGTAGGGTGATTGTTGAGATGAAATAGAGGACCTAGAGTTTAACGTGGGATCCGAACCACGGTGGAGGCCTGGCATTCCTCACATTCACAAGTTTTGATTGATACACGTCTTGTTAGAGGTGACGGAAGGGTTTGGTAATCAGATAAATCTATATGCCGGGACCTAAGATTGAACCCCGGACCCCCCTTCCCCCAGCACAGAAGTCTGACATCTTACTCCCAGACCGCCAGGTCACCCTTCACTTAATTGAACCAACATTACGGTACTTAGGTTTTTCATAAATATGATCATAAATGTTTGTATTATTAAAGCTTACATTCCAGATAACATGAACGGTTCATTATATCGTCGAGTACATTTTCTGGAGTAACTAAAATATTTCCATGAATGTTATTTTAACACGGGTCTGAGAAGGAAGCTACAATAACCTCCCACCTTGGGCAAACACCCCGTACCCCAGGATTTCACCCACTTTTTGAGATCGTGCCGCCCTTCACATGTCAAATCAAACCCAATATATTTTTTTTTAAATTGCTCAAATTCAATTTGGTGGCATTTAAAAAAAAATTGTCATTTACAATACAAGTTTGTATTTTTTTAAATGTAAAAATACAAAATTATAACACAATTACATAAATGACTAGTAAGGAATAGAGTAGACATATTTTTGCTGTACAGGATTTCATGTGTACACTTTGTTCATAATGGCGAAACATCTCATCCTGTATTTTATTATTTCAGTCTCACTCTTTCACAAACATTTACAAATGAGACTATACACTATAATGTTTAGTTTGACCTTATAGCCCCGACGCCCCGGACCAAGACGCAGACACAGTTTGGGAACCCCTGCCCTACCCCGTTCCTCGGTCAGAACCAAACCTCGAACCATTAAGAGCATGCCTCACATTCCAATCAACTCTGTGATACAGTCGGCTAGAAATCGTAAATTTACACAAACACAATTGCACATGGACAATTTCTGATTAAACATGAATGGAAATAAATAGTTAATAGAGGTTCCTAATACTAAACATTGTTGAAATATTAAATATTATAAATGCGAAAGTTTGTGTGTTTGGATGTTTGTTGCTCAATCACGTCAAAACTACTGAACAGATTCGAATGAAACTTTGTAGGTAGGTAGTTAGGTAGGTAGGTAGGTAGGTAGGTAGAGTATGTCCTGGAATAACACATAGGACTATTCCCAACCTTTGATTTTACATTAATTTTACAATATTAATGTTTAAA
>CABFWB010000122.1:452595-481230 GCA_902151455.1 Timema bartmani | reverse complement strand
TCGAATCTCGGTCGGGTGAACTGGGGTTGGTTTTTCCTAAACGGTTTTCCACTCTCCCTCCACGCAAATGTGGGTTTACTTCCTCTAAATTTAAACCCTCCCAATTCCTAATCCATTAGTGTAATTAGTACTTAAACGTATAACCCGAACGGGTAGTAAGACGCGGTGCTAAATATTATGATTGTTATTTATTTATTAAGTCATAATACGGACATACTGTAGTTATTAACAAGAAACTTGGTTGCTTTGTCCACCATCGTCACTGCGTAAAATTTCTAGTAATCATTCAAATACGAATGCACCGCACACATTTTTGGCATATTGTTGGTCTTTTCCGTACCTTGCGCGAGCCAGGAGCTGAGTTGGGCCTGCTATGACGAATGCTCTCAATTTATCATTTTATGAACGGGACGAAACCTAGCTTTACACCGGTAACCTATCTCCGGGAATATTCCCGTTGAAAAGACACTCCGCCAACCTAGTCGAGGTGTCCTGACGATACTATCCCACATTTGCAGGCCAGCCTGGAGAAGACGGAGAGCGAGATCTTGGAGCTGAGCCACAACGCCATCAACCTCAAGTCCAACTACCTGGAGCTGACGGAGTTGAGGCACGTCCTTGAGAAGACCGCTGCGTTCTTCACTGAACAGGAGGGCGTCAACGGCTCCGACTCGCTCACCAGGGCGCTCATCGCCGAGGAGGCCCCGACTTCCGCCCAGACCACCAGCATCCGAGGCAGACTGGGGTGAGAAACGTTCAGTTCACAGCTTGGCACGGGACGACGCCGCACCCTCAACGAGCTGTGTTGAGGTTGGGGGCTCTCCAGGTCTCAGCGTCTTACTACCCAGCCAGGATATAAACATTAACACTGATTGGATAGAGTTGAGGAGGGTAAAATTGATAGAAACTGTACCCGCATTCGCGTGGAGACCGAGTGAGCAATCATGTAGGGGAAAAAACTCATCACACCTAGACAAGATTCGAACCTTGACTTCCCCATCCCTGGCAAACCAAACCAGATAAGCTTGACGCCTTGGTCTGCTTGGCCACTGATACAGGTGTGTATTTAAACTGTTTGTGCATGGCATCTTAATAACCTTAAGGACTATCCATATTTTTTTTATTGATGGAGGAGACAAAAGGAAGATATAATTTGAATTAAATGTACCAGCATTAGTGTGCAAACCAGCCTCAATATATCTGGCAAGGACTCAAACTCTGACCTCTCAGTCGCAGACGAGCCAGGCAAGATGATATTAGCATCTTAGTCCGTGTGTGAACCGATGAAGGTGTGTATGTTAGTTAAATTAAATTTAAAATGGGTGTTTGTTCTAAGCTTGTGGAAACCTCTGAAATATCAAATATAAATCTTAATTTTAATATGATTCGGATTCAAAATTTTGAATCTTAATATTGGAAGATTCAGATTCATTTCAAAATTTCGAATCTTAATAAATCTTAGATTCCAATTCGATGGGTTTAGCTCAAAACTCGAATCTAAAGTCATACTCACTTAAATTAATATAATTAGACCAAAAACCAGTTGCGTGGTGGAGTGAAAAGAGAAATAATTAATTAACTTGAGTTCTAGATAATCAAGGAATGACGTGGGGGACAATTGTTTGTGAGAGTGAATATTTTGTACTTAAATTAAAGTGGTGTGATCTTTATTTGATTTTTGATTTTTCAACTTAGTGCTATTTATTAAATTTTTTAATGAACCTAAAATGTGTCTAATCAACATTTTTTGAAATATTTTATTATTGCATTGGTTTCGGAAACTTAGCATGGTAAAATATTCAAAAAAAGATTCGATTTGAAATATTATCATAAAAAGTCTAAAATAAGTTAATAGATTTGGATCTGAACATATTTTTAAAATAAAAAATTTATCCTTTTTTTTCTAAGTATGGGTTTCAACTAGGATTCAATTCGATAAAATAAACGTATCATGAGATTCGATTCAGATTCGACTCGATAATTTTTTTAGGCATGAGATCAGATTCAGACTCGACTAGAAATCATTTTAGGCATGAGATTTGATTCGGATTTGATTTGAGTAAGTTAGACAAGATTCGGATTCAATTCAAAATTGAAAATTATGGAGTCGCACAGGCTTAATTTATTCTCTGATAACGTTTCCTCAAGTGACATGAGCTTCATTGTAACGCAAAGTAAAAGTAGCCCCCTAAGAGATGGAAGGTATGTCCCAGGTTCGTGGCAGGCGTCGTCCCGAGGGAGCGAGTCCCCGCATTCGAGCGCATGCTGTGGAGGATATCTCGTGGGAACGTGTTCTTGCGCCAGGCTGACCTGGAAGAGCCACTCCGGGACCCAAACATGATCTACAAGACTGTGTTCGTTGCCTTCTTCCAAGGGGAGCAACTCAAGTCTCGGGTCAAGAAGGTGTGCACCGGGTTCCATGCATCACTCTACCCTTGCCCCAACGTGTACTCAGAGAGGGAGGAAATGTTGGCCGGTGTGAAGACTCGACTTGAGGATCTTAACATGGTATGGACCACTTGTCGAGGGTTGAAGACACTGTATTTTTTTGAGGGAAGGGGAACACTTTTTTTGTAACGTTTATTACCCATTTGGATTATACACACAAATATATTAACAACACAAATGTGGTAAAGAAGGTAGAACTGAAATGGAATATATATCCATTTGCGTGGATGTATAGTGGGAAAACAATTCAGGAATAAACACCCTCAGTACACCAGATTGAGATTCAAACCCTGATCTCCTGGTTTTTGGCAATCCAGCCTGTTGTAAAAGTCAAGTCTTACACCATGCAGCCACCTAAGAAGATATTATTGGGAGACCGTTCGTTACCTAAGATGCCCTTTGTAAACACAAAAATTATATTGTCACACCAGGGCCATTTCCAGAAATTTATTTGGTTGAGGCCTCAACCTTCAGTGGCTTGTGGTGAAGACCCCCAAACAGGAGAAGCAAGAATTTTTTTAAACATTAAATACATTTTGAAGTAATTTAAAGTTTCTTCAAACCTAATTGCGGCTGTAGCTACTATTATTTTTATAAGACTCTTTAATAAACCACCAAGATAGTCATTCAGGAGGAATACAAACAAACGAAAATATTAAATTTTCAAAAAGCTCCATAAACGTCCCCTCCTTATGTTCTTATGGTGCATAACCTACAAAATATCTCATTAGTGCAGCACATCTAATATTACACACTCAGTCCTAGCACTAGATATTTATTGATATAGTAACAATCCAACACCTAAGCTCAGTGGGTAACACATCCGCTCATGAAGCGACGGGTCCTGGCATGGCCGTAAATTTATAATATTGGTGAATTGTCGACTGGAGTACTAGGTGTTGTGTTGGTTCTAGCTTGTAAGTTGTGGGCTGATATAATGTGTCTGTTCCAGAGCCTGCTCAATAAATACCCTCTATAATAAATAAAGTAAAATTAAAAATAATGGCAAGATGAATGAATGGTAAACATTTGTCTCTATCTGTGTCAATGTCTAGCCTTGTCTAAAAAAAAAAATCGTCTTTTTACCCAATTCATTAGTACAGATGATTATAGGTAGCATGTATGTGGGTTTTAAAATTTATATATAATAAATATTTTATTATGTGTTCCTTTTTTATGTTACCATACTATCAAAGTGTCCTATAATTCTTTCTCTCCCTTTTGTGTTTTTTGGTTTCCTCTTTTAGGAAGTCGCGTTGCGCATTTCACACTCCCTCCTGATGAGTTCCGATAGAATGAAACCTAGGTTGGGGGACTGGGTGGTAACGATCAATTTTCTTCAAGAGGCCGTGATTACCTCTTTGTCCATTGGCAGCAGTGTAAAGTGTGATTTTTTTTATTTTTTTTTGTAAAAGCCATATTGTGTTCATTCCCTTTCATATGTTTTTATGTACCTTTCCTGTACCTTCTTCGAAATATAATATAATATTAAGTAGTAAATCTAGTACCTATATTCATTGTTTAATTTACTATTCAAGTATGGAGTTTCCTGATCTACTGATGGTATAGCTTATCTCTAGTTTATTAAATCAGTTTATTAAATCAGTTTATCCTAAAGTCTAATTGGCAGGGAGGATGAAAGAGGGAAAGTCCTTGACATTGATTCAAACACTATCTCTGTGATGCTCTTAAAATAAAGCTTAATGCTTAAGTCTTAACTTCCAGATTGATGTCCCAAATTTTTTTTTCAAGTGTAATCTTTAATTAAAATTAGTTCCAAAACAAATGTCTCCATATTAATTCTAACAGGCGCTATCACTTATTTAACACTTTTTTAGGTCATTTCATTAACCAACAGTGGTGTGGCGTGATGACAGATCAAGTAAAGCTAGTTTAAACTGTACCTGTGAATTGTTCTAATCACCCTTCATTGATCAGGGTATCAACGAACATGCATGCCCATGTAAGGTATATGTAAAGCAGAGTGTATGATTGGTCAAATGGGGATCAAATGGGGGAGAGAATACCAAAGCTATGGTTTTAACAAGCTCTGCTTATCCTGTCAACACTCCGCACCACTGTTAGCCAAGTTCATTAATGAAAATATATTTTCTTTAAAGGGTATAAATTTTAAAATCCCTTCCATGATTTGTTGAGTGGTAAAATTACAAGCATGGGTGATGTGTGAGCACAGGTTTTGAACCAGACGCATGACCACAGGCAGAGGGTGTTGAAGAACGTGGCGAAGGAGGTTCATCCGTGGATGGTGATGGTACGCAAGATGAAGGCCATCTACCACACCCTCAACATGTTCAACATGGATGTGACCAAGAAGTGTCTCATCGCGGAATGTTGGGTACCTGTGAGTGATCTACCTGGGGTGCAGAAAGCTCTCGCTGATGGAGGGGTAAGGACTGTTATCTTTTGTTATTTTTCAAAGGGTTGCCAGCGATCCCGAATTTTATAGGCAACATCCTGATTTATAGTTCTACATTTAGAACCAAGTTCTCTATCAAGCAGTTTAATATTATGTACAAAACTCGCATTATGCCACTGAGACAGTGTTTCCCAAGCTTTGGCCAGTCGCATACCCTATACCCCTTTCAGATCCATGGTCTAACCAACGCATTCCTTCCAGCTCCTCATAAAAAAAAGCTACCTTGTAAATTATAAACGGTCATTTCATATGTTGACAAAGCTTTAGTGGCAAGTTAACCAGGATATTAGATATGCAACTATGCTCAAACTAGAAGATGTATTGAATTGTGATTTTTTGCAGTTTTCATGTGACAACACCAAAATTTAGATAAGTTTTTTTGCACCACTTCTTACTACCTATTCGAGTTATAGGCTTATTTAATAACTGGTTTAGTAATTTGGGATCAGGAAGGTTGTATTTTTTAAAGGAAGTGTAACCTTATTTGCATGGAGAGAGAGTGGGAAACTATTTAGAAAAAAAACACCCTAAATACACTTGACCGAGATTGAACCACAATCTCCCTGGCATTGGCAGCCTAGCTTATTTCAAGAGTAACGCCTTAGACCATGCTGCCAATGAAGTGAATTTAGATCAGTTAAATGGATTTTTAATTTTTAAAATAATCATTTTTCAATTTTGTCATCTATTCTAAAATATGCCCAAACTGGTCTTTATTCCACTATATTATATATATATATATATATATAAATCACAACATGGTTCCAAGCTGTATCACTACTGTTAGAAGTTATCCAAAGGGTGAGACAGGCTCTTAGTAAATAAATACAATGTAGTCCCTTCAGACAGTTTAACCTAATTCTGCATTTATAACTGAATGTTTTATAGTCTCGCAACTAATTTGATTCTTACACATGGGTTCTGGTTCTCTTTCAAGTTGTAAGTATCTAAGTATAACAGTGTGTACAAGCTGATATTGATGCTTTCAATGTATTTTGTCTTGAAGAGAGCGAGCGGCAGCTCCATCCCGTCATTCCTGAACGTCATAGAAACAGCAGAGCCGCCACCCACGTTCAATCGTACGAACAAGTTCACTAGAGGTTTTCAGAATCTCATAGATTCTTATGGTGTGGCCACTTACCGGGAAATCAACCCTGGTGAGTTTTCATAAGATGTCCTCAAAATTCTTTTTTTTATATATTTATCGGCTTTATTTAGAGTTTTGTTGAAGAGTAGTGATTACTTAAACTTGTTTGCACCCTTTAACTCCCGAGTGGGCATACCGGTACATTTAACACGTGCAGGGGCATGGGGTACTTTATATTTTGGTTTATTTTGAGTCAATTTAAACACATTTCCCTATATCAAAATAATACTAAATGATATCTAATATTGATTGTTTTGTTAGTAAATAGAATGTGCCATTATTCAAAAGGCTGTAGCCAGCCAATAATTTCGGGGGGAGGTAGGGGTTTGGTGGGCAAATCCCCCAATTGCCGAAGGCTAAAAAAAATTATAAATGATAAACAATTCTAGACGCTATCTGAAGTGTTTTTTATGGCAACATAACACCATAACTGCCGAAGACTAGAAAAAGATTCCAAATATTAAAATCCTCTAGAAGCTATCTGAAGTACTTTTTACAGTAACACAGCCTCCTAATTTGTACTTGTGCTTTAATTTTGATATTGTTTGAGCCATAAATAAAGCCATATATATTTTGTGCTTTAATTTTAATATTGTTTGAGCCATAAATAAAGCTATATATATATATATTTGGTTCATTAAATTTTGGGGTGGAGGGTTTGAACCCCCGACTACAGCCTTGATTATTCATAGCATGGGACTTTTCCTAAACGATACAGGCCTACTTTCATATTTTTATAAAAACAAACTGCTTAGGTTATTATTTTCCTAATTTGTGCTGATACAAAAATACTATCTGAATATACACAAAACAAATTCAATTTATAGATAAGAATGTAAAAATACTTTTAAAAAAACAGGGACACGAATTGTCCTCATCTGAAAATTCCAGAAATATTTTACAAACTAATGTTGGAGACATCATCCAAAATGGGTAGTTTTTTTTCTCTCTTCACTATGAGAACTTTCTCATTCTAAAACCAATAGGTTATATCAACACAAGACTTAAGAATTAACTTATCTCTAATGCATACAAAATAATCAGAACTTGGACTGAAAATATATATGGCTTGAATAAAAAACTGACCCAGGCCACAAGCTGAAAACAGTAATGAATGTAAAAAACCCAACTAATTAACACTCATTTAAGCCCTAAGATGAAGGAGATGAAGTGAAAGAAAATTCACCATAAATTATTTGAAGAGAGGAATACAAAATCACAAAGAGAAAATTCGCCTTCTTAGCTCCTAGTTTAAATAATCAAATTGAATCCAGACCTTCCCGTTTAAAGTGTAACAAACACCTCGGTAAAACTCTTTGACACCGAGCCAACTCTTAGATAGAGTCCGATTTTCATAAGAAGGGCAGGACAGATAGACTAAATACTATATCGACTTTCAAATATTCATACATCAAGTTAAATAATCTGCAACTGTCACTTTTGATAGCTTTTATCAATACCTATAATATAACCATAATAATATAGTAAAATGTAATCAATGTCGACTGCAAAATATATGTTTATATTTTATAAAAGGCTCTTCTTATTAAAATTATTCTGTAACTTTGGCACCGTGTCTTACTACCCGTTTGGGTTATACACTTATGAACTAATTGCGCTAATGGTTTCAGGGATTAGGAAGGTTATATTTAGAGTAAGTGTACCCGCATTTGTGTGGAGGGAGAGTGGAAAACCATTTTGGAAAAACCACTCTTAGCACACCCGAACAAGATTCAAAATTTAATCTCCCCGTCACTGAAAGTCTAGTCTATAGCGAGAGTAGCGCGTTAGACCACGCGGTGAAGTGGGTAACTTTGAGTTAACATTGATGTGTAGAAAGGATGGTTCATTATTTCTTAATTGTTTTAATTAGTTCATTTATTGAAATCTTTAAAGAATACCTACCATAATTTAATTTGCGAGTACTATATTGCAAGTAAATGTTAACTTACAGCTTTTGGAACAATTCAGCTCATTTGTATGAAAAAAAACACATGTACTCTGACACAATTATTTTTACATTTTTCAGCTTTGTACACAACCATATCATTTCCATTTTTGTTTGCCATCATGTTTGGTGACGCCGGGCATGGCCTCATTATGTTGGCATTTGGAGCTTACATGGTACTCGGGGAAAAGAAACTTTCAAAAAAAAAATCTGGCAGTGAGGTGAGTTAATGCTTCTCTATTAGTTAAAAAATGTAATACCATTTGTAGCAATGACTTCAGTGGCCGTAGGGTCTAAGGTGTCACTCTCGTGGTAGACTGGCCTTCTGAAGTTGGGGATATCAGGGTTTAAATCCTGGTCGGGTGGGCTGTGAGTGATTTTTCTTAAATGGTTTTTCACTCTCACTATGCAAATGTGGGTAGACTTACTTTAAAATCTAATCTTCCTAATCCCTAACACATTAATTTAATTAACACATGTGCATACAACCCAAATGGGTATTAAGATGTGTAAATAAAAATATATAGATAAGTCTGCCCTTGGTTTTATTTAAATGTAGAAAATGTGTTAAAATATCACAGTGCTATGAATGAAATAAAATTTTGTTAAAATGTATCTCAGGGCCTAGATATAATTTAAAAAAATATATACCAACCTTGATTTTTCCTCCTTAAAAGGTATTACAAAATCTGGAAGAAATATTTGCTCAATAAAATAAGACATGTTTTGATTATTTCTAGATATGGAATATTTTCTTCGGAGGACGTTACATCATGTTACTGATGGGTCTGTTCTCCATATACACTGGAATTATTTACAATGATGTATTCTCAAAATCCATGAATCTGTTTGGTTCGAGTTGGCAAATTATTTACGACTACAACACAACCATGGGGAATAATGATCTTACACTAAATCCAAGTGACGCTGCTTATATTTCATATCCCTATCCAGTTGGACTTGATCCAGTTTGGCAGGTAGTAAAATATTGCTCGTATAGTAAAATTATAGGAATTCCAAGATTATATATAAAGTGTATTACATTTACTTTTGCGGAATAAATATAAGATCTACTACTTTAAGCACTAAATAGCTTTAACAATGGACAACTATAATACAAATATATCCTTGTATATTAATGGAATCTGGATTGGTCATTTGAAAGAACATGATTCCTTATAATCAAAGCGCAGGGCTTAAATCCTTATTGGTGTTAAGGCTGCGATATTTAAAATAAACCAAACTTTAACATACAGATGATAACTAATACTGAGAAAAATGTATTACTAGTAGCTCTTTGAGTTAGGAAATAGATAGAAGTTAACTCTTTATTTACTATAAATAACCATTTAACAATATAGGCTGAGCAGACAGCCCAGATGGGCTCAAAGAAGTAGTTATAAACAAAATAAATAAAAAATGCCTAGCCTACGTTATAACATTTACAAAAAAAAGTTTGGAAACCAAATGCATAAAAATATTCACATTGTTTGACAACTAAAAATATAATATATATTCTTTACAGGTGGCATCAAATAAAATAATATTTTTAAATTCCTACAAAATGAAACTCTCAATCATATTTGGTGTTGTGCACATGGTGTTTGGGGTGTCTCTCAGCGTCTTAAATCATTTGTAAGTATCCCTTAGTTAGCTAATTTTGTTATGAGCAACTCGATATTTTCACTATTTGTGTGTTTTATTTTGTCTGATTTTAGAGTTATAATATAATTTTGTGTTAAGCTGCTAATATCATATTCAAATCACCTACACTTAAAAGTTTTTAAAATGAATACTGTTTGTGTATTTTAAAGAACTTTACATTTAAAAAAATCAGTAATATGTTTTACTCTCTGGTTATTAATTACTAAATTGTAAGTAGTAGATGGGTAGTTTGAAGGAAGTTCATCAATATTGGCATTGAAAGAGGTTTGTAAAAGCATCTCTGGTACACCCAGCCGAAATATGAGCTTTGATCTACCCATCGACTGCACTCCAGTTCCTTACAAGCTTGGTGCAAGTAATATCACTAAGTGTACAGTAAAAACAAAATTTGCAATAAAGTAAACTCCCGAAGAAGTTAAATGAAACTGTAAAATATCTTCCAGTGTTTTACATTATTCAAGTAGATTCTTGTATTGTTTAATAGATACTACTGTTGTTATATTATAATTTTCTTAGTGGTATCTTACAATTTCAGGCATTTCAAACAACCTGTTCGAATTTTCCTGGAGTTCATACCACAAGTAGTTTTCTTGGTACTGCTCTTTGCATACATGGTGGCAATGATGTTCACGAAGTGGGTTTTATACGCTCCAACAAATCGTGAGTAAATGTCTTTTAAATGTTTTTTTTATTATATTACAATAATTTGCTAACATAAAAATAGCAGACTAAGTAGTTTTTTTTTATTTCATCATAAAAAAAAGAAACATTGGAGGCTTGTTTGAACTTATCCTTGACCTTCCATTAATAAGTTAGAAAAGTTACATATTTTGTTTCTCAACAAATTTATGTTGTACTTGTATCATATTAAACACTTACATACTGAAATAATATATTATTCTATATGGAAGAATGTACAGGAAAGAGATGGAAACAAATAAAAGGATAAAAACACAAGTTAGTTTTTAAAATTAAAATAAGAACACAGTTCACACTTTATATTGTTGCCACTGGGCAAAGAGATAATGCCTACCTTTTGAGGAAAATTTACTGTTACTGCCCAATCCCTCGACCTAGGTTTTATTCTATTGGAACTCAACAGGAGGGATTGTGAAATGTGCAACACAACTTCCTAAAAGAAGGAAAAGGGGGGGCGGGGGGGAGGAGAACCACACTAAAGGAAGAGAAAAAAAAATGGTAAAGAATGATAGGACACAGATAAGAAACATGAAAATGGAACGAATAACTTAAAGGACAAACACAGGAAATGGACGGGAATATATAACATAGCTCTTAAAGGTAAATCTTTTTAAGGTATATTTTGTTTTATAAACATAGGTATATATACATTCCTGGCTTTCTACTTGTGGCCAACTTCTGAGTTTGGGGCACTATGTAGATATGGTCACACTGCCCCGATGAGATGATGTGACGATGATTATGTGGTTGCCAGTAGAAGTCTTGAACCTAACTTAAGCCAATTAACAAGACCACGGTGACCACAGGAACAAGACTTATTTCGGGAAAAAATACCTATAGGACCACCTGGAATCGAACCCGGGCCGTCAAGAATAGTAGCAAGGAACGCTGACAGCTAGATTGGCCAATTTTTTTTATACAAACTGGTTTTTTAGTAATTTTGTACATTTAAAGTTTGATGTGATATAAATTAAATTATTATGGTAATCAACCAACTATGTATTTTTGTTAATCAATTATTGTTTAATTTATTCTTTTGATTATTTATTTAAAATTTGAAATGAATTACTAGTAGGCATAAAAACATCACATTAATTCAAAATTTATGTAAATGACCATCTAATAGATAACAAGAGTTTATAGATAAGAGTTTCTGGTTTTGATTATAGGTGAGAGAGTTGTTAATAAGTACTGACCTTTCTACTGTACCGTGTACCAATAAATAACCCCCAAATTAACTAAAAGTTTGTTTGCAGATCTTACAGATATTTCAATTAGTATACGAGTGGTCCAAAATACAATAGCACCCAGACACATGAAATACCTGGATGTAAATCCAAACAATATTGAGTGTAAAAAAAAAACAAAAAAAAAAAACTGTAACTACATAATTTTTGAAACTTTGTTTCTCCTAGCAATCAAGTACAGCCCAGCATGTGCCCCCTCCGTTTTGATCATGTTCATCAACATGATGCTATTCAAATCGACTGCTCCTCCGGAAGGATGCGATGAATTCATGTTTGAAGGTCAATCATCCTTACAGATGGGATTTGTCTTGATCGCTTTGCTGTGTATCCCTGTTATGTTACTCGGGATGCCTATCTATCATATTGTGTCCAGTAAGAAGAAGAAGGCTGTGCATGTAAGTAGATGCTTCTAAGGGAATCTTCTCAGTTTAAAACACTTCAAACACTTAAACACAAATAGTAGAAATCTGTTGAGTACCTGAATTTTCTATCTGAGCAAAATAAAATAATAAAAAAACAGTTGGGTTTAGAAAGAGTTGGGGCGTGGGGGCAAAAAAACCTATCAAAAACGGTAGCGAGGAAGTGCGGAAGAAAGAACCCAACAAAGCCGGTAGCGAGTAAAGGAGGAGAGGGGTGGTGATAAAGAAGACAATAAATGGAGTAGTGTGTAGATCTCTTGCTGTTAGTATGTTAAAGTCTGCATCTAAGTAAACTTTTTTTTTGTGTCCACCTTCTCATTACTTGTTTGGTTTATTTGCATATTTATAAAACTAGAATCGGGGTGATAAAGGTAAAATTTAGAGGAAAGGTACTCACATTTGCTTGTAGGGAGAATGGAAAAAAACCTCAATATGTCTGACAGGGATTCAGACCCTAATGTGTTTGGCAATCCAGTCTAATGCGAGAGTGACATGTTTTACCATGGGATTATCAATGCGGATGAACTGGTTGTTGAATGGAGGAGGGTATGCGATGGAGATAAAAAAAGGTAATAAAAGGCATGTCTTTTTAGGACTGATATAACAAGACTAGGTCAAACAGAACTTAGTGCAAAAGTTAACTGTACAGCATGATTTGTAAAACACTGTATAAACTTTAATGGGAGATAGGGAACATTAAAACAATCTTTTTTGCCAAGGAATGTATGTTCGTAAACATCACACTTGGGTGCTGTTGGGATATTTTTTTGCCATCATTTATAACACAGACTTTGTGCATGTAATATGGAGCATTTCACAGATTCTGAGTTGGCTGACATGCATCTAGGATATGGGGATGGGGAATCTTTGAAAATGTACAGCAATTCATGGGTTGACGCTATCGGACATGTGCTACTGTTGGCAGTCATTCCTTGAACAACTGCTGTAAATAAAAATGTTTGTCATACCTTTTACCTTTCATTCATGTATCAACAGCGCCCTATAGTACCTAAGTGTGATGCCTGCGGTCATATATTCATTAACGCAAAAGGTTTGTTTTGAACCGCTGCTCTACAGATAGGAAGGAAAATGGAGGGTTGTTTATAGCTAAATCTACAGATACAATCCCATTTTCATGAATCTTGTTTTAAAACTGGAAAACATTCAAAGAGCCTCCTAACGGTGTATAATTTATTTTCCAGGCATCGGGTAATGGAGATTTGTCACAGGACTTGGAGATGAGCCAAACGGCTGCTGAGCCGGCGTCTTCAGCTGCAGAGGACAGTGAACACGGGGATGAATTGAGTGAGGTGTTTATTCACCAAGCCATTCATACTATTGAGTATGTGCTCAGCACAATATCACACACTGCGTCTTACCTACGACTGTGGGCCTTGTCTCTTGCGCATGCCCGTAAGTTGACACGCTTTACTACTTTTGTCATATACAGTTTCACTTAAGGTGGGTGTGAAGGGTCGCGAGTTAAGGGCAGTGTTTTCGCAGTTTTAATAGCAAAACCTTTTTTTGGCCCAAATAAATTAAATATTGCTTCAGTAGAAACATAGAGTTTAATTTTCTTCACATGGTGATATCAATTGTTCTTGAATATCTGTCATAAGCATAGTGGCATTAGATGACAAACTTTTTAAATGAAGAGAAAAAGTTACTATCAAATTCTAGGACACTCTTGACAGATATTCAAGAACTGTTGAGGTCACCGTCTTGACTTGAAAATGATTTGATCTCTTTTAACCTAAAATAAATTTCAAATATAAAAACTGCAAAAATACTGCCCTTAACTCAAGTTCCTTATACTCCCATCTTAATGGGGTTTTTTTTGGCCTGTTTATATTTTGAAACTATATTATTTTTTAGTGATGTGTAAAACTTATAGAAATATCAGTTTTGATTTTGCTTGGATAAAAAAGTTCTGGTTTCGACATTTACGAAGCTTCGCCAATAAAAATGACAGATACAATTTTCATTCATGTTCATTTATTGATATTCTAATCTGCTATATACACTTAGTTTACCCTGGAAGGTAACAGTCATGCCTTGATAGAATAAATTATGTACCTACCTATCTTAAAAGCTGCGTCATAGTGGAACCATGCAAGTTAAGTTTGATACCTGTCAGGTTATGTGAACGGTACATTACAAATTAATATCAATATGAAAAAAACTGAAGAATCGGAATTTCATGTTGTGATTGTAACTGAATTATCAGCTAAGAATGAAGTCTTACAAACAATAACTGTGCAATCAAACATTTTCCAAATTATTTTACTGTTTAAAGTTATTTAAATAAGCAAAATACAATATTTTTTCAAGCACTAAACAATTATCATCCGACACCTTAGCTTAGTTGGTAGCGTGTCTGCCTACTGAGCCAAGGGTCCTGGGTTCAATTCTCGACATTGCCGAAAAATTTATCATCGGTGAAATGTGGGTTTACCCTTTCACATTGATAAATTAACGGCCAGGGACTAGATATTGTGGCTGTCCTAGTCTTAAGTTAGATTATAAGGCATATGAAGCTATGACAGGCCTAACCAGCCGGTAGTGGAAAATATATAAAGTCTGTTCAGCATAAGAATTGTTTTCTGAAAGGCCTTTTTCCCTACCAGAAAGCTATTATATAGTAGGATATTGGTAGGAAAAAAGACCTCTCAGAGAGTAATTCCTACCGTGAATGGAGTATAGCTTGAATAAAAAAACTGGCCCAGACCATAGGTTGTAAACAGTAATGGATGTAAATAAAACAATTATAAAAAACTAATTAAAACTTTGATTCAACTTTGATAATAAAATTGAAAAGGTGGACTTGGGACACCTATATTATTATTTTTTTCTAAATGGTGGAAATAAGTTTGATTGAAATTCACCACTCTATTTTGTCATCAACATAATTCGACGTTTCCACTTCTGCGAGTCGTCTAGCACACCCTCTTCCATTCTTGTCAATCTCTCCAAACTTCTCTCTTAGCTACGCATCGTCAGTCCATTCCTCTAGCCTCCAGGTCCTTCTGCGCTTGGTCCATTCATCTTGTCCATGGTCTTCCAATAGGTCTTTTATCCTTCTCTTTTGTTTTTAAATATGTTAATTGTTTTCCCCCAGCTTCCCTTTCCTGAATATGATACAAATGTCTTGAAATTATAATTATTTGATAAATGTATATGTATTTGATATGCTGGTAAACAATACAAGAATTTGAAGCAATATCAGGAAAATATCCTAAAGATAAAATAGTGAATGCTCCGTTTACGGCAAGAGCTTATAGTCTAACCGTAACAGGCTTCATGATTGACCTATCAAATAAGCTGATTTTGGTCAGAAAAACTATTCAGGAAAATCAAACATCTTCCTTTGCAGCCAACATTGACAACATTTTACTGTGTTATTTGTGTTATTTTTTACATATTGATAATATCTATCAAGAGTGACAGCTGAAGATAACATGACTTAATGCATGGATATGAGAGTTGGGTCGAATACATTATTTTATGAATCCGAATCTCCAATTTACATTTGAATCTTGAATCCAAATCCAAATCCAAATCTTGGAAAAAATTATGAACATAAGAGGAAATATAAATGTATTAGAATAATATAAAATTAAAATAATAACTAAATGTTAACATTCTTTCTTATAATCCATCCATTATAACAGTCATACAATCATTTAAGTGTTAAATTACTGGTCTGGAGTTTGATTGTTAACTTCATCCAATAATTCTAATTGGTTCTAAACCACCAAAAGCATTATTAGATCTCTAAAACAAATTTCACTTGAAGAATTGAAAAGTATGTTTTATTGAGATTTTGATGCTTGAATCTGAGATTTTCTTGAATCTTGAATATCACATCCTTAGAACACAATAAAATTGTTTTAGTAACTTTAGTAACTACAAGATACTGTTCTTCTTACTAAAAGCAGGGTATACATAAAGAATAAGACCATGTTTTTGTTTGTTTTGTTTTTCCCAGAGCTGTCTGAGGTGCTATGGAACATGGTTATGAAGCAAGGCCTGGGTAGTAGCAATTACGTTGGTGGTGTAATCCTTTACTTCATGTTTGGAGCGTGGGCAATGTTCACACTTGCCATCCTTGTCATGATGGAAGGACTATCTGCTTTCTTACACACATTGAGGCTGCATTGGTAAGTTTGATCATCCCTTTCCTCTCCAGATAAACCTATATATATATAGTTATGGTAGGAAGCAACTTTAATAAAATACAAACATATAATTATATAGTCAACATTGATTACTTTTTTTACTTTCTTAGTAGTAATATTTCATATGATATGAATATTGATATTTCATATCAAATATGTTTTTAAGGAAAACCTCTTCACTTTTTGAGGTAGTTAATTTTGTAATATATATTTGGAAGAAGGTAGAGGAAAAGTGGCTATAAAACATATAAAAGGGGAACGAACACAATATGGCTGTTTGTTACAATGAAAAGAACACAGTTCACACTTTACATTGCTGCCACTGGACAAAGAGGTATTAGTTGCCTCTTTAAGAAAATTAATCGTCACCGCCCAATCCCTTGGCCTAGGTTTCATTTTATTGGAACTCATCTGGGAGGATTGTGAAACGCGCAACACAACTTCCTAAAAAAGGGAAGCAAAAACTAAAAAGGATAAAGGATGATAGAACACTTAGATAGGGACATGTAAAAGGAATAATATTAAGAACAAACACAGGAAAAGTAATTTGAAATTTTCTCTAATCCTCAAATCTTGAATATCCTCGAGGATTTGAGGGTTCCATCCCTAGTTTCTAACTTTAATATTGTAGATTAATTTAAAACTTAACTTGTGTAAAGGAATTTAGAATCTTTGAAAAATAAATATGAGAGAGTTAGTAGAGCTATGAGTAATTATATTACTGTACAGTTTACTAAAGTCAATATCTTTAAAACCCAATGAAAAAAATTGCAATTGATATAAACAACTATATGATTTATTTCCCTCCCATACAAAAGAAAAACTGAAAAAAGTGGAATGATTTACTTTGAAATGATTTTATTTTATTTTGCTTATTACTATTCTAGGGTAGAATTCATGAGTAAATTCTACATTGGCCTGGGCTACCCGTTCCAGCCATTTTCTTTCAAGAGCATATTGGAGACCGATGAAGCAGTTATTGAAGATTAGTCGTGCTTATGTCAGAGGCAAGGTGATAACTGTATTTCACAGTTATTGGCGCCAAGGATTCAACTCCACAAGTCCAGAACTTTGAAAGTTTGTTCATCCGATTGGCCAACAAGTATCTTCTTTCTCATTTGTTTGAAGAAATCATTCCCATTGCTTCAAGTTCAAATAGTTTTCTAGTTGTCGCACAATTCAATAGCATTAGTAAAAATCAAAATCTAAGGTACAGATTTTGAAAATGTCTCTACAATCTGTCAAATGTAAATATTTTATTTTAATTATCTTGAGACATTCGATAATTTTCTCCCTCGACTATGCTGATTCATTTTCAAGTTTGCATGCATAAGAAATTTTATAAAATTGTTTATTGTAAAAATAAAATATTTTAATAATGTTAAAACATGTTTGTAATTACTTGTTTTTCATAAATATAAATATATAATATTGTAATTAAATTTTTACCTGTAAAAAATGTAAAACATTTATTTTTAATAATCAATTATTTTCCATTTGTTCATATCAATGGGTATGGCGATGTAATGTTTTTTAGTATTGTAATGCTCTATTTTATCAAAATTATTTTATTGTGATTTAAACATGTGATAATTTATGGTAAATATTTGTATGGTTTGTTATTTGTGTCACAAAATATGAAAATGTCAAGCTAAAATCTATTTTCATTTCTACTTTTATGAAACATTAGAAGTTATATAATTTAATTTAGCTGATATTAAAGCTTAAATCTCTAATTTATGATATAAAATAAAATATCCACTTAATACACACACAATAATATTTATCTAGTAAAAATCATCCACCACAATGTAAATGCATATTTATCATGATTCACATTTCTTGTTAATAAAATACATAGAAACTTAAGAAAAATTAGTTTTGATAAAACAGAATCAGCACCACCTATTTTGTTATCAATTTGTGCTAGAACATCAGTATGTGATATAGAAAGTAATATTCATCATTTAAAAAAAGTAGATTTAATAAAAAAAGTATTATATTAATTATTGGCATTTGTATGAGTTTTGAAACATGTGTGGATCAAGCATACAGTTTATGTTTCCAACAAATTAAATTTTGACACACTGATTTTAAGTGAAGCTCAAAACATACTAAAACAATGCTATTTTAACTAATACAAATGCTTTGTACAAATTCTGCTCATATATAACGTTTTTATATCATGAAATAAAACACATTTTATTGCACTACTACTGTGAAAATATTTATTTATCAAAATAATAATTACCTAATGGCTTGGAAATATGAAAACAGTGTAGAAACACTGTACAAAAATTTAAAGTAAGTAGGTACTGATGTAGAAGGAAGCCAACCTGAAAGGATATTAAGTTATGAAGGTAGAGTGTGTGGGCCAAAAGGTAGGGGTAAGCCATATAAGATGTGGTGGCCCGCGAATGGATTTTCTCCAGCCCATGTACAATAAATTCGATGGGAACATTATTTTAGTACTTTGTATGTTGGATTGAAAATACTAATGTAGCACATCTAAGACTCTTCATAAGGGTAAAATGAACTATCATGACCAATTCCTTATAACCAGCTAGTCTAGTTAAAACTCCTGAACGTAAACCCTACTTCTGCTTTTGTTTTGCTCTAAATGCAATGGTTACATTTCATGGATCAATATACATCTCGTTCTCATTATTGGATAAGGATTGCACCCAGGGGCTTTGTCTGCTAGTAGAATTTAATTCTTTCACATTTAAATACGGATTATGACAAGCCTCCACCTCTCGCCCCACCACTACAAGTATTGAATACCCGAGTAGTGGCGTATCCACAGTTTGAATTTGTGTATTTAGTCGTGGCTTCTATAGGCTCGACGAAAATGTCATCGTGATTTGTGTTTAACGAAGAAAAGTAGATAATGAGTGTCACGTTTTTAATGAAAAGTGGAGTGAGGATTATTTTTAAACTCCCAGCTTTATTAAAATTTGCAAGAAAATAATTGTATGCATTTGGTAGTACCTACATTTGCGAACAAGTGTTATCAAGCTGAAGATAATAAAATCCAAGTAGCACTACTGCATCATGGACAAACATTTCTATGCAGTAATACGACTCTGTGTATCTAAACTTACTCTAGATATCAAAACACTGTTGCTTGAAATTAAAGCTCAAAAATCCCATTAAATTGGCGAGTTTGTGTACATAAATAAACATATTTAATCTTCTTGATAAAATTATGTTTATTAAATTATTTAAAATAAATTTAGTTGAAAACATTGAAGCGCACGCTTCAGGGTAATTTGGAATTGAATGTACAGTAATTATGTTTGCCGATGAGTGAACAAGAAGATAAAATACGGGCACATAAGTATATAATGTTGGAGCATGAACTTTAACTTCAACATATTATATTATATATTTTACAATTCTCATTTTTTAAGTGTAAAAAATAGTCGAGAGGGGGTGGAGATATCTAGCTCGCCTGAGGAGAGGAGATGTGTCATCCAGCCCATTTATAATTTAAGTTGGGCACTTATGTTGTAGAGGAATGTGTGAAAAAGTGAAACATTAAAAGTTTTAAGATTAAAAGAACATGCATGACTCTGTGTATGAATGTTGTTGAAGCAAAGGGAGTATGCAAGGATAGGGACTTGTGGAGAAAGTTAGTGAGGATGGATTAAAAACAGAAATGTTTTTTGAGCCAGATGCATAGTTTCTTGCCTACACCGCAAGGAAACGCCACACTCAAGTATATATATATATATATATATATATATATGTACAAATGTCAAATAAGAAATATCACATATATGATTATTTCTTTTATATATTCTTATCTAAGTGTTCCATCATTCTTTACAAATTTCTATTCTCTCCCTTTTTTGTTTTGTTTTGTTTCCTCTTTTAGGAAGTTTTGTTGCGCGTTTCACACTCCCTCCTAATGAGTTCTGATAGAATGAAACCTAGGTTGGGGGTTTGGGCTGTAACGATCAATTTTCTTGAAGAGGCAAACATTGCCCCTCAGTCCAATGGCAACAATATAAGTACGAACTGTGTTCTTATTTTCATTGTATATGTTTCTATCCACCTTTCCTGTACCTTCTTTCAAGTATTTTAACTACAGAAGATTTAGTTTCCAATGGTTCAAAGGGGTTCTGGGGCTGTTCAGCTCAATCTATCATAAATACTTTAGTTTTACTATATTTGGAAGAAGGTATAGGAAAGGTGGATAGAAACATATAAAAGGAACGAACACAATATGGCTTTTACAATGAAAAGAACAACACAGTTCACACTTTACATTGCTGCCAATGGACAAAGAGGTAATGGTTGCCTCTTAAAGAAAATCGATCGTCACCGCCCAATCCCCTGATCTAGGTTTCATTCTATCGGAACTCATCAGGGAGGAGTGTGAAACGCACAACGCAACTTCCTAAAAGAGGAGACCAAAAACAAAACACAAAAGGGAGAAAATGTGGTTTGTCATTTGCCAAATTTAGTAGAAACTTTACCGAAGAAATATCAATACACAACAACCAATACACAAACTGTCATAAATTTGTTTACCCAAAAATGACATCTAATTTTAAAAAAATACTTTTTAGATAGAGTTTATGAACATAAGAGGAAAGATTTTTTTTTTATGTTTTGAGTTTTGAAATATGAAATTTTTTTGAATCTCGAATAATCTTAGAGATTTGAAGGTCGATCCCTAATTATTTAGGAATATGATTATATAAGTTTCCAAGTGTACTGGGCCAAATATAGTATGGCCTTGTACATAATACAACCTTAAGATTTGGGAGATATTTTAAATGAAAAATAAAAGGTAAATGGGCTGCACATATAATACAAGTAAAGTTTTTGGGAGGACATTTTTAGTAGAAAAACATCACATTATAGTCTGGCTAATATAGTAATCAATTATGTTTGTAAGGAGGAGTATTGTATTGCTATAAAATTAATATATAATTTAAAGAGTTATTTACATTTATAAGGACAAAAGTAATTATTTTATTGAAATGGTTTAACTCGATCATGTTTAATGTTTATTATTTCTATGTGTATTGTTCTCGAGTGGTGGAAGGATAGAGGAAGATGGAGGCATTTTACTAAACTGATACGGCCACAAGCTAGAAATAGATGATGATGATGATGATGATGATGATGATGATGATGATTGTGGTGGTGGTGGTGGTGGTGATGGTGATGGTGATGGTGATGATGATGATGGTGGTGATGATGGTGATGATGATGATGGTGGTGATGATGATGATTGATGATGATGGATGATCTCGTTAATTTTCATTTATAAAAATAAAATCTTTACAAAAATATACAAAAACATTTAAGTATTTTCTGCCATCTAATTAAGCATGAAAGCTTTACTTGGGTACCAGCCTTGTCAATCATTTGGAGATACCAATGTTTGAATTGCAATCGCAGTAAATGGTTGTTTATCAATTTCCATTTTATTTAATTCTTAAAAGATTATTATTGTAATGATAGCTAATGCATTTTTATTTGTAATAAATTTTACTCTAGCTTTTAAACTGTTGTCACTGGAAGAAGGAACAGGATAAAGGTATAGGCACAAATAAAAGTAACTAACACATACCCGCTTTGGTGGCCGCATGGTCTAAGGTGCTAAGCTCGCAATAGACTAGACTGCCGATGACAGAGAGATTGTGGTTTGATCCTGGTCAGGTGTATTGTGGGTGCTTTCTACTAAATGGTTTCCCACTATCTCTCTCCCTCCCCCATGCAAATGCTGGTACACTTCCTCTAAATTCAGCCTTGCACATCCCTAACTCTTAAAAGTAATAATTAAATAAACCTATAATCAGAATGGATAGTAAGACGCGGTGATAAAAACAAAATAAAAAAAAAGTTTTTTTACAATGAAAAGAGTAATCGTTTCCATCTATAGCAACGTCAAGTATAAACCAAGAGGTAATGTACTGATTCTTTAAGAAAAAAGGTTGTCACCCCCTTAACCCTTTGGCGTAAATTTTATTCCATCAAAATTCTCTGAGGAGAGAATGAAAGTGTAATGGATCTTCCTAAAAGAGGCAGCCAAAAATCAAAAAGTAGAAGGAAATTGTTAAAGAAGTTTAAGATACAAATACATTTGTAAACAACTCTTAAGGTTTGATCTTTCATCTTTGTTCCTCTTTTAATTCAAAAAACCTTATTGTGTTTTCTATTTCTTGTACTTCAAAATTCCATCTCACGGTCGATTAACTAGAATATATTATACTTTTATGGTTTGAGTGTAATCTTGTATCAAAGTTGTATTTTCTCCATTCTTCACTTGATGGCAGCAACATTGGAATTAGTGAAATAATTTTCTCAATTTAAAACATTATTTTTTAATTTTGTTATATTTTTTTAAATGTAGCAAAGTAGATTCGCTGCTTTCATTTCCACTGTTTTTTTTAAGTGTAATACAAAAACTTCATCATGAACATGAACATAAACATGAGGTATTTAAAATTATGTGACTTAGGCCTATGTTACTTCACAAAACCAGTATGTTATTTGATGCATGGATGTTATAAAATAAAGATAAATATTTTATCAATAAATAATTAAATCTTATGTGAACATGACTATTGATTGCTTAAGAAAGAATAACATTTACAAGTGAAAGATACAGTTTTCAATCAACAATAATGGTTTGTAAATGCTTATAGAAATTTATAATTGCATGTAGTATTTGATTACTGGTGATTTGATAAAAGTTACAGTTAAAATGAACAAAAACTGTAATTTGCAATGAGAGACTCATTTATTTATTTAATTGTAGGAAAAATTTATTTTTAATGGTATTTAACACACACTTCCTAAGCACTTACAAACTAACTTAATGTAGGTTAGCACATCTAATACAACATACAAAAACCTAGGTCCAAAAACTTTAATATCTGTGTATTAGGACAAACACACACACACATATACATTATTTTGTACACCAACAAGAATCAAACCAAGGACTCCAATACTTGTAATTAGCCAAAGGGACAAGAGTACTAGGTTATTAGGGCCAATGGCCTAGTTATAGTGGTCTTAAAACCATAATATGTAATATCTGTTAACTCTTCAAATGAAGTCCACAGCTGGGATTTGAAAACACGAGACAATGATTGTCTTAATACATGTTTGCATGGGCAGTTTGAAAATTATTCTGATCGAGTGAGTCATTTATGAACCTTGTGTTTGATTATACAGTTAAAGTATTATATGCAAAGTAACTGGGTACACTTTAGTGTTCACTAAAATGGTTTACAGGGATATAGTGTTTTGAACTTGTATTTTGGTTCACCTTTGTTTTTGCTAAAGGCTAATATTGTGTGACACACTAATAAATGCGACAGGCAGAAGATGTTTCCATCGCGCAGTGGATTCAGCCTACTTTTTTCTGGGTGGACTTTCTTCACTTATTTACACCCATTAGCCTATCTAGTCGACTCTGACAGTCCACAAAGAATGTTTCTAGAATTGTCAATTTTAAAGCATGAATCTCCTGTTAAACACTTAACATAAAACCCAACACTACCAAGATAAATCCAACATAAATAGTTAGTTCTATTGGTTTGAGGTGTGATTTAGCTGGAGAAGTGGTTCACCAATACATCTGCTTTAGAGTAAAGGTCTAGAGTGGGGGTGTATAGTTCTTTGAAGCTAATTATTACTGTACTTTTTTCCCATTGAATTCCTGGATATAGATTCAGAGGTCCCAGTTTCGAACCCCGGCACTTCCAGATTTTTCTGTCAAGCTGTGGGTGTGGAATGGGGTCAAACTCAGCCCCATGAGGACAAATGAGGAGCTACTTGAATAAAGAAGTAGCAAATGTTGGCACTATCTTCGCCAACATGCAGCAGCCATTTGGTCAGTAAAGTGGGCTGATGCTATGTGGTTTTTTTTTACTTTGAATATTTATAATAATAAACTTTTTGAATATTAAATCTTAAATCTAATATTAAAATTTAGCTTATGAATTCAACGCATCTTCTTTTAAGCTTTTATTTAAATTATTTGCTATCTAGAGAATCGTAGGTAAATGATTCACTAACTAAAATGGTGAAAATGCAAGTATATCTGACAAAAAGTGTTAATCTGAATAGTAAATATATCAAGTTGATAAGTTTAATGACAAAAAATAAATTACTTATTAAAAAGTAGAATATAGATTTATTGCCTAATTTATTGTATTTTAAAATTATTTATATGCCTTGACATGCTAATAAATATGGCTTAAGCAATTGTGGCTTGTAAGAATACATACTTTCACAGTATCGAGGACAAATATCAAAAGCATTATCTAACCAGATAATTGATCATTTCAAAGTAATGATCTACGACATGCCTAAACAAACATAGCATTATGTGTTGAAATAAATATTCAATCGACATATTATGATAAATATCTTAAGCAATCAGTTAATGGGTGTACTGCCAATAGAGAGAAGGATGATGTGCAATATTGTTTTCTTATCAGCTCTGTTTCGATATCAATAAAGACATTATCAGTAGTTTAAGTGTTGATTGCTTTGATTAAATGAATAGCCGCACTTCACTTTCTTGTGATGAAACTTTGACCGTCAGGCGGTCACATTTTTAGTGGATATCCGTATCAAAGAGTGAAGAATCTCTGAACAAATTGTTAACAATATTACTGAGGTTTGTAATTATATATAATTGTTATTTTGAGAGGTTTATAAAATAATGTTCTATATTAAGTTTTGGTTATAAATTATCTTAATAGGTCATTTTGATCAACATTTTAATACATTTCAAAATATTAAAATTCAATTATCTAGTGGCTGTATGTATTAGGTCAAATTCTGTGTTAGAGCTAGAAAGTCAGAAGGGTGGTAAACATACTAAAAAGAAAGTCCAATTATATTAATATTTATACTCTTCAGTAGGACTATGCACACAAATAGGCATGATTAAATCATGGTACAATTTTTTTAGTCATCTTTACAAAATGTAATATGATAAATGTTCATTTGAACAAAAATTAACCTACAGAAAATGTTAAATTATTTGCCATAGGAATACAAGTTTGTAAAGATTTATAAATTTGAAAATTTGCTTGTTCTCTTTTGATTCATACATTTTTCAAACTTGGATCAGTCTTAAACAGTAGAAACATAATAATTTTTTTCACTTATACATAATATAATATAATATTAGTAGAAAAGTTAGTTTTACCACACCAAAATTGATATAGGTTGTCTTAGAAGAAAGTCTATACAATATTAAGATAAAGCCACTTATCCTCTTTCATTTCATGCAAAAGTTATTAGATACTATATTTCAGCCTTCACATTATTTTATATAAAATCCTGCAAAACAAAATACATTTAAATATTGTATGTTTCAGTGACTTTTTTAACTAGTGAACTTTTTATGTTTGTGTATTTATGCGTAATATTAAGTCTTGTTGGATGTCAAAATATGACATTAAAAATTTGCTAAATAGTGGTGAGATGTTAATCCCTTCATAATAGTGTTAATTCAATTTATTAACACTAATGGTATAATAAATTTTAAATGTTCCTTTTAAAATTTATTCTGATCCCCTAGCTGTCAGCTCAAATCTACTGACCCCCCATCAAAATGACTATAGATACCCAATAAGAGGAGTTTAAGAAAACCTTAAATATTACAAATAAAATCTGAAAGTTCAATATATTTATTTATCATTCGGTTTGTCCAGTTAATCTTTTCACATCTTGTGTCACCTTTCAACAGTATCTTATCTTAGACAAACACCCAATAAATCAAAATGTTTGATTGATTATGTATTTCTTATATTGATTAACACACCTATCTGATTTTTTTTTAAAACTCATTTAATATATTTGACACAATTCTTGATGCAACTATGCTTATATTGATAGCATATTTAACTTTAATTTTTATTCTACCAGAAAAGGGATTTAACATGCCAATACTATGTATGTGTTTGTCACCTATATACATGCTCACATCCCAGCAAACATTCCTTAAATAATTACAGGGTTGTTATGCAAACAGAAAACAGGTAAAACATTGAAAATAAAAAAATAAAAAAAACTGGAAAATACTGAAATATTTGTGATTTCGAGAGGCATAGCTTAAAAAGTGTGCACATAGGAAGCCATTGGTTCAAACACATGTCTTACCTCCCCAACCTAACAAATGTATATATTTCTTCACAAGAATCGGTTTTATGAAAATATTTAATTTTTTTAGACTTAAATTAAAGTTGTATAAAAAACTTGGAAAACATGAGTAGTTTTGCGAGAGTAAAATAGTGACAGCCCTGAACTATTACATGTTTTATAGACTCATTCAGTACTACCACAACATATTACTCTATTCCATATTCATGGAGAGAAATATTTTATCTTTCAAAGACAAAATATTGATGTATGTTGCATCTACTTTTATTACCTAATTTAGACACACAGGCAAAAACTATGCAAACAAAGGCACCAGTCTCGTCTTGTTTGGTTTAGCTGCAACAAAAAGGTAGGGCTCCAAATACCAGCCAGCTCTGAGGTATTTTTTCCTCGACAGTTCTCCACTCCCTCCTTATGCAAGTGTGGGGGTGAACTGCCTCTGAATTCTACCTTTTTCATCCCTAAAGTAAATATGTGGCTAGCACAGATGGATAACGGGCAGGAAATAGATTCGACACAAGATCTCAATGCATGCACACTGTTTTCACCTTCTCCCATCCAATAATCGTGTCATGAACCATAACATGGACCTAAGCCAACCGCATACTAAAACTAAATTTGACGAAGCTCTTCCCAGTATCAAATCCAAGCTCCTCTGAACCTAAAGCCATTATTTTAACCCCTTTGATTGAAAGAATGGCTCCAAAAGAATTATATTAAACAATTCTTGAGTTATTAAACCAGTCTTGAAATACTAAAAAAGTATTTTGATTTAAAAACAAACTAATTTTAAATCAAAGAAAAATACAAAATAATATTTTAAGAACAACTATTATCTAAAACAGGGGTGCCCAACCTTTACCGACTGAGGGCAGCATAGTTCTTGGGGAATTGACAGGAGACTATACATAAGATTTATTAATACCTAATGCCCAAATGTAGTAGATACACACATACCCATACCCACACACAGTCATCCATACAACATTATACTTATGATTCTGAGAAGTAAATGGAAGTTAGCAAACATTTATGTCAGCTACAAGAGACTAATTTTTTGTTTATTTCTGCAATTTGAAATATTTTAATTTGAGCTGGCGCATATAAAACAATTGAGGGCTGCAAGTGGCCCACGGGATGCGGGTTGGACATACCTGATCCAAACAAAAAACATGGAATGTAAGTTTTGTCACACCTGTTTTATTTTGTATAGTAGAAATAGGGTAGGAAAATACAGGACAAACAACAATAATTGGTGATATTTTGGCTATTAAATTTTTTGTTTTTAAAATAAATAAAATATATTTTTTTAGCACTGCATCTCTCTACCTGTTAGCGTTAGCTTATTTACTAATTACACTAATGGTTTTAGGGATTATAAAGGTTGTATTTAGAGAAAGTGTACCTGCATTTTTGTGGAGGGAGAGTGGAAAACTGTCTAGGAAAAACCACACTCAGTACACTCAACCGAGATTCGAACCTTGATTTCCCCGTCATCGGCAGTCTAGATTACTGTGAGAGTTGTGCGTTAGACGATGCCACCGATGCAGGTTAGTAAAATAACTCTTCAGTAGATATGTTTATTTCGGTTTTCTACATACAGTAATAATCTTAACGGTTCTTAAAAATTTGTCATGGTCATATTGGCATTTGAACAGAAACTTTTTAGATGGAGTGGAAATGTCCTGGCCAAATTCCGCGATTCCCATAACAAATATTCCAGAACTGTTGAGATAAACATGTGTAAAATATTAAACTAACCATATCTACCATTGTAACATTATGTTTATTTTACTAACTGTAAATATACTTAACTCGCGCTCTCTCTCACCCTGAACCCCCTTTAAATGGAAAAATTATAGCTATATTAATTTATTATACTATGAGCATTCATACAATTTGTCAATAGGGATATTTGCATATCATAATTTAACGTGTAAATATATTAAAGTAGCTTAAGTAACTTTTTTTAAGTGTCTCACCCTGATTCTACAATAGTTTATTTGGGTTTTTTTCTAGGGAAGTTAGAGCAACACCTTCAAGATGGGGTCGATGTTCCGGAGCGAAGAGATGGCCCTGTGCCAACTGTTCATCCAACCAGAGGCAGCCTATACTTCCATTTCTGAACTAGGGGAGGCAGGCACAGTGCAGTTCAGAGATGTGAGTGGAGCGAACATGTATTATCAATACCTTATAAAAATTTGGCTTTACCGAAAGAACTATTGTATTAATGGGGGGTTTTCAGTCACATTAAAGGAGTGATGCTATTAGTGTCCGGGAACACACGAGTGAACAATT
>CABFWB010000122.1:409947-442693 GCA_902151455.1 Timema bartmani | reverse complement strand
AGAGGAATAATAAAACATCATTTTTAAGTTATTTCATTTTCTAGGTGTGGAACATTTTCTTTGGTGGCCGATACATTATTCTTCTCATGGGCTTATTTTCAACGTACACGGGCTTTATCTACAATGATGTGTTCTCAATATCTATGAACATATTTGGCTCCAGTTGGAAATCCAACTATGACTTCAATACAACCAGTAATGCGGATTACTTAGTTTTGGATCCTGCAAATGAAACCTCTAACATACAAACTCCTTATCCATTTGGATTGGACCCTGTTTGGCAGGTGAGAAAAAAAACCACTGTTTTAATTTTCTCGTCAGTTAACTAAGGTTAAAAGACTACTAGCGCATGGAACCTTTCGATTATAATATACTATAATCCACTTGTATCACACCCGACAAATGTTCAAGTCAGTCCCCGAATGTAATTTGAACATGGAACATCCTTTAAGGATGAGAGATGATAAGACTAGTGCTTAGCATTGGCACCTTAGCACTCTCAAACAATAACAATATATTTGAATTTATGCTCAAAAGTTCAAGGGTATTTTTTTTTAAACCTATATTATTCATTGAAGTATACATTATGGTGACATCAAGAAATTTATTTTTAACACAACATACACAATTTTATTCTTCACCTGTTGTAAATGTATGTACAGTGGAACCTCGTTTATCTGTCCCTCATTGATACAAATTTCCGGTCTATCTGGACAAATTTTGCATTAATTATGACGGTCTAATGTCTGAGTAACCGTGCCACTCTTGAACACCATTCAAAATTGTCACAACAAAAACATACTCATAATTTTATGAGTGAATTGTAGTTTTAACATGTTTCAAGTGTTTAACAATTTGTTGTTGTGAAAATAAATGGTGAGTCATAGTCAATGGCGGGCTCGTCCCCTTAGAAGCTGGAGAGCTAAATCGATTCAGTTCTTTAATTATTTCTAAATACTAAGTTTAAAAGAAGATAGACATTTCGGCAATATTTGTTAAAAATTCATTGATTTAAACTCAAATAAAAACTAAGGCCCAATATCACAAACATTGCAAAAATAAAAAATCGCAAATTCACTCCAAAGAACGTGGATCTGTTGTATTAACTCTGCAGCTGTGTTATGAATATGTATAAATATATACACACTGGTAAGTATGTTCATTGTCCTCATAAGTTCACGAGAAGCAGTAAAAAGATTTTTCCACATTATAGCCACAAATCCAGCCTTTTGTTGTTATGCATATTTGGAATTGAGCTGCCTTTTGAAAACTTGATTTTCATTTTTCTTGGCTTCTGTTTGTTCTGTAGAGAATTCAGGACATGGCCTAACTAATGATTTCAATTATTGTCTAAGCACCTGAAGTGAATTATTCAATCATATATGTAAAATGTTACATCATATAACTTAACAAAATCAACACAATCCTAAAATAACTCTACATAGAAACACTCAGGCTAAACACATCACAAATATGCGCCTTAAGATGCAGGAACATGCAGGGTTGCTGATGAAATATTGATGGTTCATGCTATACACAATATATATCTCATAAGCTTTCAACTTCAGGGTGTGTATAGGCAAACTGCAAGGCGCTGACAGCCATGTGCCTGACCGCATGCAATTTAAAAAAACATTTTCTGCTATTACCTAGACCGAAAACATATTTTTCTTGAAATTATTGTGGCAAGATAAAATTGACATGTAAGTGTGAATAATAATTTTGCATGGTTATGAAAAGTGGAGTTCCATTGGGTGGACTGGGGGGGGCATGCGGCTTCGCACCCTAAGGATAAGTAACCCCTGAGTAATATATATTGTCTTAAAGCATTTTCGCTATGATTTACAGATTATCTGGATTTTCATTTTTCTGGATGACACCTGATCCCAACTAGGCCAGATAAATGAGGTTCCATCGTATTCAAAATTTATTTAATTCCATAAAGGGAAAAATAAGTACCCAAAGCTTTCAAATGGAAAGCTATGCTTTTTAATCAATTTTTTTTGTCACTATACCCTTTAAAACAAGACAGTGTTCATAACAGTCGGGACTTTCCGGTTATACAGGTCTGAAATACTCGTATTATACTCTAAGAAGTTTCTTAAGCGGTATTTTAAAATAAGACATTTAGTTTTATGACAGGGAAGCATCTATGACTGTTGGCTTATAGTATTCTCAATTGCGGCCAGAACCAACTTGATTCTAAAGTTATTGTCTTTTTCATTCCAGTTGGCATCAAATAAAATCATCTTCCTGAACTCATTCAAGATGAAACTGTCTATCATCTTTGGTGTGATTCACATGGTGATTGGAATCACTGTCAGCGTAATTAATCACGTGTAAGTATTCAAAGAGGAGTTTTAGATACAGTCATTTCAATGTGAGGTTGGGAGTTTCCCCTTCATCTGAATGAGTCCCTTTACGGGTCCTCCCCTGTCTTATATACAACTTTCTGCAGTGGTATAAGGCAGGAAATGTTTGAAGGACAGACGGAAATGAGAGAGATGGTCCTCCAATCTTGAGGATCCTCTGCTTTATTATTGGTCTAAGGTTACAAATGTATCAAAATAACTATATACATGTTGGAGTGAATATTTTCTTAAAGTGTGAGAACAATGCAGAGATAAATATGTTCTCTTATAAGAGTGTCCTTTTTATAAGATGCCCCTAACTGTCCAGAATAACTATTCATATGTTCAGGTTACTAGCCAATAAGTGAAGAGGCGAATCGAACAACATTGTAAGTTAATATTTTCATACTTTGTAGTGTCAATAACATTTCTGTTAAAGGGACATATTCCACTTTTCCGAAATTCTGACATCAACAGTTATGGCTGTGCATCAGTCCAAATAGCACTGATAAGGAAAGAAAATTCATTTTTGTTGATTTTCTTGCCCTGGTTGTGTCACTGATAATTTGCCACTTTGCTGTACCATGCGGTCTTGATACTCTTGAATACAGCCAGATCCATTGGCTGCAATAAGTGGCTTGTATGAACAGGTAGTTTGAGGATTGTTATATTATCCTCAATTGCACAGTGGATAGTTGCTCTCATCAACATGAGTTGTATGCCCAACATAAGCTAACAAAAGTGGCCTTTCTGCAACACAAAACTTCAAAAAAGTTCTTTTGAAATAATTCTTAAATATGTCACCTTCCATCCATCCATTTATGGAGACTGCATAACTCATGTTCGAAAAGCTAGAATTTGGTGGGGCCATCCATGTATCCCAAACATTCTTCCCCTTGAAAATAATCAGAGGTGGAAGTTTGTCACTGGAAGTATTGCCACCCATCAGTACAGTTGTGCTCTCTCTTCCAGGACCAGAAATAACTCTCGTAGAGGGGCTATTTTCCTCTCCAACGACTTTGGTTTTATTAGGGTCAAGGGAGAAACTAGTCTCGTCAATACTGTAAATTTGATGTGGCTTGTCCAACGAATCCAGATTTTGAAGCGTCTCTTGCAATAGGTCAAAATACTTCTCAACTATAAATGGATCTGTTCCTGCCTTCTTCCTGGCGAATTATAAAGCTTGAGGCTTTTTGATGGAAAGGTTGTATCTATTATTAAAAGAAAGGAACCAATCCTCAGCTGGTATGCCATTCTTGAAAGGGTTTTTAATGCCATTTCTTGTAATACATTTACCCACAACCTCTAGTACTTCTTTTCTGCTCAACCCCCAACCGCATTTTTCAAGGGTTTTTAATCCTGCAGCTAATTTCTGTTCCTCTTAGATAGGAATTGTGAATGGTTTTCCCTGGGACATACTTTTCACCCCTCTAGTTCCACTGACATGACAATGAATAGTCTGATAAAGAATTTCATATTTTCTTGCAGCTTGGTGCATTGTTAGACAGTCACGGTGAATTTCGTCCAAGGCTTTACACATATCTTCTTTAGTATATTTTGTTGCTCGATTCGGCTTTCTTTTATAATTCCAAACCATTTTGGAGTGTTTTTCTTTTCAATTAATATTTATCAAACCCTGGAGAGATAAAAATATGAATCATGCATTTGTTAAAAGCAAGCAAAATAATATTAAATATTATTAAATACAAACTAAAAGTGATAAAATTAAAACAAAAAAGAGTATAAAAAAAACCTGGGTTAGGTGCATCCACCGCTGTAAATTTTTACAGGAAAATGTTAGAGCAAAATAAAGCACATGGCATAAATCTATACATCAAAATTATCTAAAGAGATAAAAACCAATAGCCTAAGTGATAAGGTTCAAGAATAAGGAGGCTGTAAACTTTAGGTTCGCCACTCTTACTCAGCGGCTAAATATAAGGGTTNAGGTTCAAGAATAAGGAGGCTGTAAACTTTAGGTTTGCCACTCTTACTCAGCGGCTAAATATAAGGTTTTTTTTTTCCTAATAATAAAAATAAACCATTCCTTGGATTAATATGCTGGTGGAAGTAGAAAAAGGTAAAAAAGGGTCTTAAAAACAGAGCCTGTAGCTTTTATGTTGAAAGAAGCTTTTATAAGGTTTGTATAGGCCACGGCCACACTTGTCCTGTGGCTGCACTTACCCCACTTCACCCTACTCCCTGTGTACCCCCATTCACATTATTTTTATATTTTCTTCTACCTTAAGGGGTTGGTTATATTGAAATTAGGGCTATTTTTAGTTTTAGATTTATATTTTCAAAATTCTTTATTTTTATGAAAGCTCACCCTTTTTTTTCTGACCTAATAAATTCTTTGATTTTTGTTTGTTTTTTATAGCCCACTGAGTATCATACTATTTTTCAAAGTGGGTATTTAAAAGGACTATTTGATCGTTTTAAAAAGTGGTTGGGATATCCGTACATCCTTTAAAACTATAACAATTCAGTTAAGATGTTGGAAACTTTTTTGTTAACTATTTTAGTAGTGTTAGTCATTTTGTTCATAAATATGTTTGCTAATTATTAGAGCCTATAATATGCTTAGAGACAAGTTATGAGAACATATTATATATCCAGACTATTAATTAAATATATTGGTCATTTAAATTGACAAAAAACATGCAAAAAGTTTTATTTTTGTATATCTCGTATCATCTGATAGGTGTGTCAGTTATTAATCTAAAATAAGAGTTTTTTAAGTTTGTAAAACAAATTTTTCATAGTTTTAAAAGTAAAACTTTGTCAGTTTTATTTAAAACATAGCAGATTATTAATAAAATATATGAAAGGCGTTAAGTTTTAGTGCCTGCATATTTTTATCCAATAGAACCAATATTTATCAGTATTTTCTATCATTTTAGTAAATTTGGAAGGAAGATCAAGATTCTACTGGAATACCTGCCCCAACTGCTGTTTTTATTGTTGCTGTTTGGTTACATGGTGGTTATGATGTTTATCAAGTGGATTGAGTATGGTCCTACGAATGGTTAGTAACCCCAGTAGGCTTAATATTTTTGAAATAATTGCAGGATGAATTTTGCAATGTTAGAATTAGACCCAAGATGAAGACACAACATCAAAAAATCCTCTATCACCCCTATTATTTGAAAGGAACATTGAAAGTACTTTATTTAACTATTTAACAATATTGATCCAAAAAACTTAATGTTACTTGATAAAGGTTATTTCTAATAACCTGGATATATTATTTTAAGAATAATTGGGAAACTTTCTTTCAATAATTTTTAGGTTTTTTTGGGGTTGACATTTGATTACCTTATCAGGCAGTCTCTTGGATTCTTTCTGAACTAAATAGACTAGATCAGACGGGGCACATTTTCTAAGATAGCTATCTTCCTCATTCCTACACCAATAAATTAATCCAAGTCTACAACCCACATAGGTACTAAGACGCCATGAAAAGAGTAAATATATTAGTGATGGGATGCTCAAATCCTCGATTCCTCAAATTCTATGGTATTCGAGAGGTTTAAGAGTGATAAAAATCTTTTAAAAATGTCTAATACAATTTATAAAGGCCTAGACTTCAAATAATTTTAAGTGATTGGTAAAAGGAACTATATAGACTTGTATAGTTGGGAGAGAAAAAAAAAGAAGACAAAATTGTATTAATAATAATATAACAATGTACATATATTACATATATAATCAACATGCCAACCAAAATATCATTTGTCAGTAGCACCAAGCCTTGAAATACTTTTTTTAAATTAAATTTTAAAACCCACTTTTGTGGCCACATGGTCTAAGGTATCACTCTCGCAATAGACTAGATGATGGGGAAATCATGGTTCAATCCTGGTCGAGTGTACTGAGGCTAGTTTTTCCTAAATGGTTTCTCACTCTCCCCACATAAATGCAGGTACACTTACTCTAAATTCAACCTTCCTAATACCTAACCCATTAGCGTAATTAGTACATAGGCATATAACATGAACGGGTAACAAGAGACACTGCTAAAAAGAATATATATATTTTCACTTGAACTATAATTGTACAGTACATTTTAAAGGTTCTGGGATTCGAATTTGGATTTAAGATTTAATAGAAAATTCAAGATTCGACCATCTCTAATATATGTATATGTATATATTATGTATATAAAAAACTGTGTCCAACACCTTAGCTCAGTCGGTAGTGTGTTTGTCGAGTGAGCTAGGGGTCCCGGGTTCGATTCCTGGCATGGCCGAAAAATTTATCACTGGTGAAATGCGGGTTTACCCTTTCACATTGATAAATTAACGGACGGGGGCTGGATGCTGTGCCTGTCCTAGTCTTAACTTAGTTTATAAGGCATATGAAGCTATGAAAGGCCTAGCAAGCTGGTAGTGGAAAATATATGGCTTGACTAAAAAATTAACCCGGACCATAGGCTGGAAACATTAATGGATGTAAAAATATTTAACTATACACATTCTTGTTTGATTCCAGAGATAAAGTACGGTCCCACCTGTGCACCTTCCATTCTTATTCTGTTTATTAACATGATGCTGTTCAAGAGCAGTGAAGTGGCAGTAAACTGTGAAGAGTTCATGTTTAGTTGGCAGAGCCAACTGCAGAAAGCGCTTGTAGTCATGGCTGTCATTTGTATACCCGTTATGCTGCTAGGAATACCAATTCACCACCTTGTATCTGGCAAAAAGACATATGTAAGTCAGGTTTTAAAATAAAGCTGGGAGCCAAAAAAAGACAAACTCAAAACAAGATTTACATGGACAGTTATTGAAACACAACATATATGCAGTTCAATTTTCATAGGAAGAACCTTATCTGAAAGCTAAAAATGTTACTAGATCTAGTTTCACGTATTCATTTATCAAGTCATGTGATATGCAGCTGTCACTTTTGATAGATAATTAATAAATTTCTTTTAAAATAATACTAATAATATATTAACATGTCAATGATGACCAAAAACAATTTTTTTTTTATAAAAGGATCTTCTTATGAAAATTAAACTGTACATGACCAAGAGTGTTCGGTACTAATTGTATCCAATATCAGCGGGCTAGTAACACCAGAGCCTAATTATCAAGCTTGTCTGGTATTGTTTGCCTGTAACAGGGAAGTTGGGTTTTGAATCCCACCAGGGTGTACTAAGGGTGTTTTCCCGCTTTCTTCCCATGCAAATACATAATTGCATTTATTACAAAAGCATGGTAGTTATAGATTTGTTATCGACAGCAGGTTATTATGTGAAAAAAACTGCCATATTTATGTAATGTGATTTATTTCATATCTCATATTTTAACAGTATTACTGAATTGGACATTAATTTACCAATATAAATACTTTATTTTATTTGTCAATGACTTTGTGTGTGTTTTTGTACACATATTAATACAATTTAATTGAAAAATATAAATATAAATGCTATTAAGTCTGAAAATCTGCTTTTGACAGCATAAATTATACTTAAGAATCAAATAGCCAAAGATATTATTTAATCTTTTAGTGAGGATTACTCCATCTAGATATCATATTGAAAATTGAAAAATGAAACCTGGGCACGGGAATCGAACCCGGAACCTTTGACTTAGTACGCCAATGCTCTAACCACTGAACTATTCAAAAGGCAGAGTCTATGATGGACGTGCGGAAATCGTCGGCTAAAAATGTGTGATTTTATTAAGATCACAAGCTTTCAGATAACGACCTTCGACTTCGACAATAAATTATTTTGTTTAATAGTATAGAGCTATAAACTTTTCTCTCTTCAAAATCAAACTTTAACTCTCTTGCCTTTTCATATCCAATCGTTTTCCATCTGACTCTAATACGCTTTTGTACTACCAAACATATATTTTATTATGTATCAAATTTGGGTTTCACACTATTAAATATAGTTCTTACATGTAGGGTAGATTTAGTTTGTGTCTATTTTTACAAGAAAAACAAGATTTAGTTTGTGTCTATTTTTACAAGAAAAACAACTCAAAATTTATTTTGTGAGGTAGACAACAAAAGTAGGCTTAAAAAACCCATTGAAACAGTAGTCATAATTTATTTTATTTTTCAGGATGAAAACGGGGAAGAGGAACCCTTTAGTGAAATCATGATTCACCAATCTATACACACAGTGGAGTATGTACTTAGTACAATATCCCACACAGCATCATACCTGCGTCTGTGGGCCTTATCCTTGGCTCATGCCCGTAAGTACAAAACAACATTTAAACCTTTTTTAATAACCTAATAATATAACCATGGACTTTATTTTATGCACTGTTTTTTGTCATGATTTGTTTATATATATATATAAACAAATCAGCCAAATTTATCTATCAGATCAGATTAGAATGAAATATTACAAACAAATGGGGAAAAAAAATTCAAGTAATTTTAGTACATAAAGTTATATAAATAGCCACAACATAATATTTTTTTAAAGCATAAAACAACTAAACAAAAATATTTGAACTTCGATTCAAAAATGGACTTCGCACGCCCCTAATGTATTTATTGTAAATATAATTTGTATTGTAAGTTAAAAAGTACACACATGGCCATGAATTTGCCTTTAGCATTGTAGTGTACTCGAGAAGATTTAGGTAATATGCATACTCATAAAAAACCTATTTATTATTGGCTATTACAAATAATTATTTTTCTGTGAAATGTTCTTAATCCCATCTTTGTTGCTAAGAAGTAGAATGATTCCCCCACCAAAATGATTCTGAATTGCTATAAACTATAATATTATTATTTTAACAGCTTTAACTAGCCAGAGTGTCCAGCCAAACTATATTTTTTTAGTTCCCTGACTTTTCTAGGTTTTACAGAACCAATTTAGAACGTTTCTAGTCAGTTTAAAACATATTTTAGCATAGCGTCTTACTACCTGTTTGGGTTATACGCCTTTGTAATAATTACACTAATGGTTTAGGGATTAGGAAGGTTTAATTGAGAGGAAGTGCACCCACATTTACATGAAAGGAGAGGGGAAAACCACTCTCAGTGCACCCGACCGGGATCGAACCGCTCCCCATCTTCAGAAGTCTAGTCTAACACGAGAGTAGTGTGTTAGACCACACAGCCACCGAAGCAGGTTTAAAATTGTTATGACGATAAACATTATTTGTTTCTTCTTCTTATAACTTAATCGAATTCTCATGCATGCGCATAGCCATGACTCAACTTTGTCTAAAGACACACAGTAGAGCAGTTGAAAGACGACAGGAATATCACATATTTACCTTGAGAATTAAGATTAGTATGCTCAACTGTGTGTTAACTGGAAGAAAAATGTTATTTTGACTATTGTAAATAAAAGTTGTGTTTTTTTTAATGAATATTTTATATTTGGAAAATTCGATGAAATCCCCTAGCTTTCCCTAAGCAAGCTAATTCCCTGACTTTTCCTTGTTTTCCAGGTCAATGGACACCTTGCTAGCAAAAAGTTTTATAATGTTTAAAACTTTCTTATTTATAACATGCTACATTTATAACACTCTACAAAGCCAAGAAATACTTTATAAGTCTTACAGCTAAAGTACCTATTCTATAATAAACTTTGTTCTTTACAGTTAACTCAAATTATTTGACCAATATGTTAATTCATTGTTGTGTTTTTAGAACTGTCTGAAATTTTGTGGACAAAGATAATGAACATGGGAATGGGACTTGACCCCACTATCGGAGGAATTGTTCTGTTTGCTATTTTTGCAATATGGGCATTCTTCACCGTTTCTATTTTAGTCATGATGGAAGGACTCTCTGCTTTTCTTCATACACTCAGGTTACATTGGTGAGTATTTAAGAGTTAATCTTATTCAAGTCTGTGCTTACCTTCAAAATTTTGAATCCGAATCTGAATCTTGCTAGGATTTGTATCCAATTCAAAATTCTGTAGCTTAGTATATTAAAGATTTGAATAAAATTAAAAAATTTAAATCCAAATAAATTCCAGATTTTAATCTAAAAGTTTATTTGTTTGAATAATTTAACCATTTATAGAAGTTATAATATATTAATTATTTGAATTGACCATAAGTTTGTGAATTTAATAATATTAATAATCTATTCATTATTTAAACAAAGTTTTAATGAGCTTATTTTTTATTGAACTATAAACAATATCCAACCTAATATTAATTTGGATTTGATAACATTTATTACTATCAACTATACAATTCCATGTAAAGAGGACGAAAAAAAAAATACTAAAGAGAACAAGGGAGATGAAGTATGTAGGGAAAATACCCCAAGGGAGACAGAGAAAGAGATGGAGGAGCAGATAACTGCATGTATGTGAGCGAGATGAGAAGAATGGAAGCAAATAAAGGAGGAAGAGTGGTGGAAGAAAAGAGTAAGCTGGAAGCATTTTACTAAATTGACCCAGCCTCGTGCTGGAAACAACTTTAATGATGATGATCTATTTTTTAGATACATTACTGTTTCCAGCCTGTGGCCTGGGTAAATTTTTTATTCAAACCATATATTTTCCAATACCGGCTTGCTAAGCCTGTCGTAGCTTCATATGCCTTATAATATAACTTAAGACTAGGAAAGACACAACATCCAGTCCGCGGCCATTAATTCATCACTGTGAAAGGGTAAACCCACATTTCACCAAGGATTTTTTTTTGCCATGCAAGGAATCGAACCCGGGACTCTTAGCTCAATATACATAAGAGCTACCGACTAAGCTAAGGTGTGATGAACTATGAACTATTCAATTTCGATTTGATACAGTTTCATTATAAAATATTCTATTCAGATTCGATTTGATGCATTTTAATATAAAATATTATATTCAGATTTGATTTGAAATTTTCAATTCCAGTTAGTAAGCAAATATTCAAATTTGATTCCAAATTGAAAATCTTGAATTCTGCACAGGCTTAGTCATAATATACCAAAGAGTTATTGTTAATGTATTTAGACTTCTTAATAATATACCTAATATTATTTATAGGCTAAACTTTAAAAAAGATGAGTTAAAATTTAATGGGACTAGGTAAGCTGGCATGGTAGAGACATATAGTCCCAAATACATTTTTTATCAGCTACCTATAAAACTACCAAGATATTCTAAAAAATGACTTAAAATTTTCAAAAGAGTCCTAAAAATATGTTTAAAAAAATTGACATATAAATTAACAAATATCACCAAATGTAGTTCAAAATATTTCCCTCTAAAATAATCTCCTCCCGAATTTAGTCAAACTGTTTGATCGCCAGAGTTTTAGATATAGCTTTAACCAAATGATGTATTAAATTGTTACCCGCCTCGGTGGCGTAGTTGGCTAACGCGCTAGTCGTGTTGAGCTCGACCACCGAGGACGGGGAGATCGAGGTTGCAAATGCGGGTTCACTTCCTCTAAATTCAACCCTCCCTATTCCTAATCTATTAGCGTAATTAGTACTTAAGCGTATAACTCGAACGGGTAGTAAGACGCGGTGCTAAATATTATATTATAATATTATTATTAAATTGTTTGAAAGTCTGAATCTAATATTAAATATTTGCTGTTACACGTCACTGATCCTTACAGTCTAACATTTTGGCTCAATCGGTTCCTAACTCATCCGTCTACTTAGCTAAGGTTCCCAGGGTTTGACCCAAGGCATGGGTGAATAATGTATGTTATCATAAGTGAAATTAGGGTTTACCTTTTCACAGTAGTGAATTAACTGTCAAGAACCAGGGTGTTGTATCTGTTATAGAATTAGGTTATTAAGTGCCGGTAAGTTGTATGCTTATATAGTAGATATTTAATTTAAAGTCAAATAATTTTATTTTCATTTTAAAAACACAATTTTAAAAGTCGCAGGGTTATTCAAATATATATGCTAGACTACACAGTAAAATAAGATTAAATATAGCTGCTTAACATGACAAAACAGAAAGGCAGATTATTTTCTAAACAGTTTGTTAAACAGAGTTGGGCCCCTATAAATTCTGAGTTAAATCTTTGATTATTGAATGCTCTGTTCAGAAATTATTTTTTTACTTTTGCATATTATAGGGTGGAATTTATGAGCAAATTTTACGAAGGACTTGGAGAGCCATTTCTGCCCTTTTCTTTCAAGAGACTCATGGAGGAAGAAGAGGAAGAGGAATAGATAAATAATAATTGTTGTTATTTTTTGTGCAGTGATTTGATGTCAATCTATTCATGGTACTGTACTACTATATCCTTTTAGTTACCTACTAGTTTCAGAAGTTAGTGGATTATTTTGTTTTTAATCAATCCAAATATATATATATATCTTTTAATTCAATAAAATTTAGGTAGTGAAACTTAGATAATGAATCAGAAATTTTTACAATAATGCCAATTTTAGCTAGAATCCTAAGAAATGTTTAGTTTTTTCGGTAAAAAAGAATCTAATTGATTTCTTAAAAAAAACTACTGTAGATTTGCAGTAGCATTTTATTGGTATCTTTAAAACAATTTCAGTATTCAATGAACCTGTAAAAGCTGCTTCAGTAATTTAAATATTTTATAGGTTTCTAAGTAAAAGTTTCAAAGTTGGTTTGTATATTGTAGCGTGCACTTTATTGTTTAACATGTACTAAGCTAATTTTTTTTATAGTTCATTGAATTGCTTTTGCTCCTGAATCAAATCTAAAACTTCTTAAAAGTAGGCCCATAACACCTGATTTATTTTGAGTATTTATGTTAGTTATTTAGTGCATAATGTATATGTATATAATAATGTATCTATTTAAAAAAATAAAATGTCTGTAGGATATAGCAAGAGTATGAACATTTGGTTAGGCCCTACCGTAAGTTGTCTGTCTCTCTTTATCTTAGGAATGAAGCTATCCAGGAAAGAGTGGGGCTACAGGGATCAAATAGTAGAGAAAATAAGGCTGAGATGCTATGGTCATGTAATGAGGATGGAAAACAATATAATACCAAAGTAAATGGAGACGAAGTATGTGGGGAAAATACCATAAGGGAGGCTAAGAAAGAGATTTAAAGAGCAGATAACAGTTTAAAATGGGTGAGAGGAGAAAGATGTTGGAAGGATAGAGGAACCATTTTACTAAACTGAGCCAGCCACAGGCTGGAAACATTTGATGAAGATAATGATGCATATTAACTTGAAAGTGAGGTCAGCTCAGGGTTACAAATGTTAATAAAATTTTAGTTCAATATTGTATTTTAATAATCTGACACGTATAAATCCTGTGCAGAATGTTCAAGTTACAATTTTTCTAAATTAATTTTTGTTTGGATACGAGTCTCAAATTTTTAAATATATTTTTATTGTTCTTTCTAGTATTTCATATTTGTTTTAAAGACTTATACACAGTATTCTTAGTAATAGGTATAGGATGATTTAAGTTGAATAGGCGGAGGTGAAATGAGACTCCTCGTTCAAAAATGTTGCCTGGTAATCATATTTTCGAGAAAATATTTTTTTTAAAATAAATTATTTGCCTATTAGATCCAAATTCCGCCTTATTTGCATACTGTTCTCATATTGTCAAGCAGATTAGTACAAAGTCTCATCTACAGACTAGTATCCGTAAGTTGGGTAAGAGATTGACTCCACACTAACAGATAGCATTGTCTACAGAGTCTATATCCTTAAATCCTTAGTCTTTACCATTCCGTAGAAGTTAACTCAATTTTAACTTCTAACTTCTAACTTCAATATGGACTTCTAAGGACTACCAATCACAGCAAAGTAAATATGTGCCCACGCATCGAAATGAAAGCACCAATGACACCGAGTTTTAGGAACAAAGCTATTTCTGAGAATTTAAAAAACCCCGGGCTCAGAAATACCAAGTTTTCAGAACAAGTGGTGTCACTATGGTAGGTTAAACTTTACTGTAGTATTCCTCATAACCTCTTCTTGCTCCTTGATCTAGACAATTTTCTTTCAAAGAGTTTTGGACATAGGCTCAGACTTTCTCGCTGGTTAGCACGGTCACATGATTTAAAGATATGGATTGTGTAGTAACGATTTATATTTCTAAGGACTTAATAACTATACAGATGCGGAGCTTACAAACCATGTAAATGGGGCCAAAGATATGCCACATTTCAAAATTAAAAAAAGGACATTATGTCACTCTCACTTTAACTAACTTAGTTGGAACTGAAGAATGAAATGTGAATTTTGAGTATGAGGTAAATTATAGTATAAGATAATAATTTTATGAACAGTTGTATTCTATCAAAGATGTACATTTTATAGAAGTATTTTATGAAATTCCAGATGAAAAAAAATTGAAATAAATTAAATTTATATATAGCCTAACTTGGGGATAGAATAGAGGCAAAAGCCTCATCTTCAGTCCGTAAGCTCTGTATCCTTAAGTCCTTAATAGTCCTAGGAAATAAAAATCACATCTACATAGTCCATATCCGTAATCACATGACTGTGCCAACCAATGAGAAATTTGGATTAAACTCTTCGAATAAAATTTTTCTAGAGCTAGACGCATGCAGACGATATCACAGCTGAACAATTGAATATACACAAAGGTAGGTAATACATAACATATTTTGATAAAACGTCCAGGATAGGCTAAGTAGTCTAAGTACAGTTACAAATGATTTATTTAAAACACGAGTTAGTGTAATTGCAATGAAAATACCATTGGTGTTTTCATTTCGATGTTCGCGCACCCTTACTTTGTTGTGATCGGTAGTCCTTAGTAGTCCATAGAAAGTTAGAATATTACGCACCTTACAGATATGGTGTTTGTAGATTCCTCGATGGGGCTGTATGTGTTGGTCCGTAAGAAATAGATGCCACAGTATCTGAATGCTCTTGTCTACAGAGCCCTGATCCGTATTCAGATCACAAGTCCGTACTCCGTAGAAAATGGTCAAGTTGAACTTTCAATGGACCAGTGGTCTATATGGACTATAATCATAGTTTTAAATGTGTATGTGCATTGAAATAAAAGCACCAATGATAGCTTTGCTTGCTTTATTTACATCCAGAATACAAAACAATATTTAATTTTGCATTTTCAGGCAAAAGCAAACAGTAATTATAAGGTTTTTACAGCAAATCGCACTATAAATATATTTGTTGTGATTTTGCTTTGACTACATTTCAACTACCTATATCCAGAACATTTTCTCAAAAAAAGTTTTTTCTTGTTGATCAGATGACTTCTTGTAGCATGTTCTTTTGAAGAGTTTTAATGAACGAAGTCTCATTGGTTGGCACGGACGTTACAGATGGGAATAAAATTTGTGAGTCTAAGTAAATTTTTCAAAAAAAAGTTATTCGACAATCAATTTATCGAAATCAATTCACCGAATACAAAATCATCGAAAGTAATTTATGTCAAAAATCACTTTTTCAAACCATCAATTTTCCAAACAATATGTTTGTCGAAACCACATTTTTCGAAAATCAACTGCCCGAAAATCAATTGTTCGACAGTCAAATAATCAAACATTAATTTAACAATCAATTTTTTGAAGAATCAATTTTGCGAATCGCAAATTTAAAAAAATCAATTTAGCAAATTGCGAGTTTTCCGGAAGCTATTTTATCGAGGACTGGGGATTCCCTACCCCTACCCTCACCCCCCCTATAGGGAGGATTACCCCTAACCTAACCTAACCTAACCTAGAATTTTATTATACTTCAAACTTGTCAGTCGAAAAATTTATTTTCGAAAACCTCCTTTTTGAAAAACAGATTTAAGGTAAATTCATTTTCGAAAAACTTCTCTCTCGAAGAATTTCTATATCGAAAAATTGGTTTTCAAAAAATTTATTTCCGAAAAGAGATTTCAAAAAATTGATTTTCGAAAAATTGCTATGTCGAAAAATTGGTTTTTGAAAAATTAAACTTCGAAAAATTGCTATTTGGTAAACTCGCCGGCTACCAGAATTTGTATGCTAAAGACCACTGACGGATATGGGGTCTACTATATGGATTGAGCACTCTTATTGTAAACGTGTTTTCTAACACTGCCCAAGCGAATTAAATTTCACAATCCACACACAGAGGTTAAGGAAATACTTAATATAATTTTTATCAGTTATCAGTTTGCTAAATCAGATTTGGCAACTTAAATACTTTTTTTTCTTCGTCCTCCACCATATTTATTATATTTTATTAATGATTTAAAATATTCCTTAAAACATGTACAACCATTGATATATATCTAATCTAATATAACTGGATGGATGGACATCTGTCATCTGTGGCTTAAATTATCGAGTTGTCGTCTGCATACTATTGTGTAAAAGAGAAGAAAACTTTCGGGTATCTCTTTTTCTCTTACACCCATACAAGGCAATGTGGCATTTTGACATCGTTCTTTAATTTGATTGAATATATGAGATACAACAATGTGTGATTAGTTGAATGAAATAAATATGTTAGTAAAAGCTTTGAAGAGCATAACAAAGTTTCTTTAAATAAGTTGATCTAACCTAATATATGCGATGATTTTTGAAGGAAGCTTGCTTGTAAGGCTTTATCTCGTACCAAAATCCGACCCTATAGCTATGTTTAGTTAGGATAAAAGACCTTCCACAAGGTAATTTCTACTTCCATTCTAAATGGCCGTTTGTCCTACCTATATATGATAGTATTCTGATAGGAAATAAAGCCTTATACAGATTGGGATTATTACTAAAATCAGGGTTTAATAGATACCGTACTTCCTTCAAGCCTATAACCTAAACTATCATTTGAACGTAAGACTTCTACATAAAAGTATGTCATTCAAACAAATATAATACAGTTTTTAGCTAACTTGTTTCATTATAGTTATCGAACTTTCAACATAATATGGTTTCTGAAAGCAATATACAAGATCTGAGTCAACTTAAAAAAAAAGTATAATATAATAATACTTTTTACAAGCCTATAACCTAAGTGATAGTTTGAATGTATGGCAACTACGCAAAGTTTGTCATTCAAACAAATGTAATCAAGTTTAGATACCTTATTCATTATATTTATCAAACTTTCAATATAATATGATTTCTGAAACTAATATACAAACTAATAACCCACTTTAAATATAGGTGGAGTCCTGGCAGACTGTAAACAACATTGATGATAGCTACATATTTAAATATCTTAGAGATTTTATTCATATTTGTGCATTATTACCTGTAAAACTGAATTGTATATCCTTTAACGTAAATGTTTCTTCATGAAAGTGTGGTATAATACTTCACTATCTTCAAACAATAACACTTTTATTCATCAGATACATGTTTTCGAATAAGAACATTGAAAGAAACCATTAAATCTGTCCCCACACAGTGTAGCAGACGATAAACTTGAGCGACACGCTTTAGTCCTTGGCAATGTGTATGTGTATGTCCATCCAGTTATATTATAGAGATCAATATTTACAATATTTACAACTAGTACTTTTATTGTTGTTGATGCAAGAAAGGTTTTGTTTTGTTAGGGTGGTATAATTTATAATTTAAATATATTATCAGACAATAAAAAGATAGCTTATATTTCTAAAGAATTTGTTAAACATGCTTCTTAGCATATTTTTAATTTTCTTTGCTATTTTTTATTTAAATGACCATAACAGTACGAATAAGTGTATCGGGTGGTATAGATAATATATAATTAAATTTAAATACCATTACCAGAGATGACTACTATACAATACATATTCATTAGAGGATTAATATAAAACAATAATGTTTTTAATTCCAGGCACAATATGGCAAAACTAGATTATTTACTATCCTTTTCTACTTAAAGTTCGTTTCTCTCTTTGCCTTCCTATAAGCTCCTTGGCATGGATCTTTCATTACAATCCAATGAGTTCTACAAATGACCACTAGGAAGCAACTAAAGACTCATAGGGTATAAAATTATGTATAGAATCATTATAACTAGTGCCAGTAACTTACTATACAGAGGTTTACTTTCGGTGTTGTCTAAAAATATATCATCCAAATAATTGGTTTACTAAAGAAAATTCTATACAACAAAAATTGTTTAAAACTTATAATATATACTTTTTTTTATATATATATAAATAAGGTTAATGTGGGAATGTAGCGAACGCAAGAAAAGACCAATGTTTTTGCGGTTTTTATATCAAAACTTTTTTGGTCAAAATAAATCAAATGTTGCTTATTTACAAAAATGTAATTTAATTTTCTTCATATGGTGATTTCAACGGTTATTGAATAGCTGTCAAGGATGACCTGAAATTTCTTGAAAACTTTTTCTCTTCATTTAAAATGTTTGTTAGATAAAACCACTATGCTCATTACAGATATTCAACAACCACTGATATCACCATGTGAAGAAAATTAAACTCTATTTTTTTTATAGAAGCAATATTTGATTATATTTTTTGCCCAAAAAAATGTGTTGCTATAGAAACTTTAAAAACAGTTGTCTTTTCTCGCGTTTCCTACATCCCCGCCTTAATGTAATTAAATATAAGTAGATGCCATTACGGTCTACAGATGATATCCACGCATGATGAGATATCTTTGTTGTGTATTATATTAAAGTTTATATAGAGAGGTATATACATTTCAGGTTAAATTTAATATCAATTCTAACACTAGGCTTTCATTGTCAAACGTATTATATACATTATACATGTTTATAAAAAAATAGCTAATTCAAGCAATTATTGAAATACATAGTAAACTTTTGTTTTAAAATTTTAAAACCTGTAAAATTTACCCTGAAATTACTACTCAATTATATACAGTAAAACCTTGGATTACTAGCATAATTCGCTTCGTAAACGTGTTCGTAATACAAAGCACTCGTATATCAAGGTGAATTTCCCCCATAAGAAATAATGGAAACTCAGATGATTCGTCCCACAACCCAAAAATATTTAATCTAAAAATTATTAATACCTTTTTTTCTCGTTATTTATATGTAACTGTACTGTAATCTAATTTATTTATTAAATTTAATGGTGGCTGGTGTGAGGTGGACGAGAGAGATAGGAGGAGGAGGTGGGTTATTGTTTAGGATGACTTTTACTGTCACTAACGGAATCACTGCTATATGTTGGCTCACTCAAATATTTTTCTTTTTGTGCGACTTTAACAAAGAACTTATCCAATGACACTGCTCGGCAGACAAAGCGTAACCACAGTACTACTCGTTTTGCAAGATATTGCTCGTTTATCAAGTTAAAATTTATTGAAAATTTTTGCTCGTCTTACAAAACACTCGCAGACCAAGTTACTCGCAATCCAAGGTTTTACTGTACTTAGCAGGCTAAGCCTTAAACCTATCCAGTATATATAGACTTACAAAGTACAAGGGCGTTGAAAGCTAATTTTTCTAGGGGGCGTACGCCAATTTTTTTCACCATGGCTTGTAAAAGTTTTTATAAGTATATATGGACCCTCCATGGGGGTACATAAATTCCAGAGGGGGGTCCGGATTCCGTCACAAACCCGGCCTTTCTGAACCCTTGCTATTCATATTTAAAGCACGCCTATTATATACATTTTAAACAAAATCGCTGAGAAATTTTCGGGAAAAACATCTTTTTGAAAAATTAGTCATTAGTAAACTACCCTTAAGTGAATTTTTTCCGAAAAAATAGATAATTCATACAGTATTATTTGTCATGTCAAATACACCCCAGGTGTTTTAAACAAAATTGTTAGAGCAATTTTCAAAAAGTTTCAAATTATTACAAAATAGTCATCAATAACCAACCCTTATTATAGGGGCTATAATTAAAATGTATAAAACAGCCCAAGGCAATACCATAATAATTTAATATTATGGTTGTAAAGAGTCCATCAGAACGTTTCGATTGTGACAGTTGACACCAAGTATATATATAAATACAACTATATATTTATACAACTCAGATTATTGAATGTATGTAAATATTTTAATACATTAACATTAAAGCAATATATAGAGCCAAAAGATATGTTTGTTTTATTTCAACATTTTTTAGGAGGCCCTGGGCTTTAGCCCATGTCTCCCGTTCTTAAATCCGGACCTGTTCCTAAGGTGTCCTTACTATATTCTATAAATACGATGATGATTTGTCTACAACGTAACCGTGTCTAATACATGCATAACTTTCAGCCCATATATAGAAGAGAGGTAGCTGATGAGTAATCATTTTTACAAACACAACCAGTTTTCAAGGCACACCAACAATCATAGTTATGCCACTTTCTTTGCACAATATTAGCTCTCTACTACTTTTGATTACTGAAACAGTTCCAATGGTTAATTTGGTAAAGTAGGTTTCAACCTTTTTAGTAAAATAAAGTACTACCCATAGGTCACAAGAAGCCACTTTAATTAATTTTAGTCATCTATTTATGGTTTCAGAACAAGGCAGGCCTACCCCTACATGAACTTTGTTTAAGAATTTATAGTAATCAGTAAGTGAGTAGGAGCGATACTAACAACATATTTTAATTACTGCAACCCTACTTTAGTTAACTTATGTCATTCCGTTTACCCCGAAAGGTAGCATGCTTACATTGATGGGTTACACTATCGTACAGCTTATGTAATAGGGCCATACGCAATTCGGTCAAAAATATACGTATAGCTTTCAGGAAAAACGTAGTGTTGGGCCTACCTGTAGATATTATTTATGACTTACAAGTAAAAGGGGTTTAAGTTCAAATCATCATAATTACGGTAAGCTTGCTTACATATTACCTAATGCAATAGGTCATATCTCATTCTTAATATTTATCTACCTTTACATTATTATTATTATTATTCCGGTTTAAAGACTCGTTGACACAAATACGGTCATTATCGTCACTACTTTAAGAGAGAAATTTATCAAATTTTATTGAAAACCTGTGCAATGTAGCCTGTAAGGGTTTGAAAAATAGTATCTTTTTAAATTATCATGTCTAACATTGAAGCTAGTTTTTTTTATCAGAACGTCTTACTACCCATTCAGGCTATACGAATTTGTAGTTAATGTGTTACTGATGAGAAGGTTGAATTTAGATTAAGTGTACCCGCATTTTCATGGATAGAGAGTGTAAAACTGTTTAGAAACCCGCCTTCAGTACACCTGACCGGGATTTGAACCCCGATCTATCCTTCATCGGAAGTTTGGGCTATTGCGAGGGTGACACCTTAAACCGTGTGGACACCGAAGTGAGTGACAGGCTGTTAGCAACCAACTTAATCTAAGGGTTAAGGATGAGGAGGGTTATTTAGAATAAGTGCACACGCAAAACGTCAAGAGAGGATAGGGAGAACCAAACCATGCGGACAACCCGCCCCTCACGCGCCATGGTCAACACACGAACCTCAATCTTTTCACCCACGGTGGTCCTATTTGTTGCGAGACCGACACCTTATACCACGTGATAACAGTTGCAGGCAAAAATCTTTTTTTTAAATAAATAATCTAAGAAAACCGTATGTATATAAAGCTAAAAAATGTGTTCGTCAGCACTACCCGAAATTGAACTAGGCTCCCCTAGACTTGTAGTCGACAACTTTAACCACTTAGTCATGGGGAAGAGCTATTGACACATCAATTCAAAGGTACAGGGTTCGAATACCTGTACATAACACATTTTTGCACGGTATTATTTCAGGTAATCAGCCGTATTAAGTTGTCAGTCTCATCTGGTCTGATTTGGCAGTGACGAGGACAGGGTTCAAATTTGGTGTACTCAGTTATTTTCTTAATTGGTTTTTCACTCTATCACAGCATCTCACTACCCATTCGGGTTATACGTTTACATACTAATTACCTACGCTGATGGTTTTAGGAATTAGGACGGTTATATTTATGGGAAGTGTACCCGCATTTGCGTGGAGGTAGAGGGGAAAATCATTTTGGAAAAAACTACTCTCAGTACACCCGACTGCGATTCGAACCACGATCTCCCCGTCATAGGCAGTTTAGTTTATTGTGAGAGTAGCGCATTAGACTATGCGGCCACCGAAGTGTTTTTTTTCACTCTACCTCCACGCAAATGCGGGTACATTTATTCTAAATTACTCATCATTAATCATTACTTAAATAGTTTAATTATGTGAATAGAGCGGACGAGGGCATACAGTCCAATTTTCATATGAAGAACCTTATACACTCGTGTGATCCGCAGCTGTCACGTTTAGTAGTTAGTATCACTACTTATAACACTAAAAATATATTAAAATGTTATCAATGTTGACCATTTCCTAAATAGTCTTTTATACCAAAATGTTACTATACAATAAAAGGTTATCACAAGATGTTTTATGAATGTTGCCTCGCTTTGTGGCTCCGGAAGGAACATGGTGCGAGCTCCGTGGCTTTATGGATTGTTAATGCCGCAAACTTTATATGAAGATCCACGCGACAACGTTCCAAGACGTTATAAACCGGGGAATGTAACCACTAGTCTAGAATTGTCGCATTGTTTGCGAGGGTTTATTCTACTGCGCGCGTGGCCGACGCAGCATCTTATGTATAGTTAATGGATGACGCCAAACCAACGCTCCAGTAAACTTGCCGACAACCGTTTCAACTTGGTTCAACACGAGCTCGTTTCAATAGTAGAATTTTGGTAAGAAGGACTTTTTAGAAAAAAAAACTTTGTAAATTTTGCTTTCAAAAGAGTTATTAAAGATGTGTGAGAGAATATTTTCCACGAAATAAAAAAAATTGTCTGGGAAAGTTTTTCCTTCATTTTCCATTTTTAAATTTTTAAAATTATTTTATTCTGAAAAAAAAAACTGTTTAAATGGAATGAATGCAATCGAAATATTCAAAATTTTAAAGTTTACATTTTAGTTTATTTTTCTCGAGGAAGTTTACACCAAAAACATTTACCGTTAATGAGTTACAACAAAGCAATAACACCGATTCCAGTTCTCTTCTCAAATTCACGTGTATACTACAGCGCTTGGTGGTTGAATGTGTCACTAACTTCGGGTTTACTGTAGACTAGCTATGTTAATACTTTAATATTATAATAAAAGTCTTTACCTGAACACAATTTTAATCTTTAATGGCAATTTTTTATTTTTTCAGAATATCATCACTAAACAATAATGATAATATTAAATACAACATTAAAGCTGTCTTAAGTATTAATTATTAACAACAGCTGCTAGAATCGTTTTGTATTTAGTCGTTGTTGATAGGAAGATCGGAGTTTGAATCAAGGTTGAATGTAAAGAAAATGACTTTCACGTGTGATTTTCACTTTTCCCCTCCTATTTCCACGCTAATGCAGCAGTTTCTCTAATCTATGGGTATCACCCCGATTCTTTGTATCAGCTTGGGCTTGGGGCTGGATGCGATAGTAATTTTAAAGAAATCTTCCTCTCGCTTCTTTAATAGTTGGTACGTGACCCGCTGTGAAGCGCTGCTAACAGTGGCGCTAGATACGAGCGGGAACATTTGTTTTGAGCCTCGACTTTAGTTGTCAGTGAACTCGTGTGCTGACAGGACGGTAGAAGCTAAAGATTATTCGCTTCCTTTTTGCCGAGAACACCACGAAATTCCCACACGAACTAAATAACTACACAAGGAGACCAGTTTAGGTGAGTTATACATTATTAATTTTCTACCCATTTCGTAGTAATTCGAAATGGCTTTTTTAAATTTGGCCCCCATTCTTGTCTTAACAATAATGAAACAACAATGGTGCGATTTTGTATTAACTCATATTTTGAAGAACAAATTACATTGAATGTTAACTCACACCTTTAAATTACCTTTTGATTAACACAATTTAAGGAAAATCAGTTGTACTTTGCATTAAAATGATGATATCATTAACTTAATTCACAATGTCTTTAGAAATACGTCATTGGGACTATTGAACTCAACATAATACCTTAAACATTTATAAAAAAAACTTTTGATTAGTTAAATTAGATTTTTTTTTGATCAAACGCCTCTGTGGATCGTCGATGAATTCTATTAAAATTCTTTTTGTCAAATGCCTCTTTTCATCATCTTGTTACAAAATAGCTTACAATTAGACACATTTGTTTACAGCAGCACAACTGTTCGTTAAAATAGGAGCCATAAAAGGAAACAATTTTATTGATACTTAAACAATATAGAGATAATATTAAAAATATGCCGAATTTTCACTTTGTACATATTTCAGTATTTTTAATCAACGCATCTTACTACCTGATCAGGTTATACGCGTTATTATTCTATTAGGGTAGAGATGAGAAAGGAATTACATTAAAGTTAATATTCCCCCGTTCGCATGGAAGGAGAGTGGAAAACCATTTAGGAAAATCTACACTCAGTAGACTCGACTGTGATTTAAACCTTGATCTCCCCATCATCAGCAGGCTAGTCTATCACGAGAGTGACGACTTAGACCGTTCGGCCACCGAAGTAATTTTAGTTGGCAGGTTAGATTAGTCTCATAAAAAGCTAGACTGACATACATTATGTTAGATTAAAATAATAGCAGATAATAAATAATCTATACATTCATTTAATAACCTATTTTGTAGATTACAAAAATAAAAAATGCAGGCCTATTGTTGTATTAGGTATATTTTATGTGCATATTCTAAAATAGCCTATTACATCAGCACACTATTTAACAAGCTTATTTTTAAAGAAATACACCACGCCTAGTACCACGACCATTAATTGATTATTGTGAAAGACTTCCCAATTTAATCAACTACAGGGCCAATATTATAAAGTTTTCGATTTTGTCCAAAATCAAAACTGGGATCTTTTTTTCAGTCGGTTTATCTTATGTGGATTCGCAGCTCGGTCGTTGTGATTCAAAGATAGCTCAAGTAGCCAATGAATAGGCCTACACTCGTACCTGATTCGGTGCTCTCGCAGTAGATTTGACTGCCTGTGACGAGGAGTTCAAGGTTCGAATCTCGGTCGGATGTATTGAAGAGGGTTTCTCTTAAATGGTTTAACACTCTCTCCCTCCACGCAAATGTGAGTACACCCGAACGGGCAGTAACACGTGGTGCTATAAAAAAAAGTTTCGTCCCTGAACGATGAGTGAAGAACGACCTTGAACATAGGAGGAATTCTGGATATCTCAATGGTGAATTATTACCCCGCCAAGTCAAAGGGTTCCGGGTTCGATTCCCGTGCCCAAGCTTTATTTTCAGCCATATTTAATTTAGTTAATATCCGCTTCTTTGGCCGTATGATCTAAGGCGTCATTCTCGCAATAGAATAGACTGCCGTTGGCGGGGAGATCGAGGTTGGAATTCGGGTTGGGTGTACTGAGGGTGACCTTTCTTTAAAGTCTTCCCACTCTCCCTCCAAGTAAATGCGGGTACATTTCTCCTAAATTCAACCTTCTTCATTCCTAACACATTAGCAAAGTTAGTACGTAGGCGTGTAGCCCGAACAGGTAGTAAAACGCGGTGTTAAATAAAATTAATTGATAACTCGCGTAGCAGAAAACCTAATAAATTCACCCCCAAGGCCGGTTCTAGACATTTTTTAAGTGTAAGCGAACATTATTTTGGCGCCCCCCCCTCCCCCCCTCCACCACAATGATAGTGAAAGTGTAGGAAATTGTAATGGACACAAATTCTGCAAATAATTAGGTATTACAATTGCAATTTTCTTCAATATCCATAGTTTCCCCAAGAATATTAACGACCCATGGCGAAACTATAACTAAGGGGTGTTATATCGCCAACTACGCAAATATTCGATCTTATTGTCCTTATTGATGTATTTATGTTTCATCTTTAATATTTTCTCTAATATATATTCGCCCTTAAAAAAAAATCCCTTTTCCTGTTTGGCGCCTTCTGCGGCCACGTAGTTCGCAGGATTTAAGGTCCGGCCCTGTTCACCCCTCATTTACTATTTTCTAAGTTAAGTGGAGAACTAACTGTAGGCAAGGCTGCGTTAATTTATGATTTCATCATGGCTGCACAATATATTTCTTCCCCTAATCGCACTCATAAGTTACTAGTGGTGTAGAGATGAGAAAGTTTGAATTTGGAATAATGTTTTGGTGTTTGCGCGGGGAGAGTAGAGTGCGAAAGCTTTTAGGAAAATACAACTCGTTACACCCGGTCGGGATTCGAACTCCGACCCCTTCTCCTTAAAACTGACTCCTCTTTCCCATGTGGTCACTGGGGCGGGTCACACAATGTGCACCTTGATTTTCTTGCAAATATTCATTTGGAACACTTTTTAGAAAATATTTATACATTTTTTTAGGGCAAATTTGATAACATTTTACTACGTACATTATTTGTATAATTTTATAGATCTCGATAATACCTATCAAAAGTGATAGTTGCAGATCACATGACGTGACGTATGAACACGTGAGAGTAGACCTAGTACTAACATTTTCTAGCTGCCAGCTATGTCCATTCGTAAGAAAATTGGGGTATACACATTTTAATTTAGCAAACTTTATATCATGCCACCGGTTTCGTGATAAACTTGTAATGAATGTCCACACGGGCGACCGGTAAGCCTATTAAAACTTTCTAACCTTCACAAAACTTATAATAAATTATTTTAATCTCTCTCCCCCTCTTTTATTTTTTTATTTTTAGGAACAGTTTTAAATAATTGTTTAAAGATTTATTATAAAGATAAAATAAGGCCCCCCAAAAAAGAAGGGGGAAACAAGAACATTTTTTAAACTAAATTAATTTTAAATAATCGTAATCGTTTGTGAGGTATCGCAATAGGGTGGGTGTGCGCGCAACCCTCGCTTGCCAGAAGTTTTAAATTAGCCACAATCCAACACGACACCTATAAATGCAGTGTATATGGGATAGGACCCCCTCCCTCTCCACACCCCTATTCTATCCATTGGATCTAGCTCATTAGCAAACAGCAGTGACATTGGTCTTTTATAGGCGACTGAGGTTCCCAGTTTGGGTTTGCCGGATATATTACTACGTAATTTCCTTACCCCCCAAACCCGTCCGATCCATACAAATTTTACATGAGTTAATGGGGTGAGGTTGAGGAAGGTAGAATTTATATTAAATATATCCGCACCTTGTGTAGAAGGAAGAGTGGGAAACTATTCAGAAAAAAAATCGCCCTTATTCTACCCGGTCAAGGATTCGAACCCTGAGCTACTCGTCAACGGCAAGACAAACAAGTTGAGCTTGACAATTATTCCGCGTTCCTACCGTTGCGGCGGGCGCTCCACCCCCTACTAACCACATGATCTCTTGTTTGACAAATACAACGAAAATAAACGGGATGGTGCACCTCACAGACTTTCTCTTTCATCTTAAAATGAAGACATTAATAAAAAAAACTCGTAAGATTTGTGAAACGAAATAATATACATTGTTGCGGAAACATAATTTTAAAAAAAGCATCCAATTTCATCAAAGAGCATAAATGAAATAATATTATTCACTGTTATAGAAACATATTGAGAAAAAAATGTAGCATCTCTGTTCATAAAAAAGCATTCCAATCAACTTCCGATTTCTGAGACCTCAATTAAAAAAAAAAATTCCAAATGTTCTGAAACTATTGGTTTTATAAAAAGATATTTCAACTAAAGTGTTTTATATTTTCAATAGTATTACAACTTTACAGTGATAAGTTATTTCGTTTCTCAAATAGTTCTATCCCCGGGCCCACTAATGAAGTTTGAGGATAAAACCAGAGTCAACATTTTTTCTTGTTTAATTTACTCTTTACATTTAACTTGTGTATTTCTCTCTGTGGTATTCAAGCTCAACTTTTTTTTTCTCATGGCACACTATTCTTTGTTTCGAGTCCTTGTGGCACGCTGAACGTTCAAGTTGGTTACACTAATGAAGACCGCATCGCATGTCCATGCACAGAGACACTTCTCTGAGTTGAACAGGAAAGGCGCATATGTTTGTCTTCTATTTGACCATGAATTGACCATGAATTGACGTTTTTCTAAGAAACCACAAATACAGGACGGGACAGAATATGCTGACAAATTTAATAACACCAGGTCACAGACAAGTAATATAACCAGACATTCAACCTCCAGGTTAAAATTGTTGCGCTCCTTTTGGCAGCTTGAGTCCTTCACCACTAGGATCTCTGCGGTTAGTCCTATCATCACCCAGCAGTGACACTAGCGAAGCCCAGTGTTGAAGGACTCAAGCTGGCAAAAGGAGCGCAGCGAAACCCCCGTAAGGTTGAGAGTTTGTTTCTTGCTTGTTTGTGCACTAGGTATACATTTATTATGTTAACTACTAAATGCTTCAAACTGATCTTAAATTAACAAAAAGATTGACAATTCTCGACATACCCTAAAATGATTAATTTAAAAAAGTCCTTAAAATGTCCACCATTATATGCAATACATTGATGAATGCACCCGAATCGTGACAAGTTTTTGCGCTATGTATCTTGTTGAATTGTTTCAACTCCCACCACACAAGAAAAAGTCCGGAGCTGTTAAGTCTGGTGAAAGTGGTGGCCAGGAGATGTCACCAAATCGTGAAACAAGGTGCCCAGGAAACATTTTGCGAGGCACCTCCATTGATGTTCGACCTTTCTGAGCCCTGAACGGCAACGCAAGAGCATGGATGACAACAACATGTGGTTCCAACAAGATGGGGCAACGGCCCACATAGCCTGAACATCAATGGAGGGGGCTCTACAAATGTTTACTGGGCACCTCTTTTCACGATTTGGGGACATCACCTGGCCACCACTTTCACCAGACTTAACAGCTTCGGACTTTATCTTGTGGGGCATGTTAAAGAATCATGTTTACGCGACTCGACCAAGCAATTCAGGCACTTGGAGAAAGAATTTGTAGTGGAAGTTAAAGCAATTCAACAAGACACATTGCGCAAAGTCATGTCAAGATTCGAGAGTCGCATACAACAATGTATTGCATCTAATCGTGGCCACCTTATGGACAATAATTTTTTTTAATGAATAATTCAAGAGTATGTAGAAAATTGTCATTCTCTTGTTGTTTTTTAAAGCTTACTGTAATTTGAAGCATTTATTAGTTGAAATAGTAAATTATATAGTATTATTAAATGTCCCAACACTTTGTGCCCCACCCTGTACAAGTTTGTTATTAATTACTATACACTTAAATTGTAAGCCATTCAATTTTAGCTTTTGAATATTTCCTTACTATTTCATTAAATAAAATTGAACTAAACTACTTTTTTTTTCACCCGCTTCGGTGGCAACGTAGATTAGTCGTCACTCTTACAATCGACTGAACTGCCTTTGATGAGAAGATCGGAGTTCGAATCCCGGTCGAGTGTACTGAAGGTTTTTTCCTAAATGGATTTCCACTATCTCCCTTTCTATTCAACCTTCCTCATTCCTAACACATTAGAGTAATTAGTATATAGGCGTACTACCCGAACGGATAGTAAGACTTGGTGTCAAAACAATTAATAATTAAGAAATACAATCCTCTTAATTCATAAAGCTCCAAATTAAAAATAAGACTGAGTGATTACTGACCAGTAGTAGTGAAAAACAATCCAAGGAGCCAGACTCTCATTGTTGTTGATGTGAAGGTTGAGTGTTGAATTCCGCCTGGGTCCAATGAAATCTGGTTTTCCCATCTCTTCCCCACGCTGATTCTAGATGACTTCTAATATACCCTCTTCGTTTTTACCCCTTATATTAAATCAATTTAATAACCCTTAGAGGGAACAAATAATAATAAAAAAACACTGTCTACTTGAGAGCCGTTGCTTCAGCAACACTTTTTAATCAAATCTCAACGGTACGGAAAAACTGTTTTTAATATCACGTAACGAAAACTTGTAATTTGATTTTATACATAGGCCTATATTTCCACTTTAATGAAAGGCATGTTAATTAAATGAAATTTACTTTTTCTTATATAATGAGGTTTTGTTTACCGGGTCTTATTACTCGTTCGAGCTGTAGGGTACACATTTAATTACACTAATGGGTTAGGGATAAAAATGGCGTAAATAGTATTGTTTTAAAAATGTATCTACTCTCTTATCATTTCTAAGGATGTAATCACCCGCTTCGGCAATCGCATGGTCAAACGCGCTACTCTCGCAGTAGACTAGACTGCTGATGACGAGGAGATTGAGATTCGAATCTCTGTTGAGTATACTGAGGTTTTTTTTCCAAAATGGTTTTTCACTCTCCCACCGCGAATTGAGTGCACACTTCCTCTAAATATAACTTTCTTAATTTCTAAAACCATCACCGTAATTAGTACATAAGCGTACAACCCGAACTTGTAGTAAGATGCAGTGCTAAATAAAGAAAAAAGAATGTAATCTACTTTTTCGTTCGCATAATGAACATTTTTGACCTGATTATAATGGATCTTGAGGCTAAATTTTTATTTTTATTTTAGCTCCATGCTTAAAAAATTTACCAATAAGTGATTTTTCAAAATTCAAAAATTTTCGAAAAAGTTATAATTTTGTGATAAGTTTTTTTTACATGATAAATACATGTTTCTCGAATAAAAGTTTATTAAAGGACTGATAACAGATTATTTGAAATATTTGTTCCAAACTGTAATCGACTATATTATAGTCTATGTGTACGACTGTGTAATACCATTTTATTTGTTGCTCTAAAGTTAACCCTCATTTATCACTGTCATAACACAGAAACAAGGTTGGATGCTACCGGCTTCGTGTTATGGGCGAGAGAACTAAAGCTTGATTCACACGTTCGCAGAATTAAGAAAGCAGAATCTGCTTGTGTGGCGCACCAACTAATCACACACTGTAGGTTGGCCCATTGTCAAATGCGCATGCGTACCGATTTGAGATGGTTGGTTCTAAGATTTGATTGGTTCTCCTACGCCGAACATTTCAGGCAGAGCGGATGAAGTAGAGATGTGTTGAACTTGAGCGGAACAGCTCGGGCCGATGAGGCGGAAATCTTAGGATTTGTTTAGAGCTCGTCACGTGACCATGTTTCTGTCCTGCGCTAGTTTTTCGGCGAACGTGTGAATCCACAGATTCACACTTCGCCGAAAATAAAAAAGCAGAATCTGCTTGAGTAGCGCAGCAATTCTCACGCTGCCAGAAATGTATATGGCCCATGATTCATTGCAACACAAACTGGAAACTGCTGATTACCGATATGTTTGATTTTAGCTTGGATAAACAGATCTTTAAAACTAAAATCACGATAGTTGTTTTTAAATTAGGGGTGTTCAAGCATTGCGTTAGCACCCTTAGGAGGTTTAGAGCTTTGCCTTGTTTTTTTTCTGACAAAAGGGGGAGGGTGTCAGAACAGGATTTACGTAAAGGCCGTATTACACGTAGCAGGTTGCAGCGCTGCTTTCTGACGTCGTTTTGCAGCGCTGCAAGATGATCATGTAATATACCTAGATGATCGGTGCGCGTATCAGAAAGCTGGCAGCGCAAATATCAAACGAGTTTGATATTTTCTGATTGGACGACTGCTTTCTGCGCCGTGTAATCGCTTTCTGCGCTTCCAACTTGTCAAATGTTATACTGCGCATGCGTGCACCTGGTCGAGATAAGGTAGTACCAGACCAGAGGATCGCCATTTTCTCAACAGTTTTGTTCGTGTGGACAACGTTCGCTGTGTTTATATTTTCAAGTGTTTATTTTCGTCGTTCGGGACATTATGACAGACATAAGAAACTATAGAAAAGAGTTTTTGACAGAATTGATTGAATTGTACCGAACAATTCCATGTTTGTGGAAAGTTAAAGGTGATGAATACCTGGATCGTTTGAGTAAAGAGAAGGCTTTGGGGGAATTGGTAGCAAAATTTCAAGAGGTTGACAAATACATCACAAGAGGATCAGTAACTAAGAAAATGAATTCATTACGAACCTCCTGGAGGAAAGAAGCGAAGAAAATACGGGACTCTCTAAAGTCTCCACTGAGTGGCAAGATGATCATTCGTCAGAATGCAGCTTGTGTGTAATAGGTAACCCAGATTTGTCAGCTCGCAGCGCTGCAACCTGCCACGTGTAATACGGCCTTAAGACAGAGAATGACAAAAAGATCCAGCCACCTCAAATGAACATATGACAATTAAAAGTGTCGAGACTTTGATCATTAGATTAAAAATGGCTTAGGATTTTTTTTGTATCTATAATAATCCATGTATTCACTAATAATTGAAATTAATAAAACTATTAATAGTAAATTAAAATTGAAACTATAATAATCCATGTATTACTAATAATTGAAGAGGTGACCTGGTGGTCTAGAGGTAAGGTGTCATACTTCTGTGCTGGGGTTCGGGGTTCAATCCTCGGAATCCTGAGGAATGCTAGGCCTCCACCGTGGTTCGGATTCCACGTTTAACTGTAGGTCCTCCATTTATCTCACAATCACCCTAGCATTACACATTAGCGTAAGTGCGTATAACCCGAACGGGTAGTAATACGCAGTGCTAATAATAATAATAATAATAATAATAATAATAATAATAATAATAATAATATTAATAATAATATTAATAATAATAATAACAA
>CABFWB010000122.1:327225-402358 GCA_902151455.1 Timema bartmani | reverse complement strand
TGTGTGTGTGGGTGTGTGGGTGTGTGGGTGTGTGGGTGTGTGGGTGTGTGGGTGTGTATGTGTAAAGGGCACGGAGGAAAAAGGGTGAAAGTTCAATTTTAACTCAAATTTATCAAGGGCTTCCATCTGTTAGACAATCATGATACCTTTTTAATACGCTTTAGATAACGGCTCTGTCATATTTAAATTAATTTAAAAATAAATGGTACGGAACACCGCTCAGACTTTCTCTCGCTTTTATCTTAAAATAGACATTTACTAAAGACTTGCATGGTTTGTGAAACGAAACAATAGATATAAACATTGTTGTAGAAACATTACACCACCACAACAATCACCATCAACTGTTCCCAGCCTGTGGCCGGGTCAGTTTAGCAAAGTGCCTCCATCTTCCTCTATATATCCACAACTCTTCCTCCTTTCATTTCTTCTATCCTTCTCCCTCACTTGATCAATTTCTGTTATCAGCTCCTCCCATCTCTTTCTTGGCCTCCCCTGCGGTCTCTTTCCCACATACTTTATTTCCAACATTTTCTTCGGCATCCTCTCTTTTTCCATCCTCATTACATGCTCATACCATCTTAGTCTTGATTCCTTTACTATCTCGCTTACTCCCTGTATCTAATGGGGTTTTTTTTAATATAAAAGTTGTCCTGGAAAATGTGTTTGTTGTGAATTATCCCATTTTCCCCCTGTACTCTTTATATGCATACATCAAGTCATGGGAACATGACATACCTCTCTCTTCCTTTTGATCCACATATGACACATTCTACCTTCATATATTTTCTTCGTCACTCGATCCACATTCATCCTATCAACTAACGCAAAACGCCTCTTTCACATTGACCTATTGGATCCCCTTTCAATAAAATAACACTAAAAATGTAATATGTTATAGTTGACTACAAAATAATGTGCGTTTGCATTTTATAAAAGATCCTTTCTACCAGAATCATACTTTACATCTATTTTGACTCGGGTGATAAGTTTTTCAAACTAGACTTAGATATAAATTATATTAATGCTTGGAAGTTTCTTTAAAACCAACCCTTCTCATCTTGTAATCTAATAGATAAGTTAGTATACGTAATTTAAAAAAATACTTTTTCCACCAAATCTTAGTACCCGTCTGGGCTATCCGCGTTTAATTATGCTAGTGAAGAACATGAGATTAAGGTAGAGTTTTGAAGAAGTGTACCCGCGCTTGCAAGAAGGGAGCGTGGAAAACCATTTAGGGGGAAAAAACTCTCAGGACACCCTGCCGGGTTTCAAATTATGACCTCCCCAAATCAGACTAAGTGAGCTTGACATTTAAACCGTAGGTCCGTCGATTTGGGTTCCAAGGAGAAGACTCGGGTTTGAATCCCGGTCGGGTACTTTATGTGGAGTTTTATCAGGCAAGATACGAGAAGTTCAGAGCTGTATGATCTCTAACGCTACTAACCCAGGTAAGTAAGTTTTCTTAGGAGCCCATCTCACAGCCTATTAACCAGGAAAATAGAAGCACCTACGAACCAGAAATCACATCCACGTGCAGTTTCTGGCATTCTTCACTCGACCAATTTGAATTTAGTATCAATTTGATAGTTTTTAATTTAAATTATTATTATTATTATTATTATTATTATTATTATTATTATTATTATTATTATTATTAGCACTGCGTCTTACTATCCGTTCGGGCTGTATGTACCATTTGAGCTAGTGTGTTAGGTTGGATTTAGGGAAAACCACCCTCAGTACACCCAACTGGGTTTCTAACCCCGATATCCCAACTATCGGTGGCCTACTCTATTACGAGTGTGACGCCTTAGACCATTCTGCCACTGAAGTGGGTTGGTATTTATTCAACTGTTTTTATAAATTAGATTACAGAAAACCGTAAGATAATGCGACTTCTGGCTCGAGCTGTATTACCTACATAAGCTAGGTGTTATCTGTGGGGTGTAGGGCTCTTAAAATATAACAATAGAACTAAGGAACCAGGAGTAAATCCTGCATAACAACTTGAAAAAAAAAAGAAAAAATACGACCAAAGCCTAGAAAAATATTTACATAAAGGTCCAATCTCAACTCGTGACATGAGTAAAAGAACAAAAGTAGCATGTTCTATTATACTCGTACTATGTGGTGGTCCTTAAATCATCATCATCATCATCGTCATCATTCCTTCCCCGTCTAATTTAAATTAAACGGTCCGGTTGACAACTTGACACGGGCTTTATTTCTTTGACTGCTCTGTTAAAATGACTCACTCGTAGAGAAACATGCCACTTACTGTCTCATGTCTTAACTTACTCTGTGGCTCCAAGATAAGACCACATTTGAGAACACTAAAAAACTCCGACCTTCGCTGTGGCTCAGTGGTAAGAGAGGTAGCCCACGAGTATAGGAGACCGTGGTTCAAACATCTAACCCTCAAGACTGAGAGTATAGTACCAGGCTTTCTGATAAATATTAAATTAGTAAAATAGCTGCCATTTAAAACTAGTACGGTTTTATTTTGTGCCTAAATTCAAATACAACTTCTTCTTCTTCATCAGAATATTTGAATGTCATCTCTTTATTGAACGACCCAAAGCTCTTCCAACTCTTAAGATGTTTGTTGAGTATTATTTTTGGGATCTTATCCCTATTAATACTATTATTGCGTTTCTTCTAGTCGTTTTGATATTAGCTTACTGACTATATTTTAAATGCTAGCTATATATTTTCACACATTTTTATCTTGATGAAAACTTTCAACTTAAACTCGAGGTAAATCTCCTTAAAAGTGCGTCATGGATCAGGGTGTGAACGTCAGACTGAAGCCAATAGTTTCTTATCGACGTGCGTTGCAAAGTGCTTCTCCCAATGACCGAGCGACTGCCACTTCGTTTTGTCGATAGTGCTACTGTCCCAAACGAAAACCAATATCGGTAAAAAAATGAGAAGTTTTTATTCGTATCATTTGTACAACAACATGAGATGTTTGTATTTTAAGACGCGTTATATTTTAAAAAAAATATATTAGTTGGATTACCTACCTTGATGGACAAAGGTGTCAGTCTTGTTTTGTCTTGTTTTACGATAACGGGGAGGTCGGGGATCGAATTCCGGATGGGTTTACTGAGAGTGGTTCCTTCTAAAGGTTTTTCTCTTTTCCTCCACGCAAACGCTGCTACATTTCCTATACATCCTACCAACCTCATCCCAAACTCAATTAGTGCTATAGTTTGCAGATTAGCTGGATGGGTGGTAAGACGCGTAACAAGAAAAAACAAGGAACCGAAACGCACACCGTGTGACAAAGTGTGAGAATGTTTTTGCCACTGCTCCTCTGTAGACCAACAGTAATATACTGTATAGTACTTTTTGCCACATTGTATATAGATTCATATTCATAAATCGCAATGGGCTAGAACTAGAGATGGGACCCTTGAACCCTGAAATAGTTGGGCTGCGTAACAACTGCCATCTTGTTTCTAAACACCAATGGCATGACTACATAATAGTCAATGAAATTTACTTCCTACCCACTTCAATGACCAAATGGTCTTAGTAAGGCGTGTGAAACTCGTTTAATCAAAGAGGCAACTTTGAAAATTGATAATACTGAGGAGGCCGTATTGCAGAAAATTCAGTACTGTCCCCATCTTAAGGGAAAAAAAACTAAATTTTGAATTCCTTATTAATTATTACAAAAATAAATTTAAGATTTTATAAAATTCTAAGACTTTTTCTCTTAATTTTTTTCCAGATTTTTTTTATAGCAAGAGTGTGAGTATTATACTATAAATCTTGTGTCGAAGTCACTTTCATTTGATAACGAATGCGTGTCCTTAAGCCTTGATCTATTGGGTGTCTGTTCCTTTAAATAAGAGATACCAACTGTTCACACACTTGTTTGAGGTCAAACATTGCACATATTTGGTGGGAAAATTTAACAATTTTTGTTACTCGATCTCTGGTGGGTAAAAAGTAAAAACTGGGTACACCAACCTCACTTACAGGATTTCCCCAAATAACGAATAATTTACAAATGTTCTGCTACAAAATGATGTATTAATACAATGTCTATAATAGTATGGATTGGGCTGAATTGTATGTCGGTTATTTCAAAATGTCCGTGGGCCGCACAGAATCATTGGTCAGGCCACATGTGGCCCACAGGCTGCAAGGTTGCCATGCCTGGTCTAAAGTGTCACTCTTGTGTTAGACAGACAGACCTGCTGATGACTGGGAGATCTGGATTCCAATCTTGGTTGGGTCTACCGAGGGTGGTTTACTCTAAATGGTTTCCCACTTTCCTTCCATGTGAATCTGGGTAAATTACCTCTAAAATTTTCCTCCTTCATCCCTACCCCATTAGAGAAACTATCATAAAATATGCGTATAATCTGAACAAGTAGTAAGACGCAAAAAACAAAAACAAAAAAAAACACCCTATTAAGCTGATCCCAGTTTCGTTGTCAAAGAAAGAATGCACAAAACAAGGCTTGAGATGTTTTTTATTGTTTGAGCGTAGTCTTGTAACTTACTTCCCACAAAATATGCTCTTAAATTGGGGATACAGGGAACGCGAGAAAAGGTAAGTGTTTTTGCAGTTTTTATAGAATTTTTTTTTTTGTCAAAATAAATATAATATCGCTCCAGTAGAAATATAGAGTTTGATTTTCTTCACATGGTGATTTCAACAGTTGTTGAATATCTGTCATGAGCATAGTGGCAATAGATGACAGACATTTTAAATTAAGATAAAAAGCTGTCTTTAAATTCCAGGACACCCTTGACAGATATTCAAGAACTTCACCATGTGAAGAAAATTAAACTCTCTTTTTTACTGGAGCAAATCTCAATATATGATTTATTTTGACCAAAACATTTTTTTATATAAAAACTGTAAAAACACTGCCTTTTCTCGCTTTCCCTACATCCCCACCTTAAAAGCTTGTTCTGACTCCGAAGATGAATCGTTTGGCGACACCTACAGATCTCTAGACCTTTACAAGACCTCCCACGTAAATTAAATTAAGATGTGATGTGTTCTTTCTTAATCATTGTTTGCAGTGACTGATATTCGTTAGTGACTGTCGGCATTGCTAAGAGCATGTCTGACTCAGGTGTATGACAACACTCACATAGACTCACACCTTTGACGCCCCCGTTAAACTCGGACTGACATGCTAAAATTATTCTAGATCAAATAACACAATATAAATACCTGATTCGGTGGTTGCATGGTCTAGGGCGCTACTCTTGCAATATACTAGACTGCTGATCGTGGTTCAACGCCGGTCGGCTGTACTAAGAATGGTTTTTCCTAAATAGGTTCCCAAGCTTTTTCCCTATGCAAATGCGGGTACACTTACTCCAAATGTAACCTTCCTCCTCCCTAACACATTAAAGTAATTAAGCGTATACCCCGAGTGAATGGTAAGACGCGATGCTAAAAAAAACTCCTCAACTTTTCTCCAATCCCAAAAAATTGTAACTTTGAATCGTGACGTAATCACAAAATGTATTAATTTAAAAGTGTCGTTGGTGGGGAACAAGTCATATACGCACGGGAGCATTATAATCTTATTTCTATTTAAAATATAACATATTAATAATGTTTGTTTAATACAATCTGCTCTTTTATTGATTAACTACTTAAATCTGCCTTCCATTAACTGTAAAACTATTTGAAATCTACTCAAATGTTGAAAGCAAAAGAGTTTTATGTTCTCAAACTAAACACTTTTTTTTTTCTCCCCTAGAGCACAACAGTTTCATAACAAGAATTAAAACGTGATAAATTGTTAAAAAGTGGTATAGGCGCGTTGTAAACTTTGAGGTATTTCTTTGGTTCGAAACTTTTAAAACATGTCAGAACCACACTTTTAAAACATTTACGGATTAATTAAATGTTGGGGATAAATTCAAGAAGGAGAACAAGACTGGCGTAAATGAATCTGAAAGCGGACGATGTTGGCATAATAAAGCACAAAAAATAAAAATAAATTGAAACATGAAAGCTGCAGCAAACCAATCATAAGATTAATGACCTAATTATGATGTATGTCTATAGCCATTTTTTCATAGAAAGAATCTTATGACGTGTAAAAAAGCTACTAGATATACTTTCATGTATTCATACATCGGCTCAGATTATCCAGCTATCCCTTTTGTTGAATATTATCAATAGATATAAAATAATACTAATCTAGAATAATAAAAGGGAGTGTTTGTCTGTGTGTTTGTTTGTTTTTGTGCGATGCCCAGCCAAATCTACGATGCAGAGAACTGAAATGTTTAACATAGTTGGACGGAAGGGAGCCCAAATGCACCTTGAAGCCGGATTTTTAAATTTTTAATTAGCTTTTTAATTAAGCTATTTTTAACAAATTTTTGGTGGGTCACGGGCAACGCCGTGCGGGATTGCTACTAATATAATAAAACTAGCAGAAGTACCCGGGCAGCACGTTGCTTTGCTTCAAACAAACAAGAAAATAATCTCTTTATCTTATTTCTTTCGACCCGATTTTTAATTAATAAAAAATTAATCAAACTAGTAAACTTCTGGTTTGGAGGTGCACACGTTCTACTAATTTTTTTAATTTCAGCCCCCTGACCGCGGTGGATATCTCGCAATGCGCATGACAGATATACAAACTCTTCCACTTTATTAGGGGGTTTAATAATACATATTGCGCGCCTGGGCTACATCATTCGTAGCCCTAAAGTGGAAATATTAGCCAGTATTGATGTACCGTTGCCCAGGGGACGGCCGAATTTATTAATCGTACATCCTTTCCTGGGAGGCTCTTTTCATGCCCCGATGAGTTGAGATGGTGCTGATAGCGTTGTGATAGTACGAGGTTTGGGAACAAGTGGAAACACTTAAACCTAATCTAAGCTTAATAAACCAAATACAAGTGACCGTTGGAGTAATTCAATTTTCGGGAAAAATATCTAAGGGACCAGCCGGGAATCTAACCCGGTACCTATAGACTCGTAAGCAGGTGCACTGACCACGAAGCTGGTGATTCCATAAATACAGAATACAGATGTGATCATTTTAACCCAACAAAATATATTTGTATTTTTTAAAAGTTTTTCCCCTGACAAAATCCTTCTACAGCCGAATTTTCACAGGAAGGGTGTATTAGAAAATACACACATTTTTTTTATTTTAAACATTGATAGCATTTTACTGTATTATTATTGTTATTTAATGGGTACTGACAACTTCTATCGAAATTGACTGCTGCAAAACACATGCGTGTATAGACTAACTCATCCTAGAACATAAAAAGATCCATCCCTCTGCAGCTAATTCAACACTCTAAAAGGAAAAACCCACATTTCATCAATTATCAATTTTTCGGACATGACAATAACCGAACCCTGGACCCTTAGCTCTGAATACAGAAACGCTACCGATTAAGATAAGGCGTTGGACCTAATATTGCTATGAAAAATAAGAGAAACACATATTAAAAAGGATAATTTGCAATTTGGATAATCTCATACCTCAACCATCTAAATTGAACAATTTGACCTTATTATTTAATTTCAGGATCGAAATTGTATCAAAATAACTTATCGGATACAATGAGGGTAGTCTTACGTCCGTGACTAACCGCTTTGGTTTTTTCATCATCTCTTTTCAGCGTGAATACCGCTGTACGTCATCTAAAATACCTTCTTAATCCTTACCCCATAGATTAAGCTGTTGATAATCCTGATGTTAAAAGTATTGACAAAATTATAAAATTAGACAAAGTTAAGTAACTAAAGATAATTTTTAATAACTAATAAATTATTTGAAAAATGTACACAAACGGGAGATGTAGACCGAACCTTTGACTTGAAGTGCCAAAGGTTTTATTTTTAGCACCGCATCTTTCTACCTTTTCAGGTTACACACCCAGTTACCAATTACACTAATGTGTTAGGGCTGGTTACGCTAATGTGTTCAGGATAGGGAAGATTACATTTAAAGGAAGTGTACCCGCATTTGTGTGAAGGCAAAATGTAAAAACCATCCTCAAGTACACCCTACCGGAATTTGAACCCCGATATCCCCGTCATCGGCAGATTAGCCTAGTGCGAAAGTGATGCCTTAGACCATGCGGCCACCGAAGCTGGTGTGCTAGAAGTTACTGCTGCTTTAAAATAAGGAATGTCCGACATCTTAGCTCAGTCGTTAGGGTGTCTGCTTATTGAGATAAAGGTTCCGGCTTTAATTCCCGGCATGGCCGAAAAATGTATCATTGTTCAAATATGGGTTTACCAGTGATGAATTAACCGCTGTAGTTTGGACGATATGGAGATTTAAAGTTATACCCAATTTTTAAGGAAAAGTATAAGGACCCACATCTCTGGTCGAATGATCTTAAGGCGTCACACTCGCAATAGGCTGTATTGCTTTGTAACGAGGAGGTCAGGGTTCGAATTTCGCCTGGGTGTACCGAGTTTTTCACCCTAACTCTAAATTCTACCTTCCCTTTCTCTATCTAATTTGTGTGGTTAAATTCGGATAATCCAGAGGGATAGTAAGACGCGGTCCACATTAAAAAACATATTTAATAAGAATCAAATCGTCACAGCTATTATGTTAGTTTTAGTGAGGATTTACTCGCATCTAGATATCATATTCTGAAAATTGAAAAATGGGTCCCGGGTTCGATTCCCGTGTACAGGTGTAATTTTTTCAATTTTCAGAATATATTATTAAATGTTCTATTCCGCACCAGTGGGCGCGGACAAAGGCGTCGTCATTCTTTTGAAAGAATCAGTAATGTGGTTTGTTCGGACGGGTATTAAGATTAAACTTAGTACACGAAAGGAGAAAAAACCTTTCTATATATATGTTTTATAGAAGAATGCCATTGCAAACACGGTATTTCTCTTCTCCCGCTACCCACTACCCCCTTTTTATTGAATCCTGAAGGATAACGAAACACCAACCGGGCCCGATATATACCCTATCATGATAGGAGAGGTGGTAAGTGACAGCTAGGAAAAATAACCATATTACGTTCTCATGTATCCCTTCTCCAAACCATAATAATATGATCTACAAGACTATAATAATAATACTTGCTAATGTTGCTAATTTTAGCAGTCAACTTTCACAACAAACAATTTGTTTGTAGCTATTTTTTTCGTTTAACAGTTTTTACATTATTGAAAAACGTACTTATGAAAATAATCGTTTGGATGTTTATTTTTTTCTGTGGCAGCGGCATTTGTGATTCACTTGAAAATGCTTTTCAAACGATACCTTCTAAAATGCTGCTTTCTCTTTACAAATTAAGATAGCGAACCAGCCGAAACAATTGATGAAGTCATACAAACAATCTTAGGTTGTGTTCACGTGCTGTTTACAAAATATACATTTTTATTTTGAAACAAATATTTTTTATGGCTCTTTTTTTAAGTTATATAGAAACATTTATTTAATTTTGGTGGCCACTTATAAGAAGATACAATTGTGAATATAATACTTTTTAATTTATTATTTGAGCTAAGAAAACGCCAATTATTAGAGTATACAGTAATACTTAGGGAAGTATTATTATAATTGTTTGACAATACTTTTTATTCTTAGTAGATGATGTAGATCAGGGCTGTCCAACTTGAAGTTATCTAAGGGACTCATTTTTTATTCCTAGACAGTGTGCGGACCACACACGTTGAAATTAGGCCTGTACAGTAGGAAAAAGTTTTTTGTTAACAATTATATTAAATTAAAAGTATTATAATTATTGATATACAGTACAGTACAGCAAATAAGACTTATACAATTTTTTACAAAATTTAAGTCTGATCATGTTTAAGGAAATCCTGGATGACGTTATATTTAAAAAATACTTTTATGATGCGTTGCAGACCGCAAAATATTCTGCCGAGGGCCGCTAGTTGGACAGGCTCAATGTAAATAATAATTACTTACGAATAGGTTGACATTAATCACTTTCAACCAATGTTTGCAATTAAGAACCTTCTGCTAGCTGTTACCACCTCTCCTACTGGAGATACGGGAGCATGTTGGTAGCGCCCCCTTTAAAAAAAAAACCCCCTGGGCTTTTACGCCCGCCTAAAATAAACCGTGGTGTGAATGAAGTAATGTTTGAGTTTGGGGAAGAAAAAGAGAAATCACCTGTTTCATGCTGTTTTATTGCATTTTTCAATGGCGTGTTGATAGCGCCTTTAGAAAAATCGGTGGCGTTTTAGCGCCCGCCTAAAATAAACTGTAAGTGTTCGCACCCGTCGGCGAGTCAAAGCCTTTATACTAGCAACTGGAAGTCATTAAGAGGACGTATATGACGTTTATTATTTGTTTGGTCTTGTTTCAGAACCACCCGTATGAAGGAATGTTGGTAGGCTAGGTTAGGTTGGGTTGGGTTAGGTTAGGTTAGGTTAGGTTAGGTTGGGTTGGATTAGGTTAGGTTAGGTTAGGTTGGCTAGGTTAGGTTAGTCATTGACCTGATATCTATACTCTGCCGGGGGGAAATAAAACAGAAATTTAATGTTTTTGAAAGGAAATAGCATAAACAAATTTTGTAAATACAAACATTTACCTTTCTTAGAATAATAATAAATATTTGAAAATTAAGTAGGCGCAAACACACACGGGCGCAGCCAATACCTAGCCGTAGATGGCTGTAGATAGGGTATATTATCTAAACTTGCTGTGTGGGTACAAATGGGTCTTTGCCTTCAAGTATACTTCCACAGCTTCAGAGAGTCGACTTTCTCCGCTTGCAGGTTTGGCTTCGTGCCTCGAGCTCTTGGGAGTGTAAAGGATAGTTTTTTTTATCAGTTCGGAATTAAACCTGTAAGGCTTTCCAGTGGGTCACTGATTGCTTGAACTACGAGCCAAAAAGTTTTGCGACACTTTTTTTTCTTTTGGCTAAAGATCAACAACTACGCGTGGAACTTTCTGACAAGCTGGACTTGTCTGTATTGCCCAGAGCGGAACTTTCCTCGCACCCAAGCTGATTATACAATCAATATATTGATACAATTGAAGAGTTTGTTTGTCTGTCATGAGAATTGTGCAATATCTACCACACGCAGAGGTCTGATATTTGAAAAATTAGTAGCCCATGCACCTGAAAGCAGGAATTTTAAAGATTTTATTAGATTTTATTTCAACGAATTTAAAACATAGTAGGTCTGCGGGCAACGCAGGACATAAAAGCACTAACTTTAAAGTTACCTTCCACGTACAATCGTTAAGTTAAAAACATTTCTCCCGGGCAACTCCAGGTACTTCAGCTATAGGTCATCTACGTTGGGAGTTTAGTTAAGTCACAGCTATCAGAAGTTTCTCTATTGCAAACATTGGCAGGTAGTATTATTAGAATCGTTTGATAACACTTTTTATTGATAGTATATTATTACCAAGTAAATAAAAAGTATTTCCGAACAGGTTAACGTTAGTTACTGTCAGCCAATGTTTGCAATAAAGAACCTTCTGATGGCTGTCACTTACCTACACTCCCACCGTAGATGAGCTATAGTGTCCTAGATGTATAGTGTTGGCGCTACAATATGATTTTGAATGTGTTCTTATCGTTATTGACCGAGCGTAGCGAGGTGCTGTTTTTACTTGACCATTTGACATCTAGTCGGTCTGTATTCCGGATGTTTGTTCCGCGATAACTGTCAATTGAGAGAACCAATTTTTAACTAAATTCGACACGGATATACTTTGAACCTAGACCGAATTGAAATATATTGTGAGACTGACGTTTCAAACCGCGTGAGTAGCGTTTATTCTTTTTTAATGAAGGTAAGTCCTGGTCAAATTACGCGATGCCCATGACAGATATTAAAGAACTTTTGTGATTACTATCATATACAGAAAATTAAACTAAATGTATCTACTGAAGCTTCATTTGTTTTGTATAAAATATATTGTCATAAAAATTGAAAAAATATGGACTTAACTCGCGTTACTTCCCATTCCACCTTAATAAAATAAGTAAAAAAGGTTGCGTTTCTAAGTTATTTGCGTGGAAGAAGAGTGCGAAACCATTTTAAGAAAAAACACCTTTAGTAGACCCGACTGGGATTCGAACCCCGATATCCCCCTTATCAGCAGGTAAGTCTAACACGAGAGTGACGCCTTATAATATTTGGCCACCGACGCGGGTCACTTTTAAGTTGTCTGCCTGTATAGACATTGTAACATTCATCAATTTTCTTACCCTAAATCTCACAGGAAAATAAATATTACACCAACTTGTCGAGAGAAAAAATATTAAGAAACTAGAAAACTTGTATGTCTTCAATTATTAGGTTTAACATCACAGTTTACAGTTCTTAATCGCAAAATACTGAATTGTCAATGATGGGGAGGTTCAAATCCCGGTTGAGTGTACTAAAGGTGATTTTTTACTAAATCGTTACCCACGGGTACATTTACTATAAATTATATTTTCCTTATACCTATCGTTATTATTAGCACTGCGTCTTACTACCCGTTCGGGTTACACGCACTTACGCTAATGTGTAATGGTAGGGTGATTCTGAGATGAAATGGAGGACCTACAGTTTAACGTGGGATCCGAACCACGGTGAAGGAATGGCATTCCATACATTCACAAGTTTTGATTAATACACGTCTTGTCAGAGGTGAAGGAATGGTTTGGTAATCAGATAAATTTGTGCCGGGACCAGAACATAGAAGTCCGACACCTTACCCCTAGACCGCCAGGTCACCCTCTTACACCTATCCCATTAGTGTAAATATGTTGATTGCCCGAACGGTTAGTAAAACGCTGTGCAAAAAACAAAAACAAAAAAAACAACAGAATTTTTACACCACCTGTCAATGGCAATTTCTTATATTGCGAGATCAACGCCTAAGACCGTGTGAACAACGTTCCGGTTAGAATTAGGAAAAATATATTTGTTGGTACATTATACATCGAAGGTCGGCAAACTACGGTCCGCAAAAGATTTAGTAAAAATAAAAAACTGTGTTCATAAAAATTGACTAATAACTAATTACTTAGCGAGAGCTGTAAAGTTGAAATATTTTGCTAGATATTTTTTCTAAACTGGCCCACAAAACTGTTTTTAAGTCCATACGGCTCGCGATATCAAAAAAGGTTGTCGACCCCTGCCTCATAGTCTGTTATATGACGTCATGATAGCGTATCAAATAAAGAACTTCGTTAGAACATATCACACACCATCGCTTCCACTTTCATTTTGCACCTAGGTCACAACTGTTGTAAGCCGAATTCAATGAGGCGCGGCGGTGACAGTTACTTGAGGTCAGTATCTTAAATATCCACAACTCCATTACATAATAGAATAACTCTATTTAACCTATTTTGTGTGTGCACATTATCGCAACACTTTCCTTTACTTGCTTGCTCCGTGTAGGTTGTTGGCCTAAAATTGAAAGTAACACCAAGAAACCAGTTTTTGTTTAGATACACCTGCTGTTCTTTTGTCTAATCTAAACTAATTTTGCTGTCGTTGTTTTGCACCGCGTCCTACTAACTGTCCGGCTATATGCATATCTAAGGTTATTTTTGACACCGCGTCCTACTAACCGTCCGGCTATATGCATATCTAAGGTTATTTTTAACACCGCGTCCTACTAACCGTCCGGCTATATGCATATCTAAGGTTATTTTTAACACCGAGTCCTACTAACCGGCCGGCTACATGCATATCTAAGGTTATTTTTAACACCGAGTCCTACTAACCGGCCGGCTATATGCATATCTAAGGTTATTTTTAACACCGAGTCCTACTAACCGGCCGGCTATATGCATATCTAAGGTTATTTTTAACACCGAGTCCTACTAACCGTCCGGCTACATGCATATCTAAGGTTATTTTTGACACCGAGTCCTACTAACCGTCCGGCTATATGCATATCTAAGGCTATTTTTGATACCGCGTCTTATCCTTTCGCGTTATACGCATATAAACTATTACGCAAGTGTGTTAGGGATTAGGAAGTTTGAATTTCGAGGAAGTGTACCCGTGTTTACGAGAAGGGAGAATATAAAACCATTTAGGAAAAACCACTCTAAATACACCCGGCCGGGATTAGAAGCCCGATATTGCCATCATCGACATTCCAGTCTATTGCGAGAGTAACGCCTTAGGCCACTCGACCACCGAAGTGGACTTACAATATTAGTGTGGGGTTGAGCAAGTTAGATTATAGAAGAAATGTATCCGAATTTGTGTAAAAAGAGAGTGGAAATCTATCTAGGAAAAACTACCATCAGTATTCCCGTCTAGGATTTGAGCCCCAACCTCCTTGTCGCCGGTAATCTAAGAGAGACGAGCTTGATGTGTGGTCGACTGAGGCGTTACATAAATAATTGTTGAAACAAAATGTAAAGACAAATAACTCACAGATTCAGCACATAAATAACAAACTAGGCTAACCTAGTCTGAAATAATTACACACCGAGCCCTAGCACACACATAAGTTAGTTATTCATTAATTTATATACATATTCTGGCTAGCCTCACCCGACATCAAACCACTATCCTCTGTTTCTAGACTAGTAGTATTCAACCTGGGGTACGCAAAGTTATCTTAGGGGGAACATACTTATAAAATTGTATTAATCAAATTTAGTATTTCATGATAAAAACTGAACAATCAGGGCCAGATTTAGGCTTAGTCCCAAAAGACTCGGACGTAAAGATTGGGAGCACCACTTATTTATTTATTTTAAATTTTATATATAAGCCCTAAGACGTATTCACGTTCCAGAGATTGTGGTCGTAGACTATTAAAAACCCTGAGCGATGGAGACGACAGAAAAAACACTTCTCCTACCTTTAGCGTTCTTTATGCTGAGTAATGAAAAATTCTCTGAAAAATAAAAATCTTCTTATATCTTGACATTATTTTGAAAATATAAAAGAAAACTCAAGGGTGGGATGAGATTTTATTTTACTGCTAATGACAGTGTATTTTAAAGTTGTTGTTATTAAATAAAAAAAAGTACAAATATGACTTGAAAGCAAGCTAAGTAGCTTTATAATGACACTGGAAGTCAAGAAAGAACAGACTGATGAGCTTCTTTAGAAATGGCGTTCTTTTGGGGGCTAAAGAAACTCGCAAAGTTCAAGTAGCGTAAATTATGCATGGAGAGTTGAGATTTTTCAGAATAAAGTAGGACATTCTCTATAGCTATATATATATCTTTAAAAAAAATTAGAAATGCTAACAACATCTTTAAAAATAATAATAAAACATATATATATATATATATGTACCCGCACCACTACTGAATATTGGTGACTTAAAACATCTAAGAAAATAAGAGGTAATAAAGTGCTTATTTTAAAAGGGCCGTTTTACGAAGATCTGAGATGCGTTGTAGACGTCCAGAAATCTTTCTATATTTAAGACGTGGTTTGTTATTTCAAAATGTGGTTCATGCCCAAGTTAAGGTGAATCCTATGAAATTTGACTGTAGACCTACGCTTGGCATTATGCAAGGTAATTTTTTCTTTCTTTCTTTCTTTAGTTTAACACCCATTTGGATTATACGCATATGTACCAATTGTGCCAATTTTTTTAGGAGTGTGGAAGGTTAAATTTAGAGGAAGTGTACCTGCATTTGAGTGAAGGGAGAGCAATAAACCATTAATGAAAAATCACATTTGGTACACCTGACTGGGATTCGAACCCTGTTTTCCTCGTCTTCGGAATTTCAGTCTACTGCGAGGGTGACTCCTTAGTGCGTAGGTTAGCAGCATTTTTGATATCGTGGGCCAGTTTTTTTAATCTAGAATTTTTTTTAACTCTACATTTCTCGTATTGTAATAATAAGTTATTGGTATATTCTTAAGAAAACAATTGTTTGTTTGATAAATATTTTGTGGGCCAGGTAAAATCAGTCGGTGGGCTAGATTTGTCCTGCAAGCCGTAAGTTGCTGTCCGCTGTCTTAGGCCTCATTTATGCATGCATATAGTATCGTCCGGTTGTTGACGATATGAGCATTACGGTCAATGGACGCGTTTATGCAACCGAACGACGACGGTGGCAGGCTTGCCAATCTGTCCTCCCTCGCCACCACAAACTGTGTAATCACGCTGTAGTCACCACGGGTTAAGAAATACACCTTTGACATATCTGACAACCTTCACCGTCTTTTCTTAATCGCTTAACAGGTTAAATACAACACAATTGGATCCATCTTGGTACAATAAGCGCATGATCTGCTTTAGTTGTCGCATGGTCTAACGCAATACTCTCACAGTAGACTAGACTACCTATGACGTTGAGATCGAGGTTAGAATCTCGGCCGGGTGTACTGAGGTTTTTCTAAAATGATTTTTCACTCTCCCTCCACGTAAATTCGGGTACACCTCCTCATAATACAAACTTCCTAATCCCTAAAACCATTAGCATATTTAGTACAAAAGCCTATATCCCAAACGGGTAGTAAGACAGAGTGCTAAAAAAATCTAAAAACCAAGCGCATGGTTGAGATGTCACCACTGCAACTCCTTTCAGCGACTGACGATACAACCACAGTGCATAAATAGACATAAAAAAAGACCCGGATGATAAATTATCGTCGACAACCGGGCAATATGAAAAGCATGAATTAATGAGGCCTAAGTCCGCGCAGCTTTCGAAGCGGATTGCAAAGTATTGTTCCAATATAAACCTGCTCTTGTAGTGAAGAATTGTTGATTCAGTTGTGAGTGGAACAAGGACCTCCCATGAACACGAGGAGCGGGCGACCTAGTTCCGTTGTTAACACGGGTCTGATCAATGGCGCTTCGTCGAAAACAACAGACGACATAAACCTGCTATTAATAACAGGAGGGAGTAGTACATAACATCGGGTATTATTACATAACGACGCGGCGGAATGGTTGAGATTATATCTAAAACCGAGTCGGGAAGTGCGTCTGCCTACTGAAACAAGAGTATCTAGTTCGATTCCCGGCATGGCCCGAAACATTCATCAAGGCTGAATTTGAGGCTTCCTTTTTCACAGCTATGAATTAACATCCGGAGGACTGGGTGTTGTGTTTGTTCTGAATTAGGTTAAGTGTTAAGTTTTGTACAGCACCCCGTTATATTATCTGTTAAGTTTATACGCATATTTACTAATTACGCTAATGAGCTAAGGATGAGAAAGGTTGAATCTAGAAAAAGTGTACCCACATTTGCGTAGAGGAAGAGTGGAAAAACATTTAGGGATAACCATATTCAGTACGCCCGACCGGGATTCGGACCCCGATTTCCCGTCATCGGCATTCTAGTCTATTGTGAGAGTGACGAATTAGACCATGCAGCCACTGAAGTGGGTTAAGTGTAAGCTGCGTGGTGATATTGCTATCGGTCAATTCGGAAAGTGTAAGTCAAGTACTCCAAATAATAATAATAATAATAAAAAGGGGGGAGGGCAAGATGGTTTTTCATTAGTAGTCTATAAACTTTTTCCCTAAAAGATAGAACTCAGATCACTATTATTATTATTATTATTATTATTAAATTGAAATTGAAATTGAATTGGAATTATTAATATTATGTATTAATCTTCACTCGCTCGTTCCTGTTATTTTTAACATATCCAAACAAAGTTATCAATAACTTTGTCTGAATATGCTGTAAATAATTTGCTACATAACAAGTTTAAAATTCCTTATAAATATCTAGTTGCAACCAACACATGGTGGGAACGCGGACAAAGACGTCGATAAAGTCTTGAATGGTTTGCTGGTAAAGGGGGAGTTTGGGGTTGAAATCGTGGCGGGGTGTACTGAGGGTGTACCCTCCCTCCCTCCTCCTCATCCTTCCATTACAATTCTGGTACAATTATTTTAAAATCCACTTTCTTCATCCCGTATCCCCTTGAGTGTAAGTGTGCGGATAAGCCGGACGGGTAGTAAGACACGGCACACACACACACACACACGCGCTATCTATCTTGCTTTGATATTTCTTGGGTGAATACATTTTAATTTGGACGGTATTATTGTTAAGGTCGGGTGGAAGAGGATGAAAGCTAAGGGCAGTATTTTTGTAGTTCTTCCACTAAATTTTTTTTAGGGCTCAAAATAAATCAAATCATTTTCCGATTAAAAAAAAAACACCGTTTAATTTTCTTCACACGGTGTTATCAACAGTTCTTGAATATGTCTCACGTTTGTACTGGAATTTAATGACAACTTTTTCTCTTAATTTAAAAAGTTACTCATATAATGCCACTATGCTCATGACATACATTCAACAATGTTGATATCACCGTGTGAAAAAAAATTAAACGCCATGCGCAATATTTTATTTACTTTGGGCCAAAAAAAGAAAATGTTAATCCATAAAAATTGAAAAAAAAACCCCTGTTTTTTCTCGCGTTGTCTTCCACCCGACTTTAAATTAATGACTAGTGCCTTTCATTAGTGTAATTGTGCGATCAATGTGCCGTAACATACGCCTACCGCACTAACCTGTATGGTCAACATTCTAGACCAGGGGTAAGAGAGGGGTAAATGCAGGGTTTAACACTATATAGTTATACACAGGGCTTGCCGCTATTCCCAACGGGGTTTACTTCAATGCCTGTCACGTGCTTCTACCGTGAAAATATGTCGCGTTGTTAGATTAGGGCGATATAGTTCCTTCACATAATATGTGAACTAGTCCTGGTACACGTCGACCGAAAACCTCTTGGTCTAATTTTAATCCCGGTTGGATTACGTGCAAGTAGATCTGATCCATGTTACAACTGTAACTTAAATTATCTCACGTCCGAATACAGCACGAGGGATTAGAATATATGAAATCTAAAACGGACCTAAATTATTTTAGGTAGCTCCTGGGATCGATTCAGGACTTATAGGTCATTAATAAGATTACTAGCTGCTTCGGTGGCTACATGGTCTAAGTCGTCACTCTCCTGTTGGACTAGACTACTTATGATAGTACGAGGGTGATTTTCCCCTCTTCCTCCACGCAAATGCGGGTATACTAATCTAAATTCAAACCTCCCTCATCCCTAACTCATTAGCGGAGTTAGTGCATATGCTTAAAACCTGAACAGGTAGTAAGACGCGGTGCTAAAAAAATACATAATTCATTATTTGCATCTTGAAATGAACTTAAAGTAAACTCCAAAACAGCCGTACCTTACCTTGCATACTGTGAATACTATATTTTGACCTAAATAAGATTCGAACTAGAATTTCTCAGGTAAAAATCTGAAACTCAACGCTTCCGACCACGAGGTGTCTAATGGCAACATGTAAACATGTAGGCTATTATAATTAGACAAGCTGAAATTTTGCAAGGTGGGTTTTTACAAACTTTTACTTAGAACATTAAAATGATTATCAAAACGTATTTTATGTTCATCGTAGCCATTTAAAATTAAAGATATTAACTTTAAATAAAATAATATTTTCACGAGGTCAAATACTTAGCTCAAGTTTGTTGATATAAATGCGAATTAACTATATAAAAACTCTACCATTTGGGTATCCGTAATCTTTATTTGCTTTTATCACCTGATTGCAGAAAAAAAGTACCAACTGCACTATTACAATTTTTTGGCCTAAAATACCAATAGCAAATAAAATTACCCTCAGCCCAGTAAACTCATCCCCCTAAAATAAAAGTAGAAAATGTGTTTGAACTGGTTACCGTTAACAGATTATTGGGACAAAATACAGATAATTAAAATACATAAAATAATTTTATAGCCGTAATATTTCTACTTATAGATTTAAACAGAATTTCAATTAATTTGTTACCATTTTTGGCAAAAAATAATTATATAAATATTACTGACTTATAATACCGGAGTACAACCTTTAATTTAACGAGATTCAATAATTTAATTTACCACAGATCAGTAGTATCTAATTATGCTATATTATTGAACCCGAACTTCGTTGTGTTCCTTTAGCGGGAATCGATCTGAAATGGTTTCTATAGACGAGCTGTGTGGTCTTCTTTTAGTGTTGCCCGCATGTTCAGCTAGGTCCATTATTAATCCCGCTTTACTTAAAGCTCCCCTCCCGGAACTCAAGGCCACCCCCGCATGTGAACATGTGTTCATCGAGTCATATGATGCGGGAATCCCCCTCAGCCATGTAATAGTAGTAGTAGTAGTAGTAGTAGTCGTCCCTTTCGGCTACCTTTAACTTTCACCGACCATTATAAAGGCACATGAGACGGGTGAATTTTAAGGGGGGAAATGCTAGAGTTCTCCTGGAGATGGAATACCATCAACAGAAGGTGCACTTCTGGTGGATACGCGGGTTAGGACATGAGCCTCATCTGGTCTGATTTTCTGGTGGCGGGATGGTCGGTAATTCAAATGAGAGGAAATTTCGCGCATTTACGTGGAGGTATAGCGTGAACACATTTAGGAGAAAAAAACACATATTAGTACACCCGATTTGTATTTGAACCCCGAACTCTTCGTTACCGGAAAACCGGACTATATGAGCCTGACATTTAATTCCCTTATCAACCGATGTGGGTGAATGTGATCTAAAGGATGTTCAAGCGTACATTACATTATTTTTTTAGCATTTTTTTTTGGGAGGAGGGAGGCAGGGAATGATGACCATTCACGAACACTTTCTTGAGTAACAAACTTTTGTTCGATATAAATTGTTAGGAGACCTTCTTTAATATTTTCATTTTTATAAAAACAGCTTTAACGTTTTTATTTGACGTTTAGTTAGGTTGTACTAGTAAATCATTAAAAGTTCAATAAAGATGGCAATATATTTTATATAATAGTGAAAATATTTCAAAACAAAAGTTCGTTAATAACGATATTATAGATAGTTTCCCAAAGAAAAAAGAATGTTAAACATACTTTCATACATGTTTGAACATTCTTAATATCTTTGTCAACCTAGATGGTCTTGGGGTGAAGGACTGGGTGGGTTCAAACTCAACCGAGGTCGAGGGATTTTTATTGAGCGGTAAAAATTCGCAGCACAATTTCCTTCAGAGGGGAATTAATGCCTGCAATCTCATGTCGATCGTGGCATGTAAAAGAACCCTGAAAGGAATGTGAAAATACCTTTCCTCCAAAAATGGTAAGCCCCCTTCTATATCGCTCATAGAAATTCAGTGTGGAAGGCAACCAGAAACCACCACACTTCATGAACTTCCCTAGTACATGGGATCCATACCAGATGGAGTAGGTGGCACTAGCCAGCAGAAGGGCAGAATGACCCAGCTCTCGATGGATAGAAATAACATCAATTTAACGTTCGGGTTGTTGACTTAAGAAGAAGAAACTTGTTTTGTATGCAGTGACCGACGTATATGTGAGACTTTAGGCAATACTAAATGGAGTCCTATCTTGTTTGATACTCAAAGTAAACAAATAAAAGAGGGAGAGAAAGCCTCTTATGGCTGGCACACCAACCTTGCATAGTAACTAGGGGTCTGGGGTGCAGGGGGGTGGGGGTTCCGAAATTGTTAAATTGTTATTAGGAGGGCTTCATCCAATCTTTCCCCCCGAAATGGTTCTAGAGAAGCCTCTGACTACAGGATACAGGGAGCATACATGAACATATATATACACCCTTCTGAACTCTCGGATGAATTTATTTAAGTAATTATCAAACCATACTTAATCTTTTCATCAATCTGAGTCCCCCTGATATTCAGTTTCATTCAGTCTGCCTCTGCACTCAGTTTACCTTAGCTCATTCAGTCTCCCTCAATATATGTTATCCAATTCTAACTGTACTTTCCCATTCACTCGTATGTTCTACAACGCACTTTTTCTATTTCAAACGGTATTTATTTTACCAATACTTTTTTTTTTCAGTTGCTCTTATCTTTCACTCTGTTTTCTGGTCATCCTTCATACTCACTTCTTCTATAGATTTACTTTTTATTTTCTTCTGTTGTATCCTTTATTTGTATTTTTTTCTACATTCTATTTCATGGACTTTATTTTCTTTTTTTCCCTGCTACATACTTATTTTTTCTACGTTCTATTGTGTTTCTATCCTCTTTCATTTTTCATTACTAGGTTTTAATATAAAAAGTAATTGTTTCTTTCTTAATTTTATATTTTGAATTATAGTGTAATTTCGAAACAAAGTACACGTCTTGACAATTAAATACATATAACACCAGGCAGCAGTCATTAAAAGCTAGGAATTTTGAACATTTGGTTAGTAAAGCTAACAAACACTACTTTATAAGCCCCAAAAGAGATCTAAATAAGATCCTCTGGAACTGTAGTTTGCCTCTTTACTCTCTTACATGCAAAGACGGACCTATAATTATCTTATTCTTCTTCTTTTAAAAATCTTTAGCCTACATATACTTCAGTTTTATTTCCTTCTCTAGATCACTGTATTTTGTTGAATGAAGAAATGCTTAATTGGACCACTTTAATTAATTTTAATTTATGTATTTGAAGTGAATTTTCTAAATGCACAAGTTACGTTGGTACAAGACTTACAAACTAACTCAACTTAGGTAAATACTTCGTACCCTCTTCTGTGGTCGCATGAACTAAGGCGTCACTCTCGTAATTAAATGGATTGCCAAAGACGAGGAGATCAGGTATCGATTCCCAGTTGGCTGTGCATATGGTGTTTTTCCTAAATAGTTCCTCACTCACCCTTGACGTAAATGAGGGTACACTTACTCTAAATTCAACCTTCCTCATCTCTAACACAATAGTGTAAGGATATATGTGGATAACCCCGAACGGGTAGTAATACGCGGGTCATAATAAAACAAAAACAATATTTCTATATACCACCCGGAACCGAACCAGGGTCATCTAGACATTGTTTGACCATAATAACCACCGAAACACGGAAACTTGCTGATGACACTATTTGCGATAATTTTTGGGTTTATTCAAACAATCTTATATAATATTTATTAACTCTAACTTAACCTGGTTTCGTAACTATATTTCAGCTAAATGAAATTGTGAACCATTATTACAATAAACAGAAGAACTCCCCAGAATGTGGTGTTGATGATTTTCTATCCGAAAAAGTTGGTACTTAACCGTCTACGGTGGTCGAATGTTCTAAAAGGCGTCCCTCATAATAGGCCGGACTGTCAGTGATGGGGTGATCGGGACTCAAATCCAGGTCACCTGTACTGAGGATGTTTACATTTTGACTGGAAGCTTCTATTTTAGCAGCAAAGAAAGCTACTAGATCTATTTTCACATTGCCTGTCAGGTCATGTGACCTGAAGCTGTAACGTTTGATAGATATCATCAATATGAACTTATAAAGTAGGCCTAACTGATCTTATCAATGTTGGCTGCCAAAAATATTTTGTATTATCAAAAATGACCATTACTGTGGACATTGTCCGTTACTATAAAAGCGGCATATTGGCGCCATAACCACAAATACAAAATTTAAACTATTGAAAGAATAAAAAAAAGATAGGAATGCCAAAGAAATTTAAAGTGCATGGTAGAGTGAGTTGAACAAGAAACAATTTACATACAACCGGGAGTGTAACTGACTAAAGATGAAAGCCTAAAACCCTTTTACATTTGGTGAACAGCTTGTTTTTCGCGTCTATTCGAGTATACTGGACTGCCGATGACAGAGAGATAGGGGTTTGAATTAATTCGGGTGAACTTAGGGTGGTGTTTCCAAATTGTTTTTCCCTCTATTTCCATGCGAATGCGAGTACACGTTATCTAAATAAAACAGTCATCTCTAACGCATTAGTGTAATTAGTACATAAGTAGATCATATCAGAATGGTAAGACGCGGTGCTAAAAAGCAAAAGTAAAAAAAATATTTTTTTTTTAAATGTGGAATAAGGAGCTAAGTCTCGCACCACACAAGGTTAAGTGTTGATAGGAAGGTGGGGGCTTGACTTTCGGATGGATGCATTGGGGGTGATTTTTCATAGGGCGTTTTTCACAGTTGTTTTCACCTCCTGCCTATTAATTTACAAATACTAAGTGTGGATCTTTTGTTATGGTAAAGTGGGTGCATTTCCTCTCACTCAAACCTTCTCATCCCTTCCGCTTCCGTCAATAACCCTTGTGATAAAAGTACATCAAATAAAAATACTTTCAGAATTACTTAGCACAATTTGTATTCCCATAACTTGGCGAGTTGTTCTCACTGAATATTACAATGCAAATATACATGGCGTTAAAAAATAAATCATGAACCATGATTCGCTCTTTACAGCCTCACAAGAGAAAAAAACCTGTTTTAACTTCTCACGCTTTCAAGGTTAACTACCGGTGTGGTCATAAGGTTAGAATATAGTCACATCGACACAGGAATAACGTTTAGAGACTCTAGGAATACATGTAGTGAACTAAACATTTATAGTAGGGTTTTGATGGGAAGAAACTTTCAGAAAACACACACCCCAAAAGAATTGCCTTCAATATATATATATATATTTATTTATTTATTTATATATATATATATATATTTAGAACTATCCACACTAATCAAATAGGGATGAGGAATTTATCATTTTGAGGAAATGTAGACTCTTTTGTGTGTAGGGAAAAAAAACCCATACCCATGGGTGGATCCGAACCCCGACATACTTATTTATAGCCAAACAGATGAGAATGGCGGCTTAGTCCTTGTACCCACCGCTATTTGAAGTAAAATGGTCAAAATTAACATCGGCAAAGCACGTGGCTTAGCGTGTGAATATCTGAGAGTATTGTTATTTATTCAAGGTATTTAACGGGCTCTTTCCGAACCGCCTGATTATAATAGCTTACGATTTATAAACTCACTTAAATCTAGAAGAGATACAACATCCAGCCCCTCGGCCGTTAATTAATCACTGTCTTAGGGGAAACCCACATTTCACCAACTATAAATATTCGGCCATATCACGAATCGAACCCGGGACCCTTAGCTCAGTAAACAGACACGCTACAGAATGAGCTAAGGTGCCGGACATTTGAAAGTATATCTAGTAAGTTTTAAACTGTCTTCACACGGCGATATAACTATAGATATTCCTTGTTGCTGTGGGGAAAATGGCACTTCAAGGTGAACACAATAGATCCATTAATGTAATACAGTCCAATTATCATTGGATGAATCTTTTAGGAAATATTAAACATAATTTTTGCAGCCAAAATTGATTAAAATTCAATTTATATTACATTGTAGGTATTAATAATATCTGTCAATCTGCAGATCACATGACTTGATTTAAGAATACACGAAAATATATTTAGTAGCTTTTCTAGTTGTAAGATGAGGTCTTTATTATGAAAAGTGAACTGCAGTTTGTTGGCATCGCAATTCATCTCAAGTCGACTTTGGTGGTCTTGGGGTTAAGTGCGCGCCTTAGGAACCGATTTTCCCAGGTTCAAACACAGCCGAGGTCGACGGATTTTTCTTGAGCGATAAAAATCCGCAGCGCAACTTCCTTCGGAGGGGAAGTAAAGGCGTTGGTCTCATGTCGATTCTGGCATTTAGAACCCTTGAAGTTATGTGAAAATATCTTTACCAGCAAAATTGGCATGTTCGTTTGCTCTCACTCATAGAAATTCTCATGGTCTGATATAATTAGTCGGTTCATAAAGTATACGTTAAATACCTTCAACATTTAAAAATAAAAATTGATCTTAGTATTTAAAGTGTATTTTATCAACACGAGACTAAATGAGCACATGATTTTAAAAAATAATTCCCCCTCCCTACCTCATTATACTAGCTATGCATTTGAACTCTGCTAGTGAGGAACTGATAAGGAAGGCAGAATGTAGATAAAATGTACCCGCACTTTGTGGGAAGCCATTTAGGTAACAAACCTCAGTACAGTCTACGTGCCAACCAATGTGGGTGCAAACTATTTTAATCTAGTAGACTAAGTAGAGCAACACTTAGCACTAATGGACAACTCAACTTTATCACCTGTTTTTTTTTATCTAGTTACAGCACTCGCACACACATTACTATTATATCTTTGGTACCACTTACCTAAGTTATTTCTTATCTCAAATAGTTGCATAGATATGATAAAAATTGAATATTTCTGAACATGTAAAGTGCCCTAAAAATTATTTTCACGAGAAAATAAGAATCGCCTTTTTGTTTATAATGCTAAAAAGTGCCTAGAAATGAGAATTTTAATCAAAATCGTCAGAGCGAATATCGAAAAAATAGTTTATTTTTCTCTTTTTGCCCTTATATCCTATACCCTAAATTTTAGGATTATATATCTAATTCCAAAAATGTATCGGGAGAACCTTATGAAAACCCTAAATACCAAATTTTAGGCTGATAGGTAAAATGGTTTCTTCTCGAAGCCTAGATTCATACTGCTTCGTGAAAACCACTTTTTCTGTTTCAGGGAATCATAAAACATTGATATTTATCAAAATATCGAGTTTGATTTTCTTTTACGATCACAATACCTCCGAGGGGTCGAAAGAAAGTAAAAAGTGTATTTTCTAATTTTAAAATTATTTTGATTAAAAATAAATAAAAATAGAAGTAGGTCTAACCATAATTTTTCAATTTCTATATAAATAGTAATTTTCAATTCGCACCTGTGGACACGTGGACAAAAGTGTCAGTCTCGTCTTGTTTGTTTTGCTGGTGAAAGTGAGGACGGGGTTTGAATCTTGGTCGGGTGTACTGGGGTGGTGTTTATATAAATTGTTTTTCACACTCTCCACTCAAATGTGGGTACGATTTCTTTACATTTTAATTTCCTCTTCCCGTACCTCATTAGTGTATATGCGGATGATTAGTGAATTAATGGTTAGTAAGTAAAAAAAATCCCATATAGTTTACTCATTTAATTCCTGTATATGTTATAAGTGATTTATAGGTATAATAAGGTAATCTTAGTAGAAACACAGATACGATCACGGTACGATTAATTTAGCAGACCAAATTTAATAGTAATTTATATTTCACAATCATCGGGATTCGAAAACGAGGTTTATTACCAACTGAACCTAAGTATAGGGTTCTTTAATATCTATTATTAAGGCTCATTGAGGAGATGTAAGACACTAGTTTTGTTCCAGTAAAAGGACTATATATAAATGTGTGTGTTAATCCATTTATTCTTTTAGTCAATTCCAGAATTTGTGCCAGTTTTATAATCAGACCTAGCACGCGTCAAGTACGGCTCGATACTAAATACAAGACAACACCCACGGAGACCATAATGGAATGGGTCAGAGTCATAAATGATTCAATTAGAGTTAGGTGTCGTCTTGTCTTTAGTATCGAGCCGCATTTGAGGCGTGCTAAATCTGATTATAAAACTGGCCCTTTGTCTGAAATAACATCAATGTGCTAGGTCAAGTAACATTTTATTTAATATGCGATTGTGATTTTTTTCGCCGCATCTTACTACCCATCCTGGCTTAACGTTGATGGGCTAGGGACAATAAAGGTGGAAATTAGAGAAAGTGTACCTGAATTAGAGTGGAGGAATAGTGAGAAACCATTTAAGAAAAAGTTCACCCTAAGCCACTCAGCCGGGATTCAAATCCCGATTGGCCAGTCAGAGTATATGAGCCAGAAATGTATTCCTTGATCCGGGTGTGTTGTTTTGAAAAGATAACATTTTATCTTTAAATAAAATATTTATAAAAAAAAGCGGTTTGATTTCTTCTATTGAATTAATCGGGCTAGCTGGCCATTCTTCTTTGTGAAAGGTGCTACCTCGTTGAGCAAAATAACCCCTCGGGGTGAGCAAGGCTTTCAGCCAATCAGGTGTGGAGTCTGAACACACAAGTGTATAGTCCTTGAATCTGCAGGTCATTGCCCCCCTTCATTCTGAAGTGGGGGTCTTTCAATTCTGTGGTTTGTCAGAGTAACTCCTTGTACATGGATTAACGAGGGAGAGAAATGATGGTACAGAACTGTCGCAGTTCCTTGAGGATCAAGGTGAGCAATATATTTTGTGTGTGTGGAGCTAAAGCAAGAGCTAAAACGAGATGACTAGAGCTGGTGAAAATATATAGGGATAAATCTAAAAAATTATTAAAAATAATTAGTTAAAATAAATCTTTATAATTTTAAATGATTTATGAATCGAATTTCATAAAGTAGTTAATCTATTAAAAAGTATTACAAAATTAAAGTAATCAAGATTAATCCAATTAAATGACGTAAGGAACTTCTTTAACCTCGAAACATACATGTTTTGCCTATACAAGCGATCTGGCCTAACTTAGTTCTGTAACAACACAAATGCAAAACCCCAGGCTGTTAATTCAACCGTTTAGGGAAATGAAACATGATGGTAAATGTTGTTATGTTAGCCACCGTTGTGGTTTCTGGTTCGAATTTTTTTTAAATTTATGTGTGTGTCGATTTCCGGGAAGTATTGAAAATAGTTTTTATTAATAAAAATCCTATCATTAAATAAATTTACGAGAACACCTTTTTACGTTTTTTAATTTTATTTTGTTGTTGCGTGGGCCAGTGCGACTATACAGTGTGCATCGCGTCACATGCCCCTGCCGACGAACGAGACAAAACAGTGCCAAAAGGGCACATGGATTAATCATGTTGAAACAGGAAACAAATCGCCTTTAATCGATACAGTTTGGGTACAACAATGGTGCTCAATATTTTCCTATCTTTCTCCGTTTCTTAATTCTAATAAATGAGCGAATGTTAGTGTTAGTTTTATTTATTAAAGAACAATAAACAGTTAAAGGACAAAGAGCACATGCTCGCCACTCGAGATATACACCGGAACTGACAAAATGTTGCGTGAGACGCTTTGGTGACGTCATCACAGAAGTGGCTTCACAAATCTAAAAGTGGAACAGTTACTAAACTCGTGTTTGTTATTATAGGCCTAGTTAAGAGAATGTTTATTTATTACACGTAACAGTTAGTGTATTGTTTACCGGCAGATACATTTTTTTTTAGCACCCCGTCTTACAACCCGTTTGGGCTTTAAGCTTATATATTTATTACGCTAATGGTTTTAGGAAAAATCATAATTCCCAACTAACAGTGACTTGATATCTAAGCTAAAAGAACACGACAAAAATTGAACTTTAAAAATAAAAATGTACCGGCATTATCTTAGTAAAGGGATGTGGAAAACATAATGTAAAAAAATGAAACATTCCCTGTTCATCTGGTCGATGATCGAATTACCTTCTCCCGGTTCAGAGCTTAGTTACTAAATCAGTGTGGCCAACCCGGCAGGTTTCACCCCTAATTGTTAAAAGCTATTCCACTCGTGCTGTATATTTACTAGCTAAAATATCCGGCGCTGTCCGGGAGGAATACAAATATTGCTTTGCTTCTGACACGGTTTTTCAAGTAATTAAAAAGATCTGATCAAAATTTTAAAATGTCGCCTTTGAGGCGACACATAAGACCACTGCGTGTGGTTGATATCGCAATGTTCATTTTATTAATATTGCTTTGCCTGCGATCCGGTTTTTAATTAATTAAAAAATCTAGTCAAAATTTGAAAATTTAGGTTTCGAGGCGCACATGTAGATGAACAAACGCTACTATTCTTTAAAATTTTAGACCTCTACGTGCGGTAGATATTGTTCATTGCGCGTGACAGATAAACAAACTCTTCATTTTATTAATATCGCTTTGCTTCCAACCAGTTTTAAATTTATTAAAAAAGTCTAATCAAAATTTAAAAATTTAGACTTAGTGGAACACATTTACACAGAAGAGGGGCTCATAATTTTTTTAATTTCAAACCTCTGAGATTAGTAGATATCGCGCAATGCTCATGCTAGAAAAACAAATTAATCATTTTATTTCTATAAGAAGAAGAACTGTATGTAAGACTTGGGAAGTAGTCTCCAAGTTTCCTTTGTCTATGACCTGTGGTCACCAGGACGTGAATGTAAAGGGGTCGAAGCGCGTGTAAACGCGAGGTATTCGTCGCAATTACTTCACATGGTATTTGATGTATGTGGAAGTGGTCCACAAGTCCTATTACAAGGAATGAAGTGGTGTTTTCCACTTCAACTTGACGACTAGAATGTGTACCTGGTATAAACACGTTCGCTTAGTTTTGTGTCTCAAATATTACTAGAATTGGAGTCCAATTGTCATGAGAGGAGCCTGTAAGAAAATAAAAATACATTTTTTTGGTCAACATTGATGAATTTTACTATATTATTAATATTATCAATAAAAAAGTGACAGTTGCATATCACATGACTTGACGTATTAATAAGAGAAAGTAGATCTAGTAACTTTTACATCTATTAGATAAGGCTCTTCCAATTAAAATAGTACTGTACTTGTATCGTCAATGTGTATTTTATGAAGATAGGTTCATGTCAGCATATGACTTGCAAACAAACGTATAGAAAATAAACAAAATAAATATACGTATATCACTGCAAAAAATATCACCTTATTTATCTTAATAACTGTAAACATTTGCACAAAAGAGTATAAATATATAATAGAAATTTAAGTTAAAAAAATTACGAACTCCTTTTTTTGCGGTCAGCATTGAACAAAGTTTACAATATAATTAGTGCTAATATATACTGCACATCTGGTCTACATAATTCGTAGCTCAGTAACGGAAATATTAGCCAGTACTGACGTGATGTTGCCCAGGGGACGATCGAATGTATTAATAATGGATCCTTTCCAAGGAGGCCCTTTCCATGTCCTGATTAGTTGAGCTGATGGTGATAGTGAATATGAGGGTGTGAAACAAGTGGAAGCACCTAAACCTAACTTAAGCCTAACTAAACCCTGGTGACTGTTGAGGCAGTTCCCCTTTCAGGAAAAATACACAAGAGACCAGCCGGAAATCGAACCCTCGACAACTGTGCTCGTAGTCAGGTGCACTGACCACAACACCACGGGGTCGGCTATAATTAGTACTATTTCATAGGTATAAAAACATATAAAGATATCTATTAACTTTTGTCTTCCTATGGAAATTGGACTGTGGATAGGGCCTATGCATTAGTATATTTTAACAACTGTCAGGTAAATTGTCGATAAATGGTAGGTTGACTATAGTCCCTCAAGTGTTAGTACTCACATTATAATTTATCACTGTCGACGGGTGGATTGGGTTTGAATCTCTGTGCATGCAGCGCAGATGGAATAAATTAGAACCGCGTTCAAAGTATTGACTGGCTAAACCCAATGGACCATTGGGAAGACCTAGACGCGGATGGGAGAATAACTTTAGATTGGGCCTGAAATAAATGCTGCTATGAGCTGGACTGGATATAGCTAGCTCAGTATAGGCTTAAATGGCCTACTTTTATAACTGTGGCAATTAACTTTAGAGTTCCTAGTGCTTACCGAAAACTATTTTAAGAGGCTCCTCAATTGTTATTAAAATCCTTGTATTTTAAACTTTAATGCTAATACTGAAATTTAATCCATTCCTCTCCCCTTGTCTTTAAACATTTTTTTTTCAAACTATAATTTAGTGCTATCTTTTTTTTCAAATTCAGACATGCTCAAAATTAATAAGACGCCATACTTCAAAGAGGATGACTGTCAAAATTGACCTACATTAAAATATAAATGGTACGACACAATCGTACGTACTTTCTCAAACAGTCTTTGTTTTTGTCTGAAGTTAAAAAAAATAATCTGTGAGCAATAAACTACCCTTTCATTGTTATTGTTATTTAATATTTTAAGCACTCTCTAGGTACCTGATATGAACAAAATCTTTTGAATTATTTTCAAAAATTAGTCAAGGTTAATTTATTCTTATTTTTAGAGCTCGAATTAAAATTCCAACTCCACCTCGAGGTATGGTCCTATAACATAATAAAATAATGTTTTAGTTCGGGATAACATTAAATGCCAATATCTATCATAATCTCACGACATACAATTTTCACGATTTATATATTATCTTTATTTGCAAAATTAAAATAATATATACATATCAAAGGTAGCACAGTTCATATTATATATGTAAGAATGTATCTAATATTTCATAGAATACTTTTAGCATGTCTGTATACTGAGCTGAAAGACCCGGGTTTGATTCCAGGGATGGTTCAAACATCTATCATTGGTGAAATGTGGGGTTCCTCTTTCACAGTGATGAATTAATAGCCGGGGGCTGGATGCTGTGTCTGGTCTAAATGTAAAAACCGAGTTGTGTGCTTACATAATCAGTCGGTTCAGAAAGTTCACATTAAATACTTTAAATAAATAAAGAAATAATTAAAATCTTGCAGTATTTTGGTCAGGGTTAAATTCATACGTTCGGAAACAAAGGTGTAGCTAAGGTTGATACGGATTTATGGCGCCCAGGGCAAATGCAAACATGGCGCCCCTTGATTTTTTTTCCTTACTTGGCTGAATTATTATATTAGCACTCTAACTGGCTACTCCTTTAAACAAAACTGGCTACAAATAATAAAAACAAAATACACTTTTGTTATTTTCAAAATGAAACTTGTATTGTTGTATTGTATTGTTGTTAATATTGTTAATAAATTTGGCGCCCAGGACAATTGCCCCACCTACCCCACGCCATTCCCGGTAATTATTTAAATGGGGGTAAATATGTGTTTTTACACTAAATAAAAACAAAAAAAATAACTATCCACTAGTTGCCTATGTCGAAGTAATTGATTTATTTTACCAGCCCATTTTCCACGTGTTGTTTTTATGTCCGAACCAACAATAATAGTAAATAGGATATAATGTTTGCTTGACAGGCTAGTTTACGTTTATACAGCACTTAACCTGATCCGAGAAACTAAGGTTAACAACTGTGGAACTTTTAGTAGCTGTTTCCAGGTTAATTTGATGTTGTTTGAAGCTGTAAGTGGCCTAATAATTGCTGGTATCGCCAAAGGCAAACGAGAACTCTATTTTCTCATTGAATAAAGGTTTCCCTTCTTAGAAACTGAACTGGCACACACAGCAGACCCAAATGAGAGTTTCGTTGACTGAGGTAATTTCTTTGAATTTAAAGGCTGTAGGCAAAAACGTATTACTCACATCCAAGAACATTTTGAGATAATTGTGTTTTTTAACTTTGAAATCAGTTTATTAGTTATATATCTAATTTGTATACACTTCGTTGAAATATGATTTTTAAGTGTGTACACGAAACCAATTTTAAGAAAAACTAAAAAATCTATCTTGTTTTAACTTAGACTAATATATTAAACTTTTTTTTCAACTAACTATACAAAAACTAAATTAAAATATATTTGTACTTTGAAATTAATATATACTTTAATTATATTTATATTACCTACATCATTCATGATAGTATTGAAATTAAATTATTTAATTATAAATAATAATTGGTTTATATCTCTATACTTGAATTAAAAAAAACTCCAGGCCGAGTAGCCAGAGACAAAATGTATTCACATTTTGTAGGACTTGGCTGTCTCATGTTTCATTTGACCAATCGTGTGAGAAATATGATCGGACGACAAAAACTGGCCATAGAGAGGGTTTTTGACCTTAAAAAAATATGAGGTATAGATTACTTTATTGACATTATGTTCAATTTATGTAAACAAAGAATACACTCTGCGAGTTGCAACTAATCAAAAGCCTCGTTTTAAATATACCCTGCTATGTGGTAAATAAAATAAATCAACCTTTTAGTTGACCGCGATAGTTATTATAACATCACCGAACCCGCTTCTATGGTCGCATAGTCTAAATATTTTGTTGATTTAATAGAAAGAAAAGTATCAGAAATATACTTTTTTCTCCTCAGTAGCAAACTTCATTGTTCTTGGTTTTTGTTACCCGAGATTGCAAGAAAAATAAATGGTACGGAACTCCGCTCGGACTTTCTCGCTCTTTTGTTTAAAAATGGAGATATTTACTCAAAATTCATAATATAATATACACTAGCGAACCCGAGAACAAATTGCGTTATACATACGTAAAGTATTTTTTTACTCACGATTTTAAATTTTATAATTCTATTTAAAAAAAATTAACGTCTCCATTTGTATATTTGGACCAATAAAAATATCCCCAAGGGTCAACACTTTGTATTGAAATTTAGATTTCCGTTTAAAATTTTTGGCATTTTATTAGGGGATTCACATCTTATGGTTATCGCATTGCTACTAAATTTCTCTTTCATAAATTTTGCCCAATACAATAGGTAATTATTGACTATTGAGTCTAAAATGAGATATATCATTGCTGTACCAGGGATGGATCCAGGACGGGATCATGGGGGTGCGCGCCCCCCTTCAAGAAATTAAACCAATTAAATCAATGTTAAAGTCATTACTAGTTTTATTGTCACGTAATACTATCTCACTAACCAGATTTAATTTTTTCAATTGTTATTGGTGGTATTATTAAATGATTAACATACGGTAATTATTATAAATACATAAGACAGTCACATTAAGTATTAAAGTGGTGAAAATAGGCATTAATGAAATTACCTAAATTTAAGTTGCGCGCCTCTCACCTTGTTACACAAACCTTGTTTAGTTTTAAATTTATTTTATCATTTTTACTATTACTATTTCAATGATTAATAATAAATAAAGATCTTTAAAATAATTTATTTTAAATAACATGCTTTAAACAAAACCTTTGAATAATACCACACATGACGTGATAGTATGGCTTAGTGGCAAAATTTCGATTTAGAATGAGAAATAACTAGCTAAACTATAGGGTTGAGTTAAAATTTGATTGTTCGAAATCTGAATAGTTCCATCTACTTTGTCCGATTGAATGAATAGCTAAAAAACTATTTATATAATAATAATTATAATGTTTAAACTTATTTACCTCGTAATAATCATTATTTGTTTATATTCTTATTATTTTCCATACTAATCGCAAATTTCGAGTTATACCCTTCATTATAGGATTTTTCTCAAGTTTAAGCGTTACACTGAAAAATTACTTTAAGATTTACTCTCAAATTTTGAAGTATTTTTATGTCCAATTTTCTTGAGGTGTCTCTCACCCCCCACCTCCCCCCCTTCCCGACCCGATCCCGATAGAAGCACCTACGCTCCTCCCCCCACCCCTTCACGAAAATCCTGGATTCGCCCTTATGCTGTACAAACATTTCCCCTAAGAGGTTAAAGGAAAATCAACATCAACTTCTTGAAATAATTACTTATTTGCTTACTCTATGGCATTAGATAATTATTGCGTTAAAACTTAATTAGTATCTCTCTACAGATAAAGCTCACAAAATTGTATTAATATATTTGCCAATATCTCAGAAACTGTTGGTTTTATAAAAATATATTTCATATACAAGTTTTTTATTTTTAATAGTACTACAACTTTGCAATGTTAAGTTATTTACTATCTCAAATAGTTGCGGAGACACGGAAATTTCAGTTTATGTAAAGTACCCTAAAAGTCATTTTCATGAGTAAATGAAAATAGCCAGTTTATGTATAATCGTAATCAACGCCTAGATACGCATTTTAATCAAAATCGTTAGAGGCGATTTTGAGAAATTTGATTTTTTTCTCTTTTCGATTTTTTATTAAACTACTAATTTTGAAGTTAAAAGACACACAGACAGAAGGCATTGAAAAAAAAACAATTTTAGGGTTGGGGGTCATCAGACGTCGACATCCATCAACATTTCTGGTTAGTTTTTTTTACGGTCGCAATAGGCCCTACTTTACCTTTGGTGATCGTAAAGTTAAAAAAAAAAATTGCGTATAGCTTGAAAGTTATTGGTTTTATAAAAATATGTTTCGAATAAAATATGTTTATTACAAATATATCTACATATTTTCAATGATAAGTAATTTCATATCTTAAATAGTTTTGAAGGTATAAAAAATTATAATTTATACATCAGACCGGAGCTCTTAAAGTCATTTTTCCGAAATATTGAAGGTAACCATTTTGTTTGAAATATTTATAAATGCTTTGAAATGAAATTTAATCAAAATCGTTAGAGCCGATTTGGAAAAAAATTGACTTTTTCTTTTTTTACCCCTCAGTAAACCATCCTTCATTTTAGGGTAAGATATCCAATTCCAAAAACCCCTCGGGGCAACTCTATGAAAACCCTAAATACCAAGTTTTAGCCCGATCAGTAAAATAGTTTAGGCTCAAGTCCGAGGTACAGACAGACAAAGAGACACAGACGGAAATTCAAAAACAACTCTTTCGGATTCTGGGGGTCATGAATCGTCGAGATTCATCAAAATCTCGTGTTCGATTTTTTTGACGATCACAATACTTTATCTACTTGTAAGATAGCGAGAAAATATAAAATTAAATTTTCATTTTAACCATACATTTTCTATTACCAATTAAATGAGTTACTTAGCTAAGATTTTCAACATAAACAATATTTACAAACAGATTTTTTATACATAAATACATCTTTTACAGCCGTTTTATTTGACAAAATCAGTGTCGGCCAGATTTATACACTTAGCAAATATGATAACATTGTTTTTATCTAGTTATTTATTTGAGATATTTAATGTGCACTTTCTGAACCGACTGAAAATAGCGAACGACTTATAAACTAACTTAAATCTGTAGCAGCCACAACATACAACTCCCGGCCAGTAATTCTTCACCGTGAAAGAGGAAAACCACATCTCACAAATTATTAATTTTTCGGTCATGTAAGGAATCAAACCCGGAACCGGCTATTATGATTCTGACATCTCTGATGTAGTTTTTGATCAAGTGGTAATAAGGCGTCATTCTCACAATAGACTCGACTGCTGATAAGAAGATGACGGTTCAAATTTCAGTCGGGTGTACTGTATATTTTCATAGGGGTTTTACACTCTCCCTATATGCAAATTCGGGTACAATTCCTTTAAATTCAACCTTACTTAACGTATTAGAGTAATTAGTTCATCAAACGCATAAGACCAAAACGGGTAATGTGAGGCGGTTACAAAAAAATTGTTCTAAATAAATACGTGTTTTAGCAAATTCTAGATAAGTAAAAACAAGTAAATTGGAGGGTGAATAGTAAGTAAGTGCACCAGAATTTTACTGAAGGTAAGTTAAGGAAGTATAATTGTATAGAAATGCACTAGTGAATAGCTAAAAGGAACCGCACCAGCGCCCACCTTGACACCCATAGGGAAAAGGATTAACTAATAATAAGAAAAGTGGAGGGAAATAGTATATAAGTTCATTCGTTTTAACAGGCAGGGGTTTCACGCGCCTGGAGAGCTGAAAAAACACAAATAATCTTTTGTGGCTCGAAAAAATAGAGATAACATAAGCAATTTTGCAACAAAAATAAACCTATAATATTTACTGGAATATTTGTGAATTTTGGATATTTATATGCGTGCTTTTAATATTAGGCCTTAACATAGAATATTTCTCATCATGCAACTCCTCTTTGAAACATGGGGTTGATTAACGACTGCATTTTTCCCCACCAAGGTCAAATTATTATGTCCCAAAACCAATTTAATGATTAAACACCTACTCAATTTTACGAAAAATGTATTTTCATTCCTCGATACTTAAATCTAAACTTTCTAAAAATTGGGAGTTTCCCCTGGAAAATACGGCGAATTTTTTAGGGGACGGTAAAACTAACGATAGACGATATGTGTCCAAATACACCCAGACGAGATTCGAGCCTCACTAGCTGACCAGTCTATTGGGATCCGTTGCCTTCGATCTAGACGCGTTTTAAGATAAGATGTATGAAAATTAAATGATATTTTTTCGATATTAAATTGAGACTAAAACTTTGCAACACACTGTGAATTTAGGAAATAAATAATGGGGATTTTAATAGCACGTGTGTATATATTTTTTTATTTCTACATTTCTCATCAAATCTAATATAAAATAACAATGTGTATATTTACTCATCCATATGAATTGTTCATTGTTCACACAATATAACACACTGATTTATGTATTTACATTTCGCTTTTTCTTTTATATTATATATTTTATGTTTATTGTATTTTCAAAGGAACTAGTATTAATACAAAACGGTTATTTATTGAAGAGCTCCGCGAGTTCATACACAATTTATGTTTACAAAAACCAAGTTTGAAATGATTTATTAATTGCCACTTTGAGCTCTTTATACATTTCAAGTTATTTATTACAATAGAACGCACTTGTATATCTGTATCAATAGTTGAACCAACATTTACTACAAATTGAAATCAGCCTGTTTATTTTATATTCTATTTGTACTATACATAACATTTAACTTCAGTCAAATCGGGAGGGACTAAAAAGCAAATTTTTTTAATCCCTATATTATTTAAATCCTTAACCATTTTAAAAATATATATAATAATTTTAAAATGTAGATATGTGGTGTATTTTTTGTTTGTTTGGTGTTTTGCCAATTTATTTGATGATATTTAAATATTATAATACTAAACAAATTTTGTTGTTTTAGTATGTTTATTTGCCTAAACATTAGAAGGATTTTGTCTCAATTGACTTTGCTATGAGGTAGGGGAGGGACTTGTTATAAGCGAAAGAGACTTTGTTATGCAAATATATTGTATATTATTGTGATGATTTTTAATAATAATAAAAAAAATTACTTAGATGACAAAGTTAAAACTTAAACATTATCTTACATTTAATAAAAATTTACAATTAAATAACTTTAAGTTTACTCTAGGTATTTATTTAAATATAATTTCATCAAATAAAGTAACTACTTAAGAAGTACAGACTAAACCATGATAACTGATGTGTAAATAATTTAAGCTATTTAATTTAATAATTCATCAAACCTATCCGAAATATCATCAGAATGTTTTCAATGAAAAGGGAATGTAAACAGTTACGAAGCATGCAGGACATATTTTATGAGAGCTTCATTAACATATAGATTGAGTAGTTTCGAGCACCTAGAGGAACCATATAACACGCCCTTGTGCTTCCTTTGGTGTTCCCCTTCATTTCAAATCTCAAAACCTTAGAGAATTCGATTGTAAGCCTTTGACTTTTCAGCTCAAAAACATTTCTTTTCGTACCCAAATAAAATAAATATAATCATAATTATAGCATGGAAATTAAGTTAACATAAATCCCTTGAGTTCATAAAATATATTTTGCACTGGGGCGTATTCATGTTTAATTTAACGTTAATTCCGTTTGACTTAACTCTAGGCCTCTTCAATAAAGCCGGAAAAGGAAATTTGAGAAGCCTTCGTTATTATGTGCAGGGGTATGTTAAACTGTCCCACACAGCAATGATAGGCCAATAAACGTTTGTGTGCCTTTCTGATTGGGTTTGACAAATAAACTTTACAATTAGATATATTTAAAGTTAGCGTACCCTCATTTGGAGATAGGTATTTTACAAATTGTATTTTAGTAAATTTTGACATAATTATAAGACACATTTATTTAAGTAGAACACATTTGCAACATTACAATATTAGTCAATTAACTAATTAATATTACCTAATAGGAGACGATGTTTGTGGATTCAAACCCGGCCGAGGTTGACGGATTTTTCTTAAGCGATAGCAATCTGTGGCACAACTTCTTTCGAAAAGGAAGTAAAAGTCGTCGGTCCCAGAGCTACTGCCGAAGATGGGGAGATCGGGGTCCGATCCCGGTTGAGTCCACTGAGGGTGGTTTTCCACAAAATGGGGTTTTCACTATCATTTTACGCAAATGCGGGCGCAATTACTCTCAATTAAACCTTCCTAATCTCTAAGCCATTAGTTTAATTAGTACATAGACGTATAACCCGAACGAGTAATAAGACGTGGTGCTAAAAAACACAGGTATTAGCTGTCACAATCTTGTGTGTGAATTAACCTTAAGACTTGGTGAACACACTGGTATCACAGTCCTGTATGTGTGAATCAACCTTAATACTGTGTGAACTTTGGTACTGGTGACATAATAAGGTGTGCTAACAGATTGTCTAGTTCTCATGGCTGGTTATACATCATGAATGTCATCTTAAGAAACACATAAAAACATGGACGTAAAAAAAAAAGTGGCAATTAAATTTGACAAGTTTGAGAATAGCTGCAACTTTACTTGTTTCTAACAAAGGTCTAACATAAAAGTTCTCTTTTGTGGTTTTTAAACGGAATCCATCACGATACACTTAACTAGATATTGGCATGACTTTAACTCAACGTAAGAGTTGTCTAGGGGAGAACTTTCATGTTATGTTACATTAAGTTAAGTGCACCACGTAATCCTTCCAGCCAATCACGCTGCGAGTAACGTAAACAAGGTTGTTTAGTACTTTACTTGATTATTTATAGTTCGTTTAAACTTGGGATGTTTATATTTTTATATCGAACTAACCGCCTCATTGGCATCACTCTCGTGTTAGACTGGTCAGCTGATGACGGAGAGATTGGGGTTCGAACCCCGGTTGTGTCTACTGAGAGTGGTTTTTCATAAATGGTTTCACACTCTCCTTCCACGCGAGTGCGGTTAGATTACCTCTAAAATCCTTCCTTCTTCATCCTTACACCATTAGAATAATTATCATATAAGCGTCTAACCTGATCAGGTAGTAAGTAATATGCGCTGATAAAAAAAAATATCGACACGCTGGCATCTGTGTTCACATGTTATAAGGCGTGCGCGCTCACAATGGATTACTTGGGACAAAGAGACCGAGGCTTTGAATCTCTATCGGATACACTGAGGGCGATTTTTCACTGTGGTTTTCTCATTCTCTCTACTAGCTTTAGTGAGGTGGTATTTTTTCTAAGTTACCCTCTACCTTCTATTGTGCCATCGTGCCGCATCGATGGGCACGTGGGCCTTAATTGTAACTCTCGTATAGTCTGGTTTGCAGGTAATGAGGAAGTCGAGGCTTGAATCCCGGCTGAGGGTACTGAGAACGGTTTTTTTTCCTGAATGTTTTTCCGTTAACTCTCCGTAAATATGCCGGTACATTCCGTTTAAATTTTTACCCTCATAATTTCCATCTTACTACTGTAAATATTCGAATAGTCTGTATGGGCAATAAGACGCGATGCATAAAAAAAAAAAAAGACGACAAATCTGTTATATACCCCGTTGTTAAGCCTGATAATTTAAAAACATCTCTAACAAGATCACTTGGGGAATAATACTTTTTATCACCGCCTCTCACTACCCGTTAGGGTTGAACGTATATTAACTAATAATTACCTGCTTCGGATGGCCGCATCGTCTAAGGCGTCACTCTCCTGTTAGACAATACTGCTGATGAGAGGGGAAATGGGTTTCGAATCTCGGTCGGTTGTACTGAGGGATGATTTTTCCAAACATAGTTTTACACTCTCCTTCCACAAAAATTTAGGTACACTTCCTTTAAAATTCAACCTTCCTCATCCATAACTTATTAGCGTAATCAATACTTATGCTATAATACACCCTATGAGAAAGTTTATGCGATTGTGTCCTACCATTTTTTTGGGGGGAGGGGGAGAATTTACTCTTTTGGTGAGACTTTGTAATATTTAATTCATGATAAACCTCTAAAAATGAATTTACTATTAATGTGTGTGATTTTGGGTACTTACCTATCGCGATTAATGTGTTAAACAAACTCTTTCATATCCCTTTACACCTATGCGCACAGATAATATTTGCACTATTATTAAATTCCATACATAAAATATTATCAAGAGACGTTACTGCTTGTTCTACGTGAGCTCGCAACGCAAAAAAACAAATGCATTCTGTTTTGCTCTCGCTAAGTTAAATTCACTTGATTATCTGAATTTTCCATGTTGAAATTTCCAAACCTCATACCAATAATATCTCCACTACCACAAATTGAGTGAATGAAACTTATTTTGATTCAAATAGCTATGATAGAAACAGGTGTACAATATTGAATCACTGGGTTCAGCGGCCGAATGGTCTAAGGCGTCAATCACGCATTAAAATGGCCTGTTGAAGACTTTGAGATTGGGGCTCGAATTTCGATCGGGTATGCTAAAAATGTTTTTTTCCTAAATAGTTTCTCACTCTCCTTCTGCGCAAATGCGGTTAGATACTGCGCAAATGCGGTTAGATACCTTCTAAAATGTTTCCTGCTTCTTTCTTATCCCATTATAGTAATTATCATTCATATTCTTATAACCTTAACAGGAAGCTAGACGCGGTACTGTCTAGTTTGCTAGTGATGGGCAGGTCAAGCGTTGAATCCCGCCTGAGTGTATTGAGCTGTATTTTCCTAAATTGTTTTTAACCCTCCCTATAGGTAAATGCTGGTACATATTCTCTAAGGTTACACTTTCTTTATCTCTATCCTATCATTGTAAACATTTTGATATTTCGGATGAGTAGTAAGAAGTGGTGTATACATATATATATATATTTTTTACAGTTTATCTTCTTTAACACAAGTTGATGGTTTGTAGAGCTAGCAATAACAATGAGCCGCATCTGTGACTACGGGGAGTAAACGTCATGCTCATCCATTCCGACACTTTAGTATGGAGATTTTTTAAATAAAAACTAATACATTAAAGAGAAAATAATCGATTACGTAAATTTAAGTAATTAAATCCTTCAATCGATTTAAAAAAAATTCCATGGCGTCAGCTGGCGATCGAGCTATACCGACCGAGAGGCCGCCATCTGTTGGCGAAGATAGCGCCAACTTCTGCTGAAAGAGGGTGTCATGTGGTCAGCAGAAAGCACCCTTCGGCCATTATTCTCAGTTTTCTAAACCGGTGCCGCGGCTACATCTTTCTTCAACTAACGCGCCAGTCGTGTTGAGCCAGACCGTCGAGGACGGGGAGATCGAGGTTCGAATCTCGGTCGGGTGAACTGGGGGTGGTTTTCCCTAAATGATTTTCCGCTTTCCCTCCACGCAAATGTGGGTTCACTTCCTCTAAAATTCAACCTTCCTAATTCTTAATCCATTAGTGTAATTAGTACTTAAGCGTATAACCCGAACGGGTAGTAAGATGCGGTGCTAAATAATAATTTTAATACAATGCGACTTATACATCATACTACGTCCGAGCCAGGTGTGAAATAAAGGTAGGTGGTGGCCGTTAGGGGTTTGTGAAGTCCCCTATTTCAATTCGAAACTAACTAGAATTGTATATTTGAAATATTATCTAAACCTAATCGAATTTTGAATTTTTTTTTATTTGGTTTATGCTTTAAAAAATATATTATGGTTATTTATAAAATTTTACTCTCTAAAATCGCTTGGAAAATGTGTTACTACACAATTATTAATTGTAACATCTAGTTTTATTTTGATAAATCAAGTTATCACAACTTTCTTATTTAATAACTTCAGATTTTTTCCATTCTAAAATGGATTTGTAATGTAAATAACAGCCCACATTGGCGACAATTGACTACAATATTTTAGCTGTCAAGTTTTTTTATTGATGAAGCTTCGTAAATGTTGAAGCCGGATTTCTTTTTTAAAAGCAAAGTCAAAACTGATATCAGTTCCCGAAGCCAATGTCGAATATTTGCACACCCCTTGTGGTCTTTAAACGAAATAATTTCGTTCTAGATGAGACCACGAGGCGTACTTAGGGATGACCGTATGACTATAGGATCCTGCCATATGTTGTAGCAACAAGGAATAGTAGTAGTCACGCAAGTAAATCCTTCAAAAGGACCATTTTGAACCCTATTGATCCTTCAAAGCCTCTCGGATTACACGTGCAGGCCCACACACACACACACCAACCTACATTTAGAGAGGGGGGAGCTCCTGTATTTATTGGACAGGAAACTAAAGATAGCACCGGTTAATACGGGGAGAATTAAAATTGATATAAACTATCCCCCCGCTTCTTCCTCCTCCCCCTCGTGCTTTTTTAGTGTGCATCTACCGACAAATATTGGATTAAAAATATTCCCCTTTCTCTTGCCTTTGTATTTTATCTAGGATTAACGAGTTCTTTCTTCGCAAACTTATCAATTTGGATGTTTTTTTTTTTTTTAATATTTGAAATGATTCTCAGAATTGTTAAGAATAAGGTAATTTGTTTTTAAAAAAAATCATAATAAAACAATGTTTTGGAGGCCGCATGATCACTTTCGCCGATGACTGAGAGATCGGGGCTCAAATCTCGGTTGGGGAATTTTTTCTAAATGGCTTTCTCCTTTCACTCCACGCAAATGGGGGTAGGCCTACATTTCATCTAAATCCAACCTTACTCATCCCTAGTACATTATAAGTAAATAGGAGTAAAACCTAAACAGGTAGTAAGAATGTTTTTAAATACATTTTTTAACCGATAATTTTTTTCTTAAGAATATATTTAATACCAATAATGTTGGCCTCGCCGGTCTTGGGGTAAAGTGATCGCTTCAGGACCCGATGTTCATGGGTTCAAACCCATCCGAAGTTGACGGATTTTTCTTGAGTGATATTGTCTTAAGTGTCATACATTCTTACTACCCACCCGGGCTATCCTCATATTTACACTAATAAAGTAGAGTTAAGGAAGGTAGAATTGGAAGAAGATATACCAACATTTGTATGGAAAGAGATTGGGAAAACAAAGGAAAATAGGCCTTGGTGCACCTGGCTAGGATTCGAACCTCAAACTTCACTTTGCGTGACAGTTTATGGTTAGTATATATAGTTCAAGAAGCTTGATAATAAGCAGGGCCTGGATTTTAATAACTTTAAATGGTGAAAAAATTAAATCAAATTTACAAAAAAAATGAGCTAAAAATATTTTTAAAAATCCTTGTAATAAATGTACATAACTAAATCATACACGCACTTTAAAAATATAAACGAAAAATATACATGCAATGAAAATCCTTTTACAAATATGTGCTTTAGAAGTAATAGCTGCCCCCTCCCAACGCAACCCTTCAAGCTTAGTCGCAGTGTCTCACCAGGAATGTGTATTTTACAACCACACAATCAGAGGATACAAAGTTCATTGCCTACACTATTAGCTTCTCATCCTGGTATGTTGAATAAAATTATGTTTGAGTAGTCTATATATCAAATATTGATATTATTAAAAAATTATACTTATTTATCATACATGCATGCCTTAAGATGAATAAAAAATACCTAAACATGATTAAAAAAACTAAAATCAAGAAATGATTATCTAAAATTTAAAAATTATAAAATCACCAAAAAGTGACTATAAAATATTTTTTCCTACAATCAGGGGATCATGAGCATAGTTTATGTACTTGGATCATTGTATTATGATGAATAAAAACAAAACATGTCATCAAATTCCTGGTCCTACTCTTATTATTAATGCTGACATGCATAGGATAAAAGTAAAATTATATAATTATTCCCACAATTATTTAAATATTCCTATAATGTGCTTAGTAATAATTCTAAAATTGTATTTGTATATTATATTTTAAATAAATATATGTACGTAGATTTGATATACAATTTTTGCTATTTTTAATATTATTACATTGCTATACAATAAAATACTCCATGACGTGAGTATGAAATAGAGTTTACTGACGGCCGAGCGGCCGCCGCCGTTAGCGGTGAGAATGCTAACATTTACGGATATAAGGTGTCATATGGTTAGCACAACGAACTCGCCAGGCGTTAATCTCAGTTTTCTAAACCGGAGCTTCTACTTATTTATTCAAGTAGCTCCTCATTTGTCCTCACGAGGTTGAGTTCGACCCCGTTACAGACCCACTGCTTCACAGAAAATTTCTGGAAACGTTAGGGATCGAACCCGGGAGTTCTAGATCTGTAACCAGGAACTCTAACCATTATACCACAGAATTTTAGGCCCTAAAAACAATAAAGTTATGCATTTTTGTTTTCCCTATTAACCAATTTCTACAAGAATCGCATGTATTTTCTTAATGCAATAGCTTTTTTCTATCTTTGGGCTATTTTTTCGTAATATATACGTGTTCTTATTTGTATTCCAAGGCATACGCCTTTCAGGATTCAACAAGAATGAGAGCATTCAGAAAATAAAATGGGTTCTCTGACGAACCCTGGATCCTTAATGTAAAAAAAAACTATTTGAAAAAAAAAGTTCACAAAGTAAACAAGATTGTAGGATATTTGAGCGTTTTCCTTCCCTGCCATTTCTATTCCTTTCAGTGAGAAAATATCCCACTTCCATTACTTTACTCTTTATATATATATATACATACATACTGTACACGTGGAAATAGTTTAAGACATGCCTGCATTTTTTTCACCTAAAGAAATAGGACAAAATCCAAAAACCTATGTTAATATAACTTATTTAATTGGTTACCTGGTGGTCTAGGGGTAAGGTGTCAGACTTCTGTGCTGGAGCCTGGGGCTCAATCCTCGGTCCCGGCACAGATATATCTGATTGCCAAACCCTTCCTTCACCTCTGACAAGACGTGTAATAATCACAACTTGTGAATGTGAGGAATGCCAGGCCTCGAGCCATAGCGACCGGTGATTATAGTGACTAACTTTTTACGGATAAAAGGTGTCATGTGGTCAGCACAATGAACCCCTCGGCCGTTAATCTTAGTTTTCTAGATCAGAGCTGCATTTTTTTCCCCATTCAAGTAGCTCCTCATTTGTCATGAGGCTGAGCTGACCCGACCCCGTCACAGAGCCACTTATTTACAGAAAAATCTGGAAGTGCTGAGGATCGAACCCGAGACCGCTGGATCTGTAGCAGGGAACTTCGAGTTACCATGTGAATAAAATTAAACTATATTTTTACTGGAGCAACATTTTATTTATCTTGTCCAACACATTTTTTGTTGTGGTATAAAACCTCAGTGAATACCGCCCTGAACTCGCGCTCCTGACCATCCCGGTGAGATGAAAGGGGACGCGAGATAAGGCGAGTGAATTTCCTGTTTTTATACCAAAACATTTGTTTGTCCAAAATAAATAAAATATCGCCACAGTAGCAACGTTTAGTTTCTTCACATGGTGATATCAACAGTTGTTGTTGATCTGTCAAGGATGTCCCGGAATTTAATGACAACGTTTTATTTTCATTCAAAAGATTTCTTATCTAATGCCGCTATGCTCATGACAGATATTCAACAACTGTTGATATCACCGTGAGAAGAAAATTAAACTAAAGGTTGCTACAGGAGAAATATTTTATTTATTTAGGCCAAAAATAAAGTTTTGTTATAAAAACTGCAAACACACTGACCTATTCCACCGTCCCCTACATCCTCGCCTTAAAGCGAGATATGCCTGTAATGCGCTCGTAAATGAGATTTAGCCCGTTGTAACAGAAGGACTGGCCTCTTCGATATTCCAGGCGAGAAAAGTCAACGGGGCGCACGGAACGACATGGTCTGGAATCGGTTAGAAGGCGCACGGGGCAAGGTCCCACAGGAGAACAGGTCTGCAAGGGGCCTCATCTCTTCCAGGAACAACCTGCGGAATAAGTAATTCCTTGAACCGACGCGGTGTTTTACCAAGTGTTATAATCTTCTCCGGGAAATATTTTTATTTTATTCTACGTCTCGTACTACCCTCCAAGGAAATACAACTACATGTAACTTTTAGAACGTGTTGTAATATTTTGAAGCTTTTTAGAGGTAATCTACCCCGTATTTGCATGGAAGGAGAGTGGGGAACCATTTAGGAAATAATACCCTCAGTAAACCCGACCGGGAGTTTTGCCCCGATCTCCCCGTCATCAGCATTATTTTCATGTGTGTAATCCATCCAAATTTGTTTAGATATTAAGCCCCTATATTTATTCAAGTAAAATAAATCCATATATTCTACAATGTTTAAGTACTCAAATAAATAATACACGGTCGTACATTATTTTTCATTAAATCTATGATAGTTTGTAACAATATTGGTTTTGAGCAAATTACCCTTAATTTTTTTTTGTAAAAAAACAAACAAACAATTTCGATACTCATGCTAAATACTCTTCAGAGATACATTTTAAACAAAAAATTTAAGGCATTCAAAAAATTCACATTTTAGTAATTTAGTCATTTTTGTAAACAGCCTTTAATTGATTTTATGCCGAAAAAAGTGTTATCATAAAACACTTCCATATATATATATTGATCAAAATTGTAAAAAATAATTTTGATTTTTTAAACAATTTATGTTAAGCTAGAATTAAAATCAGGATTTCTTCTCGAGGCATAACAATTTAATATCAAGTTTGAATAAACTCCATCAAACCGATTTGACTGTAGCCTCCAGGGGAAAATAAATATGGTTACAAATATGCCTTGGGGAAAACAGAGTTGTAAAATTAATTTTTTAAATTAATTTTAGAAGTATAAAAATATTAAAATCTATATTAATCTCAAGGTCAAAAATGAAAACTGTTACAACATGTTCTCTATATAAGTAAATAAAACGCAACTGTGAATTCATTGATCATGGTATTAAAGTTAAAATCAACTCAACGCTGCCAAGTGGAAGGAATTCAGCTTACCTCTACTAAAAAACATGAAATGGTGCCCTTATGTAAGTGATTAGGGGTCGAAGGTAGGCCGATAAGTGGGGGGAGTTTTGAAGAGGTCATGTAAATATAATTTAGAGAAAATCCTTGGGGGACTTACCTCCTCATCAGGGAAATGAAGGAAAGAGGGAAACTTCACATATTAGATAGAGATACATGACCTTTTTGGGTTGAAACGAATCTCAATTACTTACAAGCTTTGAGATTATTGGAAACAAGTCTTTACAAAGAAGCGTGTGCTATTTTTACGTCAGGAGATATTGTACGTCGAGAATAAATGGTTGACTCTAAATAATTAGTTGCACGTTCAACACACAGCTTATCAATTACTTGATTTTAAAGAACACGAATGAAGAAGGCTTTTAGAGGAAGTGCGTCCGCATTCGACTAGAGATAGGATGGGAAAACATTAGTGATGTGTCTTGTTTGGAAAACCACCTTCAATGCACCCGGGCAGAGTACGAATCCAGACTTCCCCGTTAGCGGCGAGCAAGTACAATTTGAGTCAGACGGCCTATACCGCATGGTCACTATTGCAGATAAAGATACTTTTAGGGTTGTCACACACCTGTGAAAACCGGGAGAACCTGAAAAAAAACAGAACATTTTTGTTATTTGGAAAAAACGGGAAAACACAGAGAATTCTACAAAAGCTAATGAAAATACTGGAATATTTTTAAGTTTCTAAATAGTAGATTTTTGGATAGAAAAAAGTAAAGGGAAGCATTAAGCACACCGATTCAAACATTTGCTATCCCCCCTGAAACATTGTGTTGAGAAATTACTACCTATACTTTACCCATCAAGCCTAAATCATCATGACATTTTAGAAAACATTATAAAAAAAAGTTGGTAAGTAAGGTATGTAAGATAAGTCAAGACTTGAAAAAGAATTGGTCATAAAATTTATCAGAATATTAAATAATAGTTAGACAATAGTATAAGGGTTGACAGGTGTAATAAAATATAGATAGAAAATAGTAAGTTGAAAAAAATTCAAACAATTTTTTAAGGAGCACAAAATTGTTTAAACATACTTACTACTTACATACTTATAACTTACTATTTTCAATCTATATTTTATTACATTTGTCAATCCTTACACTATTTTCTGACTATTATTTAATGTTTTCATACTTTTTATGACCCAATAAATTAAAAATTTCTTTTCAAGTCTTATTTTGTTTTAAAACTTAAGTTACATGACTTCACAATCATCATTTTTATGAAAAATGAAATTTTATTTCTTTTTACCTCTACTTCTTTTTGAAAATCTGATAAAAAACAACAGTAAATTAGTACGTCAGAAAATAGTGGAAACCTTGTACTTGCTCGGTAACAATTCCTCCTTCCTCTAATTCAAGTTGTAAACAAGGACATTTAAATAAGGAAGGAAATTTCCTAGGGAAGCCGATAAAGATAAGGAAAACTTTATCTATAATTTGTCGCTCTGTTTTTAAGATTCAAACAACAGTTTGTTCAAAACTGAGTTAAGAAATATCATAAATATATTTATAATAATAATAGTTAAAAACAATAAATATTAAATTCATTTTTTTTAACTGTACAATTTTGTTTAGTAAATTAGATAATCAATCCAAGAACAAACACAACAGCCCTAACCCAGAGTGTTTAATTAGTATTTTGGAACAGGAAATGGGAAACGAACCCAATTTCACAGATCTTGGCTGGAAATAAAACATGAAACCATAGATAAGAGAGACCCTAAATGCAGCCAGGCGTAATGAGGGTTTTTTTCCTCAAATGTTTTCCCATCCTTCCTCCACGATAATGCGAGTGCATTTCCTTCGAACTCTAACTTCAATATCCCTTACTTAACCTTTGGCATTAAGAACTCGAAAGTTAACTGCCGCAATTACGAAAGTACGCCACCTGTCCCAATCGTGAGCTGGTTCTATCCAGTCCACCACATTACACGCCATCTCTTTAAGGTCCATTCTAATGTTATCCTCCCATCTACGTCTAGGTCTACCCAACGGTATCTTACCCTTGAGTTTACCGGTCAATACCCTGAACACGGTTATAGATTCTTCTATTCGCGCTGCATGTCCCGCCCCAACGTAATCTGCGAGATTTGATCACCCTATCAATATCTTGTGATGAGTACAGTGTATATAACATCATTTATGTATCTTCCTCCACTCCCCAATATCTTCATCCCTTTTTGGACTAAATGTCTTCCTAAGCACCTTGTTTTCAAACATCCTAAATTTCTTTTCGTCATGTAAAGTAAGATATGATGTTTAACATCCATAGAGGACAACTGTTAAAACTATTGTTTTGTATATTCTGATCCCTCACTACCTCATTAAAATATTTAAGTGTGGATAACCTGGACGAGTAGTAAGACTGTGCGGGGAGGAAAAAATCAATATATTAATCAGGAAGCATAAATACGCGTTTTCCACTGCGCTAATCTATCAGACCATATACTTTAGCTGGAATTAATTTGCTAATTCTTATAGATACATAATATGTTTTATTTTAAGAGTCTTTCGTTGCTAACACCTACGTAGATAGGTAATACAACGTGGAACAGACGTCCCATTGGGATAAGGTTTTCTATTATATTCTGCATTAGAAAACTGTGGAATTGAGACAGGTAAAACAGTTTTACCTTGAAAAAAAATTAATTTAAAACTAAAATGATCCCAATTTCTTTGTTGTCGAGTGAATAAATAAACCTCCCATGTCATGAGCCCGCGATCAAGCTGTACCGACCGAGCGGCCGCCGCCGTTAGCGATGATAGTGCTAACATTTGCGGATAAAGGGTATCACGTGGTCAGCACAACGAACGCGCCAGCCGTTAATCTAAGTTTTCTAGACCGAAGCCGCTACCTAATGATCCAAGTAGCTCCTCATTTGTCCTCACGAGGCTGGGTTTGACCCCCGTCCCAGACCCACAGAAAAATTCTGTAAGCGTCGAGGATCGGACCCGGGACTTCTGGATCTGTATCCAGGAACTCTGACTACTAGAACACAGGGGTGGTCAAGTGAACAATGCACATTCGTGAGATGGTGCTCTTAAGTAAATTGGCCTGTACTCTTAAAAATTAATGATGAGAAATTAGACTGTGCTTAAAAAATGTCTATTGAGCGCAAATGGATTAGAATCCTTTTCACAAGAGTCCAAGCTAGGCGTGCTAACCTCGCTTCTACCTCTTCCAATGTGGTGATAGTAGGATCTCTCACTAGCCAGACCTTACGAGCTTAGTGCTACACTGATTAGTTTTTATTTGATCAAAAATACTATGGCTGGTGAGAGACTGGTCGCTGCGACAAAAACGTCACGACCAAGTCGCTCTAGGCCTCTAGTGTATTGCATTGTTTCATATGTGAGAGGTCGCTACGCCCAAGAAACGCTCATATCGACCTTTTCAAATCTGTCGCGGCGTTCGTGTCGCTAGTCTCTGACCCTCTCATATGAAACGATGCAATGCACCAGACTCTAGAGCGACCTGGTCGCGGCGTTTGTGTCGCAGCGACCAAAACGTCAGTTCATCATCGGCCTAAAACTGAAGAACAACAACGTTAAAAATAATAAATAAGGACCTTAAAAGGTAGGTCTGAGCGTATTGGCCCTGGGAGGTGTAGTTCGATCCACAGATGGGTACTAGCGCTAACCGATACTCTTAAAGGAATTTTGACTTGTTTCCTTAAAATTCAACTTCCTATTATTTACAGTATTAGTTACAAGATGGATGATTTAATATTTTCTAAATCAGGTAAAGAAGAACTAATAATTTACCAAAAAGTTATAATCAACCCCAATACACAAATTATAAAATATAGTTATAGATTTTGTTTTAAAAAAATGCATTATTTCCATGTTATCGGTGACTTGATTAAATCAACATGAGTTGCGGTGAATATTAAGAAAATATACATATATCCATCTTAAATAAACACTAATAAAACAGGTGAAATCAACGCCATAAATAAGATTTTTTTCTTTCATATAGCCTATTTTAGATATTGATTTTCATGACAGTCAAAATGTGAATTTCAACTAACTTGTCATCACGTATGCCACTCTTAATTAAAGTGATTTGATTTTCAGTTGTTTGTGGCGAGTTTACGTAATTAGACCGTTCTAACGAATAGCGTCCAAACGTGAACAAAATGAAGCGATTGGAAAATTATCGCTCTGCACCAATTTAATTTGTATAATTAGTTTAATGTTCACCATTATGACAAATCAGATTCACCCTATTATGTCATCGGCATATTAAAATTACTACCAAAATTTTAGGTATAGTCTGTTTTCTAACATTGTTGGACTAGTATTTTCATTACTTCTAGTCGGTATAAGGCGTTTTTTTAGGTGGCTGTAGGGCTGTCGGGCTTTTTCTATACTCTCTCCATGCTAATGAAGGTGCATATCATCTAAGCTATTCCACTCATCAGTACCTATTAGAAATAGTAGTTAATAACTCCTACAAAGTAAAAAAGTATTTTTTTTCTACCGCACCTAACTACTCGTTCAGATTATATGATAATGTGTTAAGAGAAGGTTAAGGTAAAATTTAGAAGAAATGTATTTTCATTTGTATGGCGGGATAGTGTGAAACCATTCAGGACGAAAACATCTGTGCCCTTACAACAAACCAGACTAAAATGAGCTTGACGTTTAGAACGCAATATTAATATTGTTCTTCATAATAAATTATTATATTATTTCTCACAACTTAAATTTTATTAAGAAAATAATAAGTTTTATTTGATAAATGTATGTCTCGTATATGGCCACAAATCAAACTCAATTTTAATTTCTTTTTTAAAATTTTAAGTAGTGGTAGTACATAAAATATCAAACAATATTCTTAGTATAATATAGTTATTTTTCAATTATGTACTGATGTTATAGTTTATTAATGCAAATGGGGCTCTTAGACCTTGAAACAATATTTATTATCTGAACCCTTCTTAGTTCAATTTATGAAAACGTTAAAACTAAATTTCAATTTGACCAGGGTTCGAATAAGGATATTTCAGAAGATGTTTGATAGAGTCGGAAGCTAAAAGACTCAACGCCCTCAAACATGTTCGAACCCCTTTTAGTTATACAGTCCACACACCTGGAAGATACAGTTCAATATACATATAAAGGGCCTTATATTACAACTACTAAGTCAAATCGATGATTTACAGATTTCGGTTTTGATAGCTATTATTTATAATAACTATAAAATAATATTAATACATTAAATTAACATAAATGTTAAGAGTGAAAATACATATTTGTATTTTATTAAAGGCTCTTCCTAAATTTTTTTTATAGCAGCGCAGATTATATGTATGTATGGTAATTACTTAACAATCAAAACCTATACTTTAAATTTTCGATTAGAAAAGGAAACAAACCTGATTTCCTTCCTAATGGAAAATTTTAAGCCATCGCTAGGAATCAAACTCAAGATCCTCGATATACTATTACTAATCCAACCCATACCTTGATTTTCTTACCAATGGACATTTGGAGCACCTTATAGAAAGTACAAACTTATTTTACACGGTCAATATGGATCACATTTTACTAAATTAATAGCGTTATTTTATAGGTATTGATAATATCTATTAAAAGCGATATCCCCAGATAAGATGACTTGACGTATGAATACGTGAAAATATTTATAGTTTTTTTCTTCTAGTTGTCAGATTCGTCCATTCGTAAAAAAAAATTCAGGTTCAAGTGTCGGACCGCAACGGTATTAAATATTTTCAAGAACATTTTCAAAGTTAATTACATCAATTAATTTTCTACCTGGCTGGAAGAGCGAAAGGGTCGGTCTAAAGATGACCACTTAGACCAGTCGATATTGGTTCTGTCTACCGAGATAAGGGCCCCAGGTTTGATCCCCGACATACATTTATAATGGGTGAAACTAGGCTTTCACAGTAATGGATTGGGTCCTGAGGGACCGAGTGTTTATCTCTTGTAGAAATAATTTAGTTTGCAAATCTTGTTTTGAAATAATCAGTTGGTTTCAAAAGTGAACCTTAAATACCTTTAACATAAAAATACCTACTATTTTTTCGAATTTCGATCGAGGAATTTAAAACGAGTTTTATCATAAAACGTTCGAGTTATTTGTATTTATGCTAATTACATTTGTGTGTGTGTGGTAGGAATAAGTCAGGTAGCATTTTGAGGAAATGTACCCATATTTGCGTGGAGGAAGAGTGCCAAACAATTTAGGTAAAACCACCCTCAGTCTGCCCGACCGGGATTTGAACCCCGATAACCCCGTCATCGGTAATCCAATCGATTGGAAGAATGACGCCATTCAACTATCGAGGTGTTTGGGAATGGTTTTCAAAGTTAACAATAATCAGGAATTCTAGGCTTGATAAGTAATACACGCGCTAAGTACATGAACAAAAATTGATAAGTGGGTGTTGTTGAAGTCAACGGATATGTAAATGTCGGTGAAAACAGGATAGTCGTGATATAATTATTTCTAGATACAAGGAAGTCTATGCGACATACGTTTCCCCTGTGTACTCAGTTGTCTCATCATTTTTACAGTGGTACGGTTATGTTCACAACTGTGAACAGTCTGTTAATACAGTCGTACCAAAGTACTTTTTGTCTTCTGCTCAGCTTACAACTGTGGTTAGAAACAGTGTCGCAAAAGGAAGAGCATGCTTAGTGGTTAGAAGATAGCGAGTGAGACCAAAGTCAAATCTGCTAAAGGAAGTAAGTCGAGAGTAATACATTCGTTTAGTTCATTAGTCATCAAAGTTATTAACGACTATTTGTAAGTGCACTCAATTTATTTTTAGCACTGCGTCTTATTACTCTTTTGGGTTATACGCTTATGCACTAATTACGTTATTGGTTTTAGAGATTAGGAAGGCTATATTTATAGGAAGTGTACCCGCATTAGCGTGGAAAACTATTTTGGAAAAACCACCCTAATTACACCCGACTGAGACCCGCATCGGTGGCGTAGTTGGCTAACGCGCCAGTCGTGTTGAGCTCAACCGCCGAGGACGGGGAGATCGAGGTTCGAATCTCGGTCGGGTGAACTGGGGGTGGTTTTTCCTAAATGGTTTTCCACTTTCCCTCCACGCAAATGCGGCTTCACTTCCTCTAAATTCAACCCTCCCAATTCCTAATCTATTAGCGTAATTAGTACTTAGGCGTATAACCCGAACGGTTAGTAAGACGCGGTGCTAAATATTATTATTATTATTATTATTATTATTATTATTATTATTATTATTATTATTATTATTATTATACACCCGACTGAGATTCGAACTTCGATCTGCCCGTCATCGGTAGTCTAATCTATTTCGAAAGTAGCGTGTTAGACCACGCATTTAATTAAGCCCATGAGATAGAAATGAGTAAGGTATAATTTAGAAGGAGTGTATACGCATTTGCATAGAGGCACAGTGGGGAATTATTTAAAAAACTCATTACACTAGACTGGGGTTCAATCCCAGACCTCCCTGTCACCAACAAACCAGACTCGTTGAGGTTTATGTTTAGTCCACCCACTAACTGCTTTATGTTCATGAACTTAACACGTGTGTGTTATTTATCAGGTCTTGGGACTCCTAGTTTTTGATGGCTTGGAACCATTTACAGTGCAATGTTTTAGCGAAGCGCTTGTATAAATAATAATAAATTAATGGTAACTTTAGAGAGGTTTAAAATGAATATCTTGACTTCACTTGTACAAGTGACCAAAAAGTATAAAGGTATCGATCGCCATTAAAAACTACCATGAAGCTGTAATTCCTTTATAAAAAAAAAGTTGTTTCTATACGTTTTCTAAAATTATCTACACACAATTTTTAGTTCATTTATTTGAGGTATTTATTGTGCAGTTGTAAACAGACTGATTATATAATAACATGACTTCTGAACTAGCTTAAATCTAGAATAGATACAACACTCAGACCGCGACCGTTAATTCCTCATTGTTAAATGAAAATTCCACATTTCACTAATCATAAATTTTCGTCCATGCCGGGAATCGAACCTTGGACCATTAGCTCAGTATAAATACATGCTACTGACTGAGCTAAGGTGTCGGACATTTATATAAATAACATATTAGATATTAGCGTCGGTGGTCTAATGGTTTAAGTGGTCACTCACACGATAGACTGGACTGTCGATTATGGGGAATCCCGTCGGGTATACTTAAGTTGGTTTTACCTGAATGAGTTTCTACTATCTCTCCACTCAAATGCGGGTACAGTTAATCTAAATTCAAACTTACTCGTAACAAACACACTAATCTAATTAGTACGTATGCGTGTAAGCTGAACGGGTAGTGAAAAAGAAAAGGTAATAGACCTTCTCCCATAAAACTTTGTTTCCAAGGGTATGCGATGTTATTTTTTCCCCTCACAGATCTTGAAAACTAGTCTATAGTAAAATTTTCTCCCCCAAATTCTCTCTATCCGTCACGCACGTCGCGCGTAATAACTACGAATCGATGGGTCGAGAGTTTGATATATCCCCAGGTGCAGAGAAAATAGTGCCAGTTAAGCTTGTGCTCTTTCTTTTGTTCGTGTAGGTTCACGGTGTAAGATATATATAAAAAAGAATGGCACAGGTGAAGGAGGTGATATTGACATATTGGCTATATTGATCTCTAACGGAACATCTCATCTTTGACCTTGTTTTCAAATAAGAGACCTCAACAGAACAACGCTACAAAAACCAACTTAATTTTACTATGACCCCAGGAGGTCGGTTTGATTGACCAGTATGAATTCCAGCTGGGTGCATTTGACGTGTTTCCTACCCCGGCCCCCTCTCCATCCCAACGAAAACATTGTTTTACATCCCCCCTCAGCGCGATAGCAACTGTATTCACTCTTTAGTAACCCCTGTATTAAGATTATAAATGATGATCCAACACCTTAGTTCAGTCGGTAGCGTGTCTGTCTGCTGAGTTAACGGCCCTGGGTTCGATTCTTGGTATGGTTGAATAATCTATCATTAATAAAATGTGGGTTTCCCCTTTTACAGTGATGAATTAACGGCCGGGGGCTGGGTGTTGTGTCTGTTCTAGATTAAAGTTAGTTTATAAGTCGTGTGCTGATATAATCTGTCGGTTCACAAAGTGCACGCTAAATACCTCATAGAAATGAGAATTATAATAAAACCCGCGTCGATCGTCGAATGGTCTAACGCGTCACTCTCATGTTGATTTTGGTTGCCGATGACTGGAATATCGGCGTTAGGGTTATATATTTTTTAAAATTAAACTGTTTCCCATTCCCCCTTCATGCAAATGAAGGTACATTCTCTCTAAAACACTACTTATATCTTCCCAATTCGATTGGCTTAATTAATATATGCGTATAGCTTGAACGTCCATTGAGACGCGATGAAAAATAAAATAAATACAAAATTATAATAAAATGATTTTGCAAATGATTTAGCCAAATACATTTAGTTTTGTAATAGGCCTATATCTCGTGCCTTGCAACAGATTATTAGTGTATATGATTAAATTATTTTAGAATCAGTTGGTTAAAAAAGGGTCACCAGGTTCAATCTCCGATGATATGTAAACATTGGGATTGGTTTGTTATCTTTAAAAAGTGGTAAATTGATGATTTGTGACTTAATTGTTTTCCGTAAAAAATTCTTAGCACTGTGTCTTACTACCCATTCGGGTTATATGCCTATATACTAATTACATTAATGGGTTAAGAATTAAGAAGGCATAATTGAGAGGAAATGCACCCGCATTTGCGTGGAAGGAGATTGGAAAAACATTTAGGGAAAACCACCCTCAGTGCACACGACCTGGATCGAACCAAGATCTCCGCGTCGTCGGCAGTCTAGTCCAACACGAGAGTAGCGTGTTAGATCGCGTGGCCACCAAAGCGGGTTTTTCTTAAAACTAATTAAAAACATATATCTAATAACCAGAGCAACGAATTAAAAAGTAAACTACAAACCTTAGAAAATAAGACGAGAAAGTTTAATTTTAAGCGAATTTATAATCTAAAAAATCTTTATCTTAAAAAAAACACTCTAAAATCAGCCAGTCGAGATCGAACTTCATCCTCTTAATCAAAGTCAAACAAATATCTGTACAAAATATTCTTACCGATTACTGTAAAAAAAAGGTTTTACTTTAAAACTCAACGCATTCGCTATTTTTAAAGCCTATTATTTAAAACTGTGATGTTGTTTTGAAATTATGTTATTTATAGCCCGTTATTAAATTAAGGGGTGAATAAATAGCTTAGATTAAATTCACTCTGCGCTAGGGTGGAGAGAGAATGGTGAAAGCGCAGCTAAATTAGTGTGGGAAATTAAATTTCAATGAAAACAGCTGACATTCGAATCCTGGGCTCTTCCCCGTAAAAGGCAACCACTGCGGTTAAATCTAGTGTTAAATATAAACCATAAAAATATGTTTATGTTTTTGTTTTAGTCGTTTTCATTGTCCTATTGTTGAAGAAATATACCAAAGCTTATTTATATGGAGGTTGAGGAAACGCAATGCACTCAGTCGGGCATAAATTTAAATATTCATGATATTAGTTCATCTCTGCATGTGCGAAACTTTAAAATTTTAAATTCGAATCGAGTTAAGATTCGTTTTAGTTCGAAATTCAAAATCTTAGTATTTGAAACATTCGAACCTTTCAAATAGATCCCATATTCGGCTTGGAAAAATTTAATTTGAATCTCAAGGCCAAACTTTGTATAGATCTGTGATTTATATATAAAAACAATTTCATCATTGCATTTCTGTTAACTCGTTCGGTCATAATTACATTTTATTGCAATTCAAAACGATTTCATTATTAGATAGGGGCCTATGCTATTCCGATTTTATTAGGAACATTTTAATTATAAAACGTTTGATTCGGATTCGATTAGAATTTTTTTTTTAATTGACTCAGAATCAATTCGAATTATTAATCAATGAACCAGATTAAATTAGAAATTGATAAACTTTGTATTTACACAGTATAACTACAGTAAATTAGTTTAGTTATTTTAATGTTTTGCACGTAATTTTATGACAAATGGCGCACTGCATTAAGACATTTAATAAACTAAAATGAAACAAAGCTTGCACATGCCAACACTTTTGTAGGGCAAATGTATCGACCACATCTCAGTTTTTAGTTCGACTTTCTACCATTCTCTTCGACTGTCGATTGTTTTTTCACGTTTTACCGAATCCTTAAAACAACCCAGAAAAAAAAAAGCAGGAGTGTTTTTCTTCAAGATCGAATCGGATCCTTTTACAACTTTGTTTTTCTTCCACCCAACTTTTTTTTTTTCGTTCCTTTTTTTCTATTTTTCCCGATTTCTTGCCACGATGTCCAAACAAAACCATTGCTTTCAGAGAGTCTGAAAGTACGGAAGTTTGAATCTCAATGCCGCAAATTAATAGTTATGTAAAATAGCTTTACTATGGATTGGGCATTAAAATTCAATTTTGTTTGCCATTTTAAAAAGACTCGCCCAAAGTGGTGTGAGCTAAAATATGGAATTTGTAAATGGATTTGTTCTTTTAGTTCATCATTTGAATTTATGTACAGGTTAGGTTGTTTACGTTTAAGGTGATCAATAATATTTGTTTAAGTTAGTTTGTAGGTTGTGTGGTGAGACATCTCTGTGATATATTGTGGTTAAGCTTATCACGGGGTTTATCAACGGTATTTATTATAAGTAATTCGAATAGTCATTTTTCACTTCGAGTTGAGTTCGAGTGAAAACATTGTGGTTTTTTTTAGTTCAAGTATTTGAATTATTATGAGAATATTTGTACTAAAAATATTTCAAGTTGAATTTTTGTAATAGATCCATGCATAAATTATATTTACAAAAAATAAATTTTTCAGAGTGTGTGTGTGTGTGTGTATGTTTTTTTTTGTTGTTTTTTTGCGATTTGCCATTTGATATGAAATAATATCTTGAAATTGAATTAAATTAACTAAACTCGCAACTTTTTAGAAAACAACCTAAAATTCCTAGTACTCACATTTTTCAAGTTTTGAAAAAATCTTTGAGTCTAATTTGAGCAGCTACTAAAACTACTCGAAAGTGAATTTTCGAATACTCACACACTCCTAATTACAAGCGATAAGTTTAGGTTAGAAAAAATGCACCTGCCATCGAAGGTAGAGAAGGACGGAAAAAACCCAATAATAACAACATGTGGTAAAACCCCATCAGTGTGCTCGTTCAGGATTCAAACCCAGACTCCTTCACCAACATCAGATAAGTAGAATGAAAGTATAACGCCCTAGAACTACTCCAACACCCCTATTGTTTATATATTCCTTATTATTACTGAATAAAAAGGAAAGTTTTCTTAAGGAAACTATTTGGTAAATTTGCTTTGATTAATTTTCCATGCAGGATACTTTATACAGTTATTTTTTTATTTAAAATTAATCTACAAAAGAGTCGCGTGTTCTCTCTGGACAGTAACACTTTCTATATATTTGCTCACACACAAACAAAAAAAACTGATTTAGTTTTATTTGTTAGTTGTAAGGATACAAGAAAAGACTGTAATGACTCATAAGATAACGAAAGAATGGTCAGTTGTGTTAGCGCTATCAACTAAACAAGATGTCATGACCTAAGAGAGGAAGTTGGCTATGACCCGGTCATACACTTTTCTTTTTATGGCGTCCAATGCGCTGATTCAGAAATTAGTTAATTTTAGAAAAACAGCCCCAGTTTTTTTTATAGTAAAAATATAATAATGCTACGCGTATCTCTTAAAATGTTTTAATTGCAGTCTGATCACAATAGGAATTATGTCATCCAAAATTATTAAAAATATATTTAAAACATTTTAAAAATCTGTTCATCACTACATATTTTCGTATTCTGATCAGCACGCGACTTATAAACTAACTTAAATCTAGAATAGACACAGTACCCAGTTGGTAAAGTCATCATTGTGAAGGGGGGAAATAAACATTTCACTAGAGATAAATCAGAGTTTTAGTCATGTCGAGAGTCGAACCCGGAAGCATTAGCTCAGTAGTCAAACACGCTAACGACTGAGCTAAGGTTTTGGACCGCAATAAAATAAACTCTTATGTTTGTATCTATCTATTTTGTTAAATAACCAATGAAAATATCTTTATATTATAATTTTATCAGTAGTATATAAATATGACCAACCTAATAGCTAACATAGGTGTTGGTTTTTCATTTATTAATATATATTACGTGACCATAATGAAGCCTTCTGAAGGAATAGGATAGTTGTCACCACTCCTAACACTGATCTGAAAGCTCAGGATCTATTCCCGGTCAAGTGCATTGCAGGTTGATTTTTCTACGTTGTGGTAGATAACAATATACCTCCAGCCAATTTTCGTTTCCATAAATTAAATAGCCGAAGTCGTAAAAACACTCACGATAAATTTAGCTAGTAAAGTAAACTTGATACCGTTAAAATAAATAATACTTACAAATCAAATGTAGACATATAAAATAAAGATCTAAATGCAATATCCGCAGTTATGTCCTAGAAACTATTTGATTTACACGTTTTTGTGGGAATACAAGACTAAAGTATAGTTTTATCAAATTAATTTAGCTTGAATGCATTGATATTTAAATTAATAACTGTACACAGCGGCACAATTCCCACCGAAACAAAAAATATATTATATTCAGTCCAATTTTCATAGAAATAAACTAAACTGTCAGCTAGAAAATCTACTAGAACTACTTTCACGTATACATACGTCAAATCATGTGATCTGAAGTTAGCACTTTTGATAAATACTATCACCCCCTTTAAAATAAACCCCATCTAATATTAATATATTAAAATGTTATCAATGCTGACAGAAAAAATATTGTATTTTCTAAAAATTTCTCTTCTACCATGTTCATTTCCAAGCCATTTTCAAAAGCTTTTTAATATATTGTGAAAGGTCGATAATTTAAGGAGGCTAGGTAGTCAGAAGAATGGATTACAAACATAGTACACATGAAGCTATACATCTCTTTCTACTTTGTATACGTAAAGCCAAGTTAATCTAGGAATCTATTGCGTAAACGATTTATTGGAAACTTCTCGAGGATGTCTAAACAAAATGTCTTCACCTCTGTTAATGTAAAACAATGTATGCAGGTAGCTCAGCAGATTCATTTCACGTCGCAATACTATTCCTTGAACTGCCCATTAATTATTATGTGGTATATCCATACATGAGTTGGCACGAGCTCACTCGTGAGTTTCCATACAGAACAGGTTAGTTTTATATTGTGACGCGAGATATCTCTTCGCTTAAGGTGTGATTTGCTACAACGCGTCAGACGCGAATTAGAGCCGCGCGCGTCAGACGCGTGCGGCTCACGCGAATATAGATGTTTTCTTACAGAGCGACTGACGCGTTTGAAATACCATAAAATATCGCAGACGAGACAGTTTTTGCCATTAAATGGATGGTTATTAATATTAATCATTAGTTATTATTATTAATAAAATTGAACCGAAAGTTTTATCTTAGCATTGTGCTGTTCGACAGAACAATGGTTGAAAATAGCAACGGAAAACTGTTTACAAGTTTACTATTAGTTTGTATAGTGACAGAAATATTTTCGTAAGTAAAAATTTAGGATTAGTTAATTCATACTAATGTTTAAAGAATATTTTATTATGAATATTTAATTTTATAGTAACAAATAAAAGAGAATGAGACTTGTCACACGAATTTATAGCCGCGTGAGCAATCGCGTCTCTACTGCTTCCATAGGAGTGCTCGCGTCTGACGCTATCGGCTGTGGTGTGACACGCGTGGCAGCCGCGGGCTACCAAAGCTACATAATTTAAAAACACAAGTAGATCGAGTCTGACGTGCGCGGCTATAATTCGTGTCTGACGCGTTGTAGCAAATCACACCTTAAGTAGTGGTCGGCAACCTACTGATTTCATCTGGCCCGCAAAAGATTTAGCAAACAAACAATTGTGTTCATAAAAATTAGACTAATAACTAATTACTATTATGATTATTATAAAGTTGACATTTTTACTTGTTATTTTCTTTTTCAAACGGTTTTTAAAACCATAAGACTCGCAATATTTAAAAAAAAAATTTAAAAAAATCCCTGAGTCCGGTTTTAACAGAATGTTTATGTATATTAATTAATCATTAAAATAACACTAATGGTTTTCCTTCTTCTATCCTTAAGATTCATCCGTTTCTTATCTCTGTAGATTAGTAAATAACAGTTTGAGACATCTATTATTATTATTATTATTATTATTATTATTATTATCGCCGCGTCTTACTACCTGTTGAGGTTTACGCACTTACGCTAATGTGTAATGGTAGGGTGATTGTGAGATGAAATGGAGGACCTACAGTTTAATTTGGGATTCGAACCACGGTGGAGGCCTGGCATTCCACATATTCACAAGTTATGAGTACCATGTTCTACTACCCGTTCGTGCATATGCTCTAATTACGCTAATGTTTTTGAGATGAGGAGGGCTGAATTGAGATAAATTGTACCCGAATTTGCATGGAGGTAGAGTGGAAACCATTTAGGAAACACCCCTCATCCCATTACGCCCGAACGGAAATTATAGGCCGAGCTCCCTCTAGTCTATTGAGAGAGTGACGCCATAAACCATCCGGCCACCGAAGCAGATTTTAACTTATTTTTTTCTTAAAGACGTACATGAATCTTTACGACAACCTCTCTACGAAGCAGAGATAAAGGGAGTGCAATCAATCTTGGCAAGTGCCACAGGGGATATTGTTAGAAAAATAAGGGAAGTGAGGGTAACCAGTCCGAAAGCTCGGTGCTCATTATTTAAGGACATTTTGGGTGGGCTTTGTTTCCGGGCAGTCGCGCGATGTAGCTAGAACGAGTCATTCCCGAAGTCCAAACGTGGCCGAATCAGGATTGGTGACCGCTTGAACTTTTCTTTACATCTAAACTGATGTTTATGTGAAATTTATTTCATAATAATATTAATAATAATAATAATAATAATAATAATAATAATAATAATAAGCAGTAACTTGGATTGGGTGTTTTTCATTTCTAAGAAATACTTAATCCAATTTTATAATTACCTGCTTTGGTGGCGTTACTCTTGCAATAGACTACTGTTAATGACAGGAAGATCGAGGTTCGAATCCCGGGTCGAGAGTACTGAGATATTTTTACTAAATTATTTTTTACTCTCCCTCCACGCAAATGCGGGTATACTTCCTTAAATTCAACCTTCCTCATCTCTAACTCATTAGCGTAACTAGTATATATACTTATAACCTGAGCAGGTTGTAAGACACCGTGCTAAATGCATTATAATCATTAGATAATGAAAATATAATTAATTATTTGGAAACAATTAAAAAATTAATAGTAACATGTTATGGATAATCTTAACACACAATAAGCATAGTAAAAGGCTTTTTATAAATAAGTGTCAGATTATTAAATATTTTAAACGCGAATATTTAAAAATTAGTTTATAATATATTATATGCCTTTTAGGCACCAGAAAGATCCACGGACATGCAGAGAGATTTAAGATGTAAAAAAATCCTAATAAGATTCACTTATCGCGTTTAATGAATTCATTTATAAGTGAGTAGATCGATTCCTTCCACAATAACTATATTTTTCAATATTAATACGTAAACTTTTAATTATATTCATCTATCTTTATATAATTTGAAAAGCCCGTTTCCGAATATAGTAGTTACGAATGAATATATTTTGACAAATACCTCTCATTTTAAAGGTTAGGGGTCTAGGATTTCGGGAAAAATAGTAGTTTCCATCAAAAATCTGATTTTCACAGAGAATTTTCAGCTTTTCATTCTTTGTTTACATCATTATGGAATCCATAATTTGTGCGTGGTTTTAGACCTGTAAATAAAGTATTTCTTTTTAGATAAAAAAAAATCTCGATTTATACTTGAGTGGATTGGTGCAACAAATAGAGAGCTGGGAGTTGGGTCGTTTTCAAGTTCTCATCGTGGCGTGAAGGGGTAAAATGTACGTTTTGATTCAAATTAAACACTTGAAGCTAAAAATATATGTAAAGTGGTAGCCTTTGACGAGTAAACTTGTAACTAGAGAGTCGAGTGAGGGCTTAGTGTATAGGTATTTTCCCAATAAAAAGTATAAAATACATTTTAGTGCAAAATCTACAGCCATTCCTGCAACGATCCACTAGTTTATATATGTTAGGCTTTACGTCTATTAGCAGCTCATTTTTAGATTCAGCTTATTTGTAAAACTTGTAACAATATACTACTGTGCATTTAATATCCTCTTAATCTTTTTCCCCCTCCAATATATGTGTTGCAACAACGATGGTACAGTATACTTTTGTGCGTACATCGGTATCACAAACACCTGCTTTAATTGTTTTATTGTCACTGCAGGTGTCTCCGTAATAAATTCTGTAACGTCCCAGTTTTCATATGACGCATTCCGAATGTTTTTGACACATGTTCCTCTAGCACAAAGGGGATGTAACCCATTAAATTTATAATATTGTTCTGACTGGTTGAATAAACAAAACGTTTATTTGAACTTTTTTGTCTTCACCGCACCTTGAGCTACTATTCGTCCGGAATATCAGCATATTATTTACACTAATGAGATCGGTATAAGGATTATATAATTTCGAATAAATGTATCCGAATTTGCGTTAAAGAAGAGGGGGAAACACCATATTTTTTCTTCTCAAGTCAGCAATCCGTAGGTTGGTTTGATGTGATTTCTTTTATCCATCCGGAGCTGGGCATGCACTCAACCCTTCGGTTGGTTAGTGATGCCTGCGCCATCTGGTATAAATTCCTTGGGGGTTACCCGTTGCCTTCCGCACCGAATTTATTTGAGTGAGAGCGAAAGGGCTTCTCAATTTTGTCCGGAAATGTATTTCCACATTCCTTCCAGGGTTCTTTTACATGCTACAATCGACATGTGACCGATGGCTTTACTTCCCCTCTGAAGGAAGTTGAGTAACGGATTTGTTTTAAATCTCTCAAGAAAGACCTAGGCTGGGTTTTAACCCACTAACATAGGCTTCTGAGGTGAGCATTTTACCCCAAGACCACCGACGTTGATATACAATGCATTTATAGATAGCTGGAATTCGAACTCTGGCCTCCCATCTTGGACAAACCAGACACTTAAATCCACGTGCTCACCGATGAATGCTAATGTCTCTACTAGGCTGATAACCGGCTACGCGGTTTAATGCGTCATGCTCGCAATACATTGATTCTCTGGTGATGAGGTTCATGATCTCGACCAGTGCACTGGGTGTAGTTTTTTACATGTAGTTTAGCACTTTGTATTTCCCCATACAATTTCCACTTTGATTTGGATGCTTTCGAATACTAGTTGTCTTACTAACCCCCTTATAACAGCTGGGAAAATTATGGCCTGTCACGTATTTTTATTCAGCCTACAAGCTATAACTATATATAGTGTTAAAAATACCATATCTAAAAAAATATTCTTATGTAAGAGCATACAATAATTTATATAAAACACACCGATGAACATTTATAAGCAGTTTTAATAATCTCAAATATTGGTTTTCTATAGCTGACAACAAAAGAAATGATGAAAGATATGAGAACATTTCATTCGTATCATTAAGTTTTGTTTTATTGGTGAATCACTTATAGTCTGGAGGATTAAGTCAATATTTTAAATGGGTATATTTTGTAAGGAAAAGCATGAAACTTGCAAAGAGTGCTATTTATGGCTAATTAGTAATTTTATGCTATGAATTTACTTTGAAACGCCATATTGAAAAATGGCGGCCAAATTCTGTTTTAACCTTTTAACCTTTGACTGGTTGACCTGTTTTTAATTTCTGCAAAATTTTTTTTAACGATTATTTAGATAACACTTTTTAGTCATTACAAAATAATCTCTAAACCTTAAGATGGGGTGCTAGTGAGCGTGAGTTTAGGGCAGTATTTTCGAAGTTTTTATAGCATAAACATTTATTTGGCCAAAATAAATCAAATATTTCTTCTATAGAAACATAGAGTTTAGTTTTCCGCACATGCTAATCTCAACAGTTTTTTAATATCTGTCAAGGGTGTCCTGGAATTTAGTGACAACTTTTTCTCTTCATTTAAAAAGTTTGTCACCAAATGCCGCTATGCTCATGATAGATATTCAAGAACTCTTGAGATCAGCATGTGCAGAAAGCTAAACTCTATGTTTCTATAGAAGAAATATTTGATCTATTTTTGCCATAAAAACTGCAAAATTAATGCACTAAACTGGCGCTCACTAGCACCCCGCCTTAAGGTTTCCTCACAGCTATCAAGAATCTTTAACCGTGCTACATTCTGTAATCGAAGCTCCATCTTATTTGTTCAAGCACTTATCATAATGGCAACCAGAAACTTTTTTTTGTTCTTTCTCTGGTGAAAGGGAACGCAATCTAATTTTACTATTTTTTTTAAATTTTAACGACGAAAAAATATTTATTGACTATAATAAATCTTATATTGCTTAAATATATATGTTAAGTTTAATTTTCTACACATAGTAATCTCAAGGTTATTTAATATTTGTTATGGGTGTTGCTAATTTTACCAGAATATTATCCTATGTTTCGATGTTCCTGACAAATATTCGAGAAATATTGCAATTACAATATGAAGAAAATTTCACTAAACGTATCTACGAAATAAATATTTTATTTACTTTGGCCTACAATTTTTTTTAGCACAAAAATTTAGAAAACCTTCTGAAGCTCCTCAGTGGCTAAAGAATTATCGCTCAAGATTCTCCCCTTTGACCCTCTTGGCCAAAAGAGGGAAAGCCTTTATCTCCCTGTCTCTGTTAAAGAAAAAAAAGGATTGTGCAATCACTTACAATTCTCGATAAAATTGTCTCGGACGTGGAGTCCCAGTTGCCATGGCAACTGTCAGACGTAAGAAGTAAATACGAGCTTAGGCATGACACCCCACGTAAACAGTTTCTCAACTTTTTTACTTTTCTTTCTAACCAAAAACTTTACCTTTTACTCATATACATACATACATACATACATACATACATACATACATACATACATACATACATACATACATACATACATACATACATATATACATCCTACACACATACGCATATATATCTACATAAATACATACATGCATAGTTATATATTTACATAAATGCATACATATATACACATATATACATACATTTATACACACATATACATACATACACACACATACCTAATTACGCCGTTCTCTTAAGGGGTAGGTAAGAAACTGCATATAGCTCTATAAACAACAACCCCGTATTTAATCCATCCTCACTAACTTTCTCCACACTTCCTTATCCTTGTATATTCCCTTAGTTTCAACATCCATACATCGAGTCATACATTCTCTTTTATTCTTAAAACCCTAAAGGTGTCTCTTTTTCACACATACGTCTACAACATTTAGCCACGTTTTACATGCTCTTACTCGCTCCCCGAAAAACCTTCTTTACAGGTTCTTCCCTTGCACTTAACTTTGTTTTTTACCCTCTCACTTTTCATCATGTTTTCCTTTTTCCGCGTTTTCTTCTTTTCCAGCTTAGATTCATTCACTAAGCTACATAGAGAAGTGGTTTATAAGGGTGTGCTGCGACGTTACCAGTTAGGGCTGTACGAAAATATGTTAGAGATGAGGAAGCTTACATTTAGAGGAAGTATACACGGTTTTTGCGCCAAATAAGTATGTGAAATCATTCAGGTAAAAACACTTTTGAGTACACTCGACTGAAATTTGAGCCCTGATCTCCTCGTTATCTGCAGTAGTCTTATGCGAGAGTGACGCCTTAGAGTTTAGACCTTTCGACCACTGAATTGAGATGCCGAGGTTCAATTCCAGTACGGTTGCACATTTTTTAAAAACTACATACTGTGATTTTCTGCAATTACTTCAGTGGGATTTAGGTGCCTTTCCTTAAAATTTATACAGAACATTTTTTCCTTCGGGTTAACTAGTTTTAAGTAAATAAAACGTACTAAACAAATTATTTAAAAAAATTTTTTTTTACCATCCTGAATTTTATTTTGTCGAATATTTTAAAACACGCACGCACACACACACACACATCAACACAATGTTAGCGGAAGCTTGATTTGACACACTAAGGAAGTAACTAGACCTTGGTCATGTTAATTATCTGTTGTCCCATATTTTGTGCTTCCGGTCCAATGAGAAGGTCGTGTGGTAGGTTAAGTTGTGTATTCCCCTCAAATCACCCCCTATTTTCATTATTATCTAATTCCTCATTCACCGGTAGAATTAGATGTGCGGCTGGAACGCCTGGCTTCCTTTGAACTGAAGCTACACTAGGAATGGGCTTTTCCGAATCTGATTTTTATTTTTTAATATTCCTTACAGGTAGATACTGATTAATGTACCCTTAGTTCACCCTGTAAGGTCTCAATATTACACTATGGTATAGATGATAAGATAGGGTCATAGCGTAATACGTCAAGGTAAGCCTGCTACCTTTTAGAGTAAATAGAGTATATTTTAAATTCAATCGCCTCTTTCAATTAATTTAGTTTAGATGGTTGATATTTTTATATATTCTAGATTATTTCTTCTAGACATTCTAGACTAGACCACCGATGATGGGAGATCGGGGTTCGAATCACACTAAGGCAGTCTGAGGGATTTTTTTTCATAAATGGGCTTGGCTTATAATAAGTAAGCTAATTTGTTAAGGATAAGGAAGGCTTAATTTAAATGGAAGTATACCCGCATTTGCGTGGAGGGAGAGTAGATAAAAATTTAGGAGAAAAAATACACTCAGTATATCCAACTGGGATTCAAACCCCGACCTTCCCGTCATCGGCAGTCTAGTTTATTATGAAAGTGACACATTAGACCATCCGGCCACCGAAGCGGGTTTGAATGAGATTTAATCATTGTTGTTAACTATCCTAATATCCTGCAAGCGTTTGTTTGGAAAAAAATATTTCTATCTATACTGTTTAGTTCCATTAATTCGAATCAAAACGCCCGACATCGACCCATATCCCTCCAACTTGTGCAAAAGTGCAGCTTCACATTTTTACTTAATGTTGTGGTTTGGTTATATTTTTCTCATCATTACTCTTGGTTATCGAAACAAATGTTTCTAATCAAAAACTTGCTAACTAAAAAATATTCAATGGAAACTGATTTCTGTTGACTACAATTTTTTTAAACTCTCATGGTATATTTTTGCCAATTTGGTTAATTTAAAAATACACATTCCCCTGAAATAACCGGAAATGCGGAAATGTTTCACTCTGTGTTTGTTTTTTAAAAGTTTTTTTAAAAAATGAATTTCTTCTCTTTCTTTTAGTCCGTTGGTGTTTATATTGTTTTACGTTTCTCGCATTTTATTTGCCTTGTGTTTTATTACTCACAATATTTTACGTTCTCGGTCTACCATAAATTGTACCCCGACCATTCAAAATTCAAAAGTGACTTCACTGGTTGGTTACACCTTTTTCCCCGGCTTTCCCCAACCCCCCACCACCTTTCCATCCCTATGACGTTCCGGCTTCTGGTATTTTATTTAGACACTCTTTGTTGAAAATACCAGCCGAAAGACCAGGCATTTTCAGCAAATATCTCAGATTATTTAATTAATTTAGATTAAAGTAGCAATCATTAAAACATTTAATACGATTAATAGTCTCTAATTGATCCTTTATGTCAGGATTGAGTGTATTTTAGGTTAAGTTAAAGTTAAATTTTAGTAGGAGCTTTTTATAAAATACAAACACGTTTATTTTGCGGTAAACATTGATAATATTTTTACTATTTTATTACTGTTATACTATAGGTATTGATAATATCTATCAAAGTGACATCTGAGATCACATAAATTGATGTATAATTACATAAAAGTAGATCTAGTAATTTCTTAGCGGTCGGATAAGACCCTTCCTATGAAAATTAGACTGTAAATTGCAAGTCCTGCACGTATACAATATTATATTTATAAAGTGCGCATTAAACAGATTGTTCGTTTATCTTACGGCTATTAATATAAGGCAGTTTCAAGGAAAATGCATCCGCATTAGTGTGGAGAGAGGAGGAAATAAAACAATTGTAAATCGCATATTATAGAAAACCATCCTTATTTTTTGGTTGTTTTGGATTTGAATCCCGATATCCTGTCAGTGCTAATCATGTGCATTGCATATTTAACGCTTTAGACCGCTTGGCCACTGGTGCGGGCTAAGTGCATGCTTTATTTCTAGCAAAGTTTTTGGGAAAAGAGGACCACAGAAAAAACATACTTTTAAAGTGACCTTAATTTGAGCGGCAGGGTTGGCCCGGTGCCAACGAGCCTCAGGTCCCGTGAGGTCAAAATTCTGTTTGAATCCCGGATAGAGGCGCAGGTGTGTGTTTTACAATAATATGAGTTTCATGGTTATTTTCCCACCTTTTTCTACATGCGAATTCTAGTTAGTTTCCTTAACATTCACCTTACTTGTCCTATTCCCTTAACTAATACATTTCTGACACCTTAACTCAGTTGGTCGCTTGTCTGTCTACTGAGCTAAGGGCTCCGGGTTTGATTCCCGGCATGACCGAAAAAAATTATAATTGGTGAAATGTGGGTTTTGTCTTTCACAGTGATAAATTAATGGCTATAGGCTGGATGTTGTGTCTGTTCTAGACTTAAATTAGTTTATAAGTCTTGCTGATATAATCAATCGGTTCAGAAAGTGTACGTTAAATACCTCAAATAAATTAAATAAATGAAAATGTATGCTTCCGTGGCCGCGTGGTCTAAAGTCTCTCGCAATAGACTAAACTGCCGAGAGGGGTGTTTTCTAAACGGTTTTCCACTTTCTCCCAACGCACATGCGGGTACATTTTCAAATTCATCCTTCCTCATCCCTAACACATTAGTATAATTAGTACATAGGCGTATAACCCGAACGGGTAGTAAAACTTGGTGCAAAAAAAATTAAATAAATAATTGAAGCTACGGATAACACAAAACGGGCATTAATATTCGTGGTACCTTTATTTTTTAATACAATAATTTATGCGTTTGTTAAAAAAATACGGCGAACTTGTCTAAAATAGAAATTAGGACCCTAATGTGCACACATAGTAGTTTATCTGTGTTTTACTTTCTCATATAGATAAATAATTGTAATCGTGAAACATTTTGGCCTAGAGTTTATGATGGAGCTTGACGCTTATTGTGCCCCCAAACTACAAACAAGTGAGTTTTACAGTTTTACCGATTTTTCTGTATGTCTGTATCCACCAGGAGCTACAACCTAAACATTTTGACGTATTTATTTTATAATTGATATTAAAAAGTTATATGATTGTGCCTGGAAGCTAAATCTTGATTTGGATTCCAGCCATAAAATTAAGGATGGTTAATTAATTGATGGCTGATTTTGAAAATATGGAATTTTTCAAAAATTCTTTTAGAAAACAATTGATTAAAAATAAATTATGTAACACAATCGTTTATCTTGTTAAGAAAAACGAAAATTCTTACTTATTTACATAATCTGTGTATTTCGTTGAAATGTTTGTCTGTTTTTTTTTTATCAAGGAGTTACAGGGGCCAAATCAATTCTTAGCAATATTCCGGCCTCATTGAATGTTGGCAAAGGTTTACAAACAAAAATGCTGCCGATTCTCCTATAACAATTAACAATACTTAGAGAAAAAACAACTATATCTACTCACAACAAATTATACACAGCACTTGACAAAAGTTAAACAAATTTGTCGTGGGAAAACTTGACTTACATAACCACCAACATGCATTCACTCTGACACGTATGCCTCCACTGAGCCTACACAGGAGCATGATTGTCAACCTTGCGATGTAGTCCGTGTAAACATATCAAGCTCCTCCTTAAGACCGCCACGCCGTCGTGTCGTGCGCCGCAAGTTATTCACCACACTCTGATATAGATCCACCGTGCGCTGCACGTTCGTGCATTGCTGACGTGCAAGGAACGTACGTCTATGGGCCGCTTTAGTTGCTGACTTGGAAATCTTGGGTTAAATCTCTGGTTTTGTGCACTGGAGTGTTTATTTCTCATTTGAGGTGACCTGGTGGTCTAGGGGTAACGTGTCAGACTTCTGTGCTGGGGGTCCGGGGTTCAATCCTCGGTCCCGGCACAGATTTATCTGATTGCCAAACCCTTTTATCACTTCTGACAAGACGTGTATTAATCACAACTTGTGAATGTGTGGATTGCCAGGCCTCCACCGTGGTTCGGATTCCACGTTAAACTGTAGGTATTCCATTTCATCTCACAATCACCCTACCATTACACATTAGCGTAAGTGCGTATAACCCGAACGGGTAGTAAGACGCGGTGCTAATAATAATATTTCTCATTATATTCGTTACTAGCAACGCTGACAGAAAAAAATCTCTCCACTTTATTTCTTCCAACCAAATTTTTATTAAGTTTAAGAAATTTAATCAGAAATTTAAAATTCCAGCTTTGAGGTTCACATATTTTTCCACGGGGGCTATTAATTTTTAAAATTTCATCCCTCTCTCTGTGTGGGGGGGATATCGCTCAATGCTCATGACAGACAAACTCTTCTCAAATCCTAATCTCTCACCGAATCTTAAAATTTCTTTCAAATCTCGAATCCAATTTTGAAGCCTTGAATCCTTGAAAATGTACCATTCTGATCATATCTTTGCTATCATACAAATATAACACTTTTAGTAAATTGTTAATAATATAATTTTGTCAATTTTTGTGATTTTAGTTCTTTCCACAACCACACAAGTCTATATGATTCCTTTTACCAATTTCTTGATATTGTTATTTGAAGTCTAGGTCTTCGTAATTGTATTCGATATATTTTTTAAGATATTGACGAAACTCGAGTGTCTCTAATACCAAAGGAATAAATAATTCGCGCTTCTTTTCTCTTTAGTATCTAATTTAGTGGCCAGTACAGTATTTTAATTGTTCTTTTATTAAAGGCCTACTCAATCTTACTTTTAATTACGGTTCTGTATGAGGAAACGAGTTACAAATTGACCAAACCTGAGACAGAATACTTAACTTATTTTATTTATAAAAGTTTCTTAAATAATTTTCATACATTTATACGTAAAGCCATGGTATCTGAATTTGTCACTTTTTATAGATAATATCAATACCTATAAAATAAAGTAAAATGTTTTCAAGGTTGACAGGAAACTTTTTTTGTATTTTTAAAAGTTTCTTTATACCAGAATCCTCAAATGGTATATATCTATTTTCATTTATTCATAAGCCAATAAAATATGACCCTTCAGATAGATGAGGGGGTAAGGAAAGAGAGGGGGGAGGATGTAATTTTCACAAATATTAGATAAATGTAATGACGTTTCGCTAATGTTGGTAAACCTGTTTTTCAAATAATTTTTAAAAAGTTTTTCTTACGATGTGTCGAATATAACTCAAAAACTCTTAAACCTAGCACTAGTAATAGTAAGTCTTGAGTACACATTCTTTTAGGCACCACCCGAGATCGAACCAGGGCTATTTGTATTATGTTCGACCTCTTTGCCCGCTCGACTGAAGAGGCGTATTGCAATGTTAGTCTTGACACAGATAAACGCCAAGTTCGTGACTCCGTGTCATGGCGAAGGGTGTTGTGAAAACAACGGAACTTTCGAGCCAAGTTGAGGAACGAGTGTGACAGTCAAGGCCATCCCGTGGCTGCTCACGTATGTCTGCTTAGGTTTGATTCACACTGATAGGACTGTGCGCAGGCCGTGCCAGGACTGTGTCGTGTCGCTACCATTCACACTGATAGGACTGTGCGCAGGCCGTGCCAGGACTGTGTCG